>OY294050.1:4412105-4832249 GCA_958510825.1 Brachypterus glaber
GATTTTTTTTAAATTTTTACTTATTTATCGTTAAACGTGTTCTTTATAGATGTTATTATTTAATTATAAATGCAATATAACATAATATTTAAATGAGTTATTTATATAATATAATTTGTGCTATAATGTTATTTTTTGTTAATTATTGTTTTTATTTATAACGAAATTGCACTGCTCTACTACAGAATTTTCAGAATCCCTACCAAAATGTCATATAGCTGCTATTTTACGCTTTTTTGCGACCATCAGATTGTTGACAATAGAAGATACTTATTAAAAATAAGCATATCTGTATTGAGAGCGTACAAATTGGTGGCGCTATCTAATGTTGCACAAAAAGTACTACATCAGATGTTGGCAGAAGTGTAATCTGATAAACATTATCTATATCTAGATACACAGGCGGACAATTTTTTTTCTCTAATTTTCTCATTGACTGAAAATTCTGTAGTAGAGCAGTGCAATTTCTTTATAGATTTAAATAGTTTGTCGTCTATAAGGCACTAAACTTTATTTTTCATTTTTTATTATTACAGACATGGCGTATTTTTTACGCCGTCTAATTTTAAGTGAACACTTAAAAAATCGTTGTGCAACATACCAACTTCTCCACTCGGATTTAGGGCTTAAACTAAATGTCCGAAAGGTACTGAGACGCGAAAAGCCATATTTAGTCGGAGTTGGAAGAAATCACTAATTGTATACTATCCAGGCGTAAAATCTACGCCGTGTCTGTGTCAGAGGGTTAAGATATACGTAGTTTTGATTTCTTACCGTCAAAAATGTTGAAAACGTTAATGGCGATATTTTACCAATGGTCAAATAGATGGGTTTTTGCATTCTTATCATGGTAAATAAAATGTGTTTTCTGGATGTGGCATCTGTTAGGTGCCAGTTGCATTGATATAAACTGCGTGACAGTTTATAACTCTAAAAAATCACCAAATTATTTTTATTACTAAAAAAACCTTCGAATAGAAAACCTTAAAACCTAGTAGTAAATAGAAATACACTGCCCAGTATGCCATTTTTCACCTCCGCGCGTCAATTGGATTTTTTATTATCAGATTCACTTTTAGCAACCTCAAAAACCCCAATATACAAATTTTCACTAAAACTACCCCTCAAGGGGGTGGAGTTAGAATTTTTTTATTATTCAGTTTTAGCTACTTCAAAAACCCATATATACCAATTTTCACAAAAACTACCCCCCGCCCCTCAGGGGGTGAAGTTGGACTCTTTTTATTATCAGATTTACCTTCAGCAACCTCAAAAACCCCTATATACCAACTTCAACTAAATCTTCCCCCACCCCTTAGGGGTGGAATTGGAAAAAGTTTATTATCAAATTCAGTTTCTTCGTCCCCAAAAACCGCTATATAACAAATTTTGACGAAAATATTGAAAATATTTACCCCCTCACTCCGTGGGGGTGGAGTTAGAATTTTTTTATTATCATAATCGATTTCAGCAACCTCAAAAACCCCTTATAGAAATTTTCAAATTTTTGTGAAAAATTATTTACCCCCATTTGCCATTTTCAAAAACAATCCCGAGCAAGAACTTTTGGTAACATACCAAATTTCAAGTCTATAGCTTAAAGCGTTCTTAAGTTATCGTGTATAAAAGATTTTCCGGACAGAACGACCGATCGACCAACAATTTTTTTTTGCTTGAAATTCATTTATATCGACTTAAACGTCACAAAACGCAAAAAACGCAAACAACATTTGCACCAATACAAGGCCTTTCGAAATTCTGAAAATTTTCAAAATGGGAAAGCAAAATATTATCGGTTGTATTTTTAGATAAATTTTAATTAGAATGACAAAAAAGCAACGACTGCCAAGCAGTATTTCATAAGATTACTTACTGCCTCAGATACCGTATTTCCAAACCAACAGTAAAGCAAAAGTTGAAACAACGTGGAAAACAAATAAGTTATTTCATTTGGAGTATTTTCATTTATAGTCTAAAAAATACATTTAAATATTTAGTCAGATGTTATTAAAATACTACTAAAAAACCCCTTTGATTTTTACGGAAACGTAGCCAATAAATTGTAAATTCTGACAAAATTTTACTTAAATTCCACCTTAAAGTTAGAATTTTACCTAAATTCCACCTTAAGGTTAGAATTTTACCCAAATTCCACCTTAAGGTTAGAATTTTACCTAAATTCCAACTTAAAATCAGAATTTTACTGAAATTCTGATTTAAAGTTAGAATTTTACTGAAATTCTGACTTCAGGTTGGAGTTTTACGAAAATTCTAAAATATAATTAAGTCATAATTTTACTTAAACTTGGAATTTTACTTGAATTCCGACTTTATGGTCAAAATTTTACTTGAATTCCGACTTTATGGTCAAAATTTTACTAAAATTCCGACTTAAAATCAGAATTTTACTGAAATTCCAACTTAAAGTTTTCTGACATCAACTCGGAATTTTACGAAAATTCTAAAATTAAGTCAGAATTTTACTTAAAGTTAGAATTTACTTAAATTCCGACTGTATGGTCAGAATTTTACTTAAATTCCGACTTAAACTCAGAATGTTTCGTAAATCCTGATTTGGTGTTTTATGAAAAAAAACTAAAACTGTATGGTCAGAATTTTACTTAAATTCCGACTGTATGGTCAGAATTTTACTTAAATTCCGACTGTATGGTCAGAATTTTACTTAAATTCCGACTTAAACTCAGAATGTTTCGTAAATCCTGATTTGAAATTGGTGTTTTATGAAAAAAAACTAAAACTTGAAAAATTTCGAGTCGAAAGTAACTTTTAAACACAAAATATTTTTTTGTGATTTTAAGTCGGAATGTAAGTAAAATTCTGACTTATAGTTGGAACTTAAGTAAAATTAAGTAAATAAGTAAAAAAGTCAGAATTTATGTAAAATTCTGACTTAAAGTCTGAATTTAAAGACAATTCCACGATTCTGTAGATTTTCTATCCTTACCAAACTTAACAAATATAAGCAAAAACATATTTCACACTTGGATATAATAATTTGTAAAAATGCTTGTATGTTATAGATTTCTTCAAACTTCTTAGCCACTCTGTAACAAAGTTCATACAGGATAACTCTAGTTTTTACTTTTATATTTTCAATATATAAAAATATTGAAATACATATTTTTTTTTCAATTTTTTATTTTGTATTTGGTACACAATATTTTTTTGAAAAATATCCTAATTTACCTGAAAATTGTTTTCAGGTGTATAATACAGTTTCTGATTTCTTTCTGCATTTCTTTGTCGAAATCACGATTTTCAAAACGGTGGTTTTTAGAATATTTATCTATGCATCTTGGAAGTAAAGTTTCAAATGCACCACCCAGTATACTTAAATGCGCACTAATACAGCTCATAAATGTTGTGAAAAGTGAATCTAAACCTAGAAAAAAAAGTCAATGAATAGTTATTTTCTTAACTAGTGTATTAAGTAGCATTTTATCCACGAGGCCGACAGGCCGAGTGGGCTGATATTCTTTGCGTGGATAAAATCACTTAATACATGAGTTGAGAATTTAATTTTATCCAACACGTTTTATTTTTAAATAAAAATCTATAATTTTGCTAAAAATTATGTCAAAAATATTAAGATTAAGTTTTCTTAATACTAAAATAATGGGTAATGGCCTAAGTATGCCTATTAAAAATAAACAGTTTCTAGTTTTACATTTCTTATAAACGTCAAAATGTACGCGGTGATGACAGAATTTTTAATAAAAACAGTATTTTATTCAAAAATTAAAGAATAATTTGGGGTTTTCTTTAATTTTTATGGTTTAGTTAACGTGCTTCTATTTATAGAATAGTTATAATACTTAATTAATAGGGTATGTAACTAATTTTGGGTGAGATCAAAAGCTGTACGTAAAAGAGTGGGTGAAAAATTTTTTGGTCACTAGTGGAAAAAAACTCACTTTTGACATTTAAAATAGTGCTCAAAACAAGTGTTTCTGTGAAGGTGTTGGATAAAGATTTTTTATTACACACTTCAAAAATTTAATGGACTTTTTTTTACTATTCCTAGGAGTAAATCACTGTTACAGTATTAGTGTACAAATTTTGTATAATATATGGAAAGGCTCATAAAATCATGAAAATGTAAAAAATCTCTACAGAAGGTTCAAAAATCGCGGATATTATGCAGCAGTCTCAAGAGTCTGTGTTCACCCCTCTTTATTTTCAAAAAATTAATTTTTTCTATGTCCCCTATTTTAACTTTTTAGGAATAAAATTCTGAAAAAAATGTAGATATCACGGGGGTCGTTCCATTAAAAAAAAATTCCCCCCTGCCCACATTTTAAGAGATAAAAGTATCAAATATATGCTTAAAGATAGTTTAAGTTGTCTTATTTAAGAGTTCTAAATTTGAAATCGATATCTCAACTCGTTCAAAAGTTAAGAGGGGGGGGGGGGGACTTTTGGACCGCACTGTATAGAAGTTCCCTTATTTTGAGTCCTACCCTGTCACTAAAAACCGAATTTATCTCTCAAAAATGTTAAAAAATGTATATATTATTTTTTCTGGATACCCTGTATATCCGATAAAAAAATATAGTTGTTTTTATGTGAGGACATATTGGGCTACACGCAAAATGTTTGAAGCCAATGAAAAATATTTTTTGTGACTGTAATTAGACTTAAAATCAAGCAATGTAGTGAAATTTCAAACTTTAAAGGGCACAGCTCCGCCATTCTGAAAGAAAAATTTAGATTTTTTTGAGGTTAGCCATTTACTATCTCTTTATACCGTTTCGTGTTAAAAAGATTTAAATAAAAAATCCTTGGGTCTTAAAAAAAAATAAAAAAAGCTAAGCAAACATATTTTTTGAAAAATGGCTGTGAGCGACCTCTAGATTTTTTCAAAAATTTGTAAAAAAATTAGGGATGAAACTCTTACCCCAATAAACAAATTTAAGGGATGAGACCTCCAAACTTTTTTATTTGAAATTTTTTTGGGTCACATATATATATCTTAATATACTAATTTTTGATGGAATAAAAAACGGCTACACCTACGATTTTGTTCTCAACGAACATGTAATTCTAAAAGCATTAGAAACAATATCCCGTTGTCAGTTATGGGGTGTTCGATTTTTTCATCTCCGTAAGCTTAAAGCCCACCGTGCCCCCTTAAAAATATCTGAATCCGTTACTGTACCTACCACTGATCATCCAGCCATAAAACGTTAGAGCAACAACAACATAAAAAAACGTGATCAAATATGTTAATCTGGTGGAATTTCCAAAAGGCGAAACAACATTGACCGGCATTTTTTGTTTATATTCGATCGAACCCATTAATTTGTTTTCAAAATATTGTTCAGACCCATTAAATATATAAACGTACATCCCAGAAATTACCATACAAAAACAAATTGTATTAATTAAATAAAATAATATGAAACTCCATTTTTTCGCCGATTTTAAATGTTCCTCCACTATTTCCCTGGGTTTGAAGTTGCCGCAGTCTTCATACTTTATTGGTATGTTTTCTAAAATAAACATAAGCTCCAAAATTTTTTTTCTCATCAGGTACCAGTTTAACGCTTTTATTAACAAAGCAACATGGTTACCAACATCTCTTAGAACTCTGATAACTCCATTTAAATCATCGTAAACTTCTGAAAGATACAAGATTTCTGAAGGAAGATAGATGAAGAATAGATAGACTATCCAGAAAATTTTGTAGCCGATTTCAAAATATTTTTGTAATTTTGATTCATAATCTGCAGATATCCATAGAGAAGATAGTTTTAAAAGAAATTTACTTGATTTAAAATAGTCCTGAAACATTTTCAATGCTGTATTTACTATTTAACTAAAGTTCTGGATTCGACTGATAAAAAAATAATTGATATTTTCAATATACTACATGTTTTTATTTATAATGTGTTATTATGTCGAGTATGTTATTACCTATAGTAACACCCAAACTACATATGGTGTGGGAGTTTCTTAAAGTTTTTATATTGGATATTTAATAAATAAAAAAGCCATGAAGGTCTCAAGCGGTAAGATATATTCATAGACAAAACAATTATTATTTTAATTTATATATTTATATATATTTATTATTTTGTCTACGGATATATCACATCTTCTTGCTAGGTTAGTAACTAAATATAGAAAACGCCTCATATCGCACTAGTTTGATATTTTTATATCACACTCGTGTGATATTTATGTATGGAGGTTTGCCTAATTTTATTTAGATATTTACCTCGTAGATTCTACGAATTTTATTCACCTTGTTTTATAAACCATTTTCCACCTTTCACCACAGCCTTTTATATCCAAATATCCAAATATTTTTGTTTTTCATGTCAAAAATAGAAACTATATTTATAACATTACTATTTTGACCATTACTGTCTAGTCTAGATAGTCTAGATCTTATAAGAATTACATAATTTTTTATTTAGTTACCTTACATTACATAAAAAACATCAAAATACACAGTATTTTTCTTATGAAATGTAAAACAGTACAATTTTACTGTCTTATATGGCAGCATAACCACAAAAATCTAATTTACTAAGTAAACTCAAGTTTGCATTTATTTAGGAATAGGCAACCCATTAAACAGCTATGTAATATATTAAATATAAAACCAAGAAAACTAAAGCTAAATGAAAATCATATTTCCTGTTTGATATACCTACATATATAAATTTGTATGCTCTTTTGTGCTTTGCTTTTCTTAAAAGTGTATTTCATAAACTCGTGGGGTTTCCTCACTCGCCTAGCGGCTCGATCGTAAACCTTCCCACTCGCGTGAAATATGCCACTTTCCACACTAGTTATGTAATATACTAAAAGAGAGTTAGGGAAAGATAATATAATGTACATTTTTAACAGTATATCATACTGTTAAAAATGTACATTACCTATAGCATTATATCATATTTACCTACATATCTAGACTTTTACATAAACCGGAACTAATATTATTAGTTTTGTAAAAAAAAATTAAAGCACTTATCAGCTACTGGTATACAGGGTTATTCTTTTAAATGGTACACCCCCCGTAACTTTTACACGGGATGAAATATAAACTTTAAATTTGGAATATGTATATCGCACAACAAAAACTATCATTTGTCATATTTTCAATTTTTATTCGGTAGGATGGCGCTAGGGGCGCAATGGGCGACAATATTTTAAATGGCACCCTAGGTCTTGTGATACGTCATTTTAAAGAGCTTAAAATTCTCTATTTAACCATGTAACTATTTATTTTTTAATATTTATTTCGAAGATGTTTTTTTCTTAAAAATTATGAAATTTTCTATATTTTTAGAAAAATTATTTTGGAAATTTGGGGAAAAAAGGTCAAAATAGTTAATACATGGTGTATTAACATGTTAGGACTAATTATTTATTATTTTCATGAATAAAAATTCAATATTTATGCACAAAATATTAAAAATTTGAATAATTTTAAATAAAAAAAATCTTAAAAAAAAAACATTAAAAAATAAGTAGTTACACAGTTAAATAGAGAATTTTAAGCTCTTTAAAATGAACTATCACAAGTCCTAGAATGCCATTTAAGATAATGTCCCCCATTGCACCCCTAATAAAAAATAAAAAAAAAATATGGAAAATGATAGTTTTTATTGTGTGATATACATATTCCAAATTTTGAAGTTTATATCTCATTCCGTTTAAAAGTTACGGGGGGTGTAAAATTTAAAAGAATAACCCTGTATTGATATATCACATACATAAATTAAGGTGGCCAGCTTCTTCAGATCAGATCGGTAAAATTTTCTCAATTTTCATCATTTTTTTTTTGTATTTCGCGGAAAAATTTCCCTAAATCTTATATCCCGAGTTTACTGGATTTCTTTCCCTGTATAGGAAAAGTAAACGTAGTAGGTACATTTTCTATGAGGGTTACATATTTTATAGCCCCACCTTTCAGTAGCAAACACCTAGACTTTCAGTATCGTACCTTTTACATAAAAAACCTACACTGAAAAAAAGAATTCCATTTGAGCCAAATAAAAAATCTTTGCGATTTTGCTCAGAGAAAATTAAACTAATATTAGTAAAAATCCTCCCACTTTCTCCAAGGAAACTATAAGTTCTTGGTTTATGGTATATGAATTTTACATCCTCTAACGCATCCATCCTTTCCTCCTCCCCTTCCTCCCCATACTCTTCCTCTCGCCCCCCCCTCTTTTTTCACCAATTCATGACAAATACAACTCCAGCATCAGTGAGCTGAGACTCACTCCCCCATTATTCTCCATTTAAACTAATTCATATTAAAGATAAATGAGCCATATGGCTCATATGAGACAGGCTTAGTACATATGCAATAAGCCTGCCTCTTAAATACCCCAAACAAACTAAATGATGATGATATAAATGTTACATTTTCTTGCCGAATGTTTTTTTCGACAAGGGGCATAAGAATCTTATGCCTCTCATGATGAGATTTGAAACAACCTATCTTTGATCTCAGTGCCAAATTCTCTTACATCAATTATTAATTTTGTAACTTAGGGTGATACTTTACACAAACTCATATAACTTTGATCCAAAATAAATTGGGAAACCCTTTACCTTGGCGCATATGAAATGCGTAATTTAAATGAGTAAATCCCTGTAAAAACGGTCCTGCCAAATCTTATGAGGGATTCGTTATTTTTTCAGTGTAGTGGCAGCCAAATAGGAAAAACAAGAAAAATCTTCCTATATATTTATTTATATATCTGTTAATTGGTACCAAGGTGGGGTTCTAGAGACAGTTCTTTCAACAATTCTTAGTCGACTGTGAAGTCTTATAGCAGTCACTTGTTATTCGTGAAAGTCTGCAAAAGGAAAATACAGTCCACTAGTTTTTTTTTTTGGTCCTTCTATACAAGGTTCAAGTGTTTTTAAGTTATTTTTAATTATGCAAAGAGTGCAGTGAAAAAAAAATTGTTTTTAATGAAGAATGGTGTTTGGTTGTAGAAAGTACAAGAAACTGTGTAGAAGTCCGCCAAAATGGTATGTCATTTTCTGCTTTCGTAAAACTGGGTTAAAGGTATATGCGTGTGCGTCCGGAAGAAAAGGGAACGGTTTGCCGAAGAGAAGAAGTATATTTCCATGTATTTTTAATGTAATATCAGTAAGATTAGATATTTTAGTTAAAATATGATATTTGCAAAGTTAGATTTTTTCTGTTGAAATCTTCTGCTTTTTCTAGAGTAGATTTCACACGAATATAACGTTAGGTTGTTAGAATGACGTTTTTATACATATTTATAAAATTAAAAACCTAACAAAAAACAAATATCTTTATTATCTGTTCTAAAGCATTCAAAATTAAAAATCTTCAAAATTATGCAAAAAAACCCAAATAAAATAAACAATTTTAAAATTGGCTATATTTTTTTGTAGGGGTTATTTAAGTTAAACTAGCTTGCACTAGAGTTCCTGTATGTTAGAGTAGCGTACGCCAAATAAAAGTGATGAATGGTCTCTATCATAGACCACTATAAACAGTAACGTCAAAACTTTTAACTTATACTTACATTATCTTCTAAAAATTTATCAAACAAATAGGTACCTTTTCTATCTGACGAACACTAATTTAAATGTGATTGCTAGGAATTGATTATCAACCTGATGCGTTTTCTAAAACTAATGAAATTTTAATCAAAAATTACTTGTAATTTGACAGTAATTCAGAAAAAAATCTTGATATTAAAATCTAAACAGTCAAAATGTGATCCCAGAGAGACCTCGTCCAAATTTCATTAAATTCTGAAGATAAGAGGGAAATTCTACAGCGTGACGTGATTATCTTGCAAGTTTAATTATTTATTTCTTATTCTATTTTATGGAAATTTGGGCAACTCCAGACTGAAATATTAAAAAAATGCTTATATACGAGATTATAAATATTTTAAATTTAATTTTAATTGTTTTAAAGATGGGCTGGCTATGCATAGCTATATTGTACTCACCGAAACAATGAAAAAAGTTCATATACACATATTGTCTAAAATTCATCGTAACTGAGATACGCCCCTTTGAAAGTGGCTAAAAAATTAAGTTTTTATTTAATAATTCAGGAACCCTTTGAGACACAGCAACGGGGTTTTGCAGGTGAACTAATATGAATAAAGCCCATCTTTGTATGTTATTTTCATGTACTTATTTTAACCAGGGGTGTGCGAAGGGGGGGCTTATCAGTTTTTTGCCCCAAACTTTTTTCTGTGTAACTTTTTTGTAATTTTGTTATTGGCAAATGATTCCTCAGGTCAAAATACATAAAAAAGGTAACCTTAAGAAGCATATCTTTTTAAAAAATGGCTTTGAGCGATCTCTAGATTTTTTCAAAAATTCTTAAAAACATGAGGCATGATACTCTTACCCCAATGAACAAATTTAAGGGGTGAGACCTCCAAATTTTTCAATTTGAAATTTTGGTGGGACACCCTACTATGTATAGCAAGCCCACATTTTTGTTACACCCTGTATAATTTTAGGACTTCTTAAGGCAGACATGAATGTTTCTAGAACTATTTCACAAAATATAGGTATATATTTTTTATTTTTTTTTGGAATTTCCAAGCTAAAATCATGCAGTATTTTTTGTAATATGTGAAAGTTATGTATCATAAGAAATATAAGAAAACATCCTAAGAAACTTTCTTGAATTTTTTAGTGTGATGATATTCGTGTTTATGAATAACCGTTATTAAATAATAATGTCTTTGATATAATAGTTGTTATTTTATTACAAGCTGTTACAAAATAAAAACAATTAGAAAACATAATATTTTTTTAAAAATGAAAACTAAATTGTTCGTTTTACTATGCGTAGGTTAGGGTATTTCATAAAATAAAACCCGATTTTTGTCCACCCTTTTGTCGCGAAAAGGACAAAAACAAGCTTTTGTGCCAAAATCAACTTAACAAAAAATAGGAACATTTAAAAATTTGAAAAAAGTCACGATTTTTTATCAAATGGGCCTGGATATCAGATATCCAAAATGCATATTTAAATCTGTGCCAAATACAATATTTCCTTGGCCGGGCGAAAAGTGTAACTATATTATTTTTATTAAAGAAATTACTGGCGCCATCTAAATTTTAGTAGAACTATCTTATTCTACAGATTCACATTAGCTATGTTCGTTCGTGCCGCTCAGTGCTACACTTTCCGGCCAACCAAATAAATACTGTATTTGTTGTATGAAAAACAAATGCAGTATTTATTTGGTTGGCTGGAAAGTGTGGCACAAATGAGATAGAGAGAGGGTAGACGTCTTTTGTTTCATAATTCTAGTTGTAGAGAGCTCCATTCAAGTGAGGCAGACCCTAGTTTAATTTTTTTTTTCTGAAATTTAATACAGAATTTTATTTTTGTATCTTTTTTGAACAAGGACTTTTATTAAATTCTTGTATTTTTTTTTGGAATACCCTATTATAGGTACTTGGCTTACTTTTAATCTTATTTGCATTAAACAATTGAAAAATAATTAAATGTAGCCTTCGGAATTGTAAAAGTTGCCACAAGTGCGATAATGTTTTTTTTTACAAAATACAGAGTATTTAAAAAATACAGTGATACCCTAAACAAAATATACCATACATGTATACAGGGTAATTTTTATAACTTTTTCATTTGATGTAAATAGGACACCCTGTACATTTTACTAGGTACCGTTAGATAGAGAATATAATAATTACAATTACAATTATTACAATTACAATAACAATTACAATTACTGTAAAAAAAAAAAAAAGTCCAAACGAAAACACTCTGAAAACGCTCTGATTTAAAAAAAAAAAAAAAAAGTCCAAACCCACTTTGGATCTACTGTGAATCAAGCCTGGAACCACTCTGATTCAACTCTGACAAAATGGCACAAAACCACTCTGGAAACACGTTGGCAGCAGAATGTTTTCACTCTGACTCTGTTTCCAGAGTGTTTCCAGAGTAAGTTGAAGGTCGCAAGGGAGCTTTAAACTTTAAATTTATGTACCATTTAGAAAAATAACCTTGTATATCATTCTGAGAGTTGCGTGTCTGAAAATCCTTTTAAAAACTATCGTTTTTTTTACAAATAAATGAAAGTACAGTTTTAATCGTATTGACATCGATATACCACTATTAGTTTGGTGCTATGTCTGCTAACGGTGCTTACGCCTTTTTTAATCATTTTTTTTATACTCGTATCATTTATCTACAGTAGTAGTCATCAGGGGCGCCCGCAGGATTTTTAATAAGGGGGGACAAGCCTATTCGGGTGAACAACTTTATGAACAAAAAGTTTTTGTTAAATTCCCAAAAAGGGCCAGTCTTTTTCCTGAGGTGGGGAAACTTCTAAAAAATAACAATTATCTTTAGCGCCGCAGGCCAATACCCTTAGAAATATATAGGTGGCGCATTTCTAAGATATAAGTGCAAATTATTGAATATAATATATTAATTAACATTCTTGTTTCACCTTTTTGTTAACCAGTTTAGCGCCGCAGGCGAAAATGTTTATAATTTTTAATGACACGCATTTTCTAAAAGCTTAGAATTAAAAAAAATATCTTTTAAAAAACCTTTTAATTAAAATGTATGGCCGGCACTCGGTAATCATGTTATTGTTCCGTAGACGAATACTATTATAAATCATAATTCTAAACACCTCAAAGCAAATTATAATTATTAATAAGATATTTTAAATAGTTTCTGATGGGTTTGCGTTTCGTAACCATTTCCAGCGCCGCAGGCAAGTTTTTTAGAAATCTGAAGGACAAAACACTTTAAAATTGTTAAAAACAAAACAAAATAATATACATATATCTGAAAAGCCAAGGGGGGCGAAACGGCCCCCCTTGCCTCCCTCGGGGCGCGCATGGTAGTCATAACTTTGGAAGCATTATTTGATATATTTTCTTGTTGATTTTCTGAAGAACGTACTGGTGATATACAATTCCTAAATTTTCAAACTTGTGGGTTTTTTGGGTTATATTATTCAAAAAAATGTATATATTTTTCAGCTGCAGCAACTTATACTGATATTAGGGCTACTCTGTGTAGCCCTAGGATTGCCTAATCCACAAACCCTTCTAGTCCCAGACCTACAAGTATCTCCAGTTGAGGTCAACACTTTAAACCACCAAAAAGTGCATTCTAGATCTATAGAATCATCAGTAGGTTTTAAAAACAATAATAATATCGAAGAAACTATAAAAGAAGTGGAAAGTATTTTGAAATCGAATCCCGCACTTCCTAGGCTAACCAGAGGAGAAATTCTGGATCTTTTGGATAATATAACACAAACTGATGTAAATAAAAATATACAGTCTGATCAACCCAGAGATCCTAAAGCTATTATGGTAGTTATGCCTTATACACTGACAAACAACGACGATAATGTTCAAGATTTATACACCAAAGCACCCGTAACTCATATAATTGGTGCGGAACCTTTTACAACGAAATTAGATAACGAAGTTACGAATAAACCTGTTTTTAGAAGAAAAACTACTTCTAAACCTCAGGTTACAACGACTTCCACGACAACTGAGAAAGTAGTAACTGAGAAAAAAGTTTCTCAAAGAAAAAGAAAACCAGAGACAACAACTCAGGTTCCTGAGAAAAAACCTTCTGGTACTACTTTGAGGAGTAGAGGTACTCCTATGCGTAAGAGACGTCCTACACAATCCGTAAAACACAGTAACCACAAATATCCTGATGAAGTGGTTTACAAGAACGGAGAGGCCCATAAAAATCACAAATATTTGATAACAGAAGAAGTGCCAAAAAAAGAAGCTTTCATCCCGAGTAAGGGTATCACTATAATCAAACCACCAAAGTTTAATTTGCCCCAGCAAATCAATGATGATTTGCTGGACTTGACCGTCCAAGAGGATAATATGAATGAATACTATTACAACAAGGAAAAGCCAGTGAAACAAAATGACGAGGGCAAGCAAAATGAGTTTTATTATACAAATGAAAAGTTTAATAACCAAAAACAAGGGAGTGCAAGTCAGATTAAGTTCACGACAAGTACCACTCAACAACCTCTTATTGATTCGATCAATATACCACAGCATTTGCAGGGGCTGGTAAGTAAGATGGCATAGAAGGTCCAATGTAATAGCTTTTGTTTTTCTATTGGAATTTTTTTTTCAACTGGGCTTCATTTTTCTTATAAATTTTGCAAGTCCAGACTTTTAGTATTCATTTACCGAAGGATGGCGATGTATATGTATATTTTCCCCGAAAAGTGCCAACGCTGTTAGAGTATTTGTACGTTCTTATGGTAGAGTATACCTGAGTTTTTAATTTAGTGAAATCAAAAATGGGTCGTTTCGTTTAAAAAATTAGCACAAAATGGCGTTGATGATTAAAAAAAAACTTTAAAATAACGCCATTTCCATAAAAACAAAAAAAAATCAGTTTCAGATGAACAGTAAATTCTTAGCCTACTATTAAAAGATTTGAAATATTCCAATATGGACGTCATAGGACCGCCATGTTGTTTTTATGAAAAATGGCTCCTGTACGCCATCTTTAACGCAAATATTGACTCTTGTGATATATCAATGAAAAGAGAATTTAAAGACGAATCTAAAAATGTAAGCAAATATATAGGGTTCCATTTAAAAATCAAAAGTTGGTATCACTTCCGCTCAGACCGAAAGCGATATTTTTTATTGTGACCATGCCAAAATGGGTGTATTTACGGTTCATACAAGCTCTGTAAATTTCAAAAAGTTATCTTTTATAGTTACGGAGATAATTCGTAGGCAATACTTCTTGTGTCACCCGGTATAATTCAATATATTTTATACTAAAATAAAGCCCTAATTTCATATTACCCTTAGGGAACGTCTAAGTATTACGTAACGCTCCTGGGGGGGGTTATTTTGGAGTGTTACGTCCATGTTAATTGTATAGGAAAATAGCGTTACAGGGGGGGGGGTCCAAAATTATCAAAATTTACGTTACGTAATACTTGAACGTTCCCTTAAACCTTCTATGCATTTGTAGGTTAGCAATATGAACCTAGCTGGCGCATTTGATCAAGATCACGATATCATCACAACAAAACCGAATTTTGAAGTACCAAATGTTGGTACCACTTCAGAGGACGCTGAAAGACTAAAAGGTCTGTTGGCAGCCATGGGAATAATGCCAGTGCCTACTACGACTGAATTACCGGATGTAAAAAATGTCGCTAATAATTTAAGTCCGGATATGAAGGATTTGCTGATGAATTTTGGGCTGATACCAAATCCTAATGACAAACTAGGTAGGTAATTTTTTATGAAAAATAAAAAAAAATATATTTTTTACTAACGTCTGGTTTTTCTCGGGGAAAACAAAACTAAAATCAAAAACATAAAATTGTATATTACTCATGTTTTTGACTCGATCAAGTCAAAAACTTGAGCTTTATTGGCACTAGAATAAAAAAAAAATCACCTGTAATTAATTTTTGCTTTTTTCTGTTGTTTAAAAATCGCCATGTATTTAGTTAGGTACCTAGGTTTTGGTATCTTCAATTAAGCAAAATCAATTAAAAATTGCACAATTTTTAAATTATTTTTTACAAATTATGATGCATATATGCTTACATCCAATTAATGTTGAAAGCGACCTTAATTTTTTCTGTGTCAAGCTATTAAGTGTATCTTAATTTATTCAATTCACTTTATTTACATAAAAATATTTAAATATATATTATATGTAATTATTACCTATAATACTATTATAGCTACTAAATAATAATGATGTGTAATTTTATCTGTTTTAGTGGCTTAATATAAAATTACTACCTACTGTTAGTTATTAGAATTTATATAAAAATACTACATATATAAGTACTACATATTTTGTTGACAATCAGCTCATCAGAATACCTGTACTAAATTTATTTATTTTTTTATTAACCTTCCAGAAGGCGCATCTGTAAAAGTTATGCGTATCAGATGTATACGCGTGTAATAATAGCATGACGGACTTTAAATAGTTATTTATACCTAGCGAGAGGGCAATATCGGTTTACCCATGAGTGCCATACAAGGTTTTATCCAATAGCTTGTGAATTCATATTTTTAATTAAAATTTTAACGACATTTACAAGAAAATAATTTGACAAGTGACAGTTGAGTGGGTAAAATAAATAATTATCCACTCAATAAAGTAAAAGCCACGCGGGGGTTTGGAGTTTATCTATTTAAAATAAAGCGTTGTTTCAAAAACGCATAGAAAGATTTTTTTTAATTTGGTTTTAAAAAGATGCCAAGGCTCTAAATAGTTAAATTATAAAAAAAATTGGGTTGTATGAAAGTTGAGCTAAAAATTGTTTCCAGACCGGTGTGAGCGTATACGAAATATACGCGCGCCTGCATAAAGGTTTAAAAGTTATATCGATCTTAGTAAATAAAACCACAATAACTTTTAACAGTTAAAAATGAAGAATCTATATATTGTACAAAGATTTCTTAACATGAAAGCTAACTATTTACAAAGTTTCGAGTATTTGTATCAAAGCATTCAAAAGTTATGCAAATTTGATACTTTACTCTTGTTTTTCTTTAATTCTTTGAATGTTTCTGTTATTTTTTTAGTACCAACTTCGAAACCTTCCAAATTCTATCCAGAACAAGCCGAAATAAATAAAGAATCATACCAAGGATTTAAACCTCTCCCTGATGATACCTCAAATAGAGATGAAATGCAGGAACTTTTAGCCAGATTTGGCCTAGGCAGAAACTCAAGGAAACAGAAGTCCATTCCAAAGCAAACTACGAATTTCAAAAACCCTACAGAACTAAATTTTGATATGATTCCTGATCATTTAAAGGGTGTTATTACTGATATAGGTTTTGGTGAAAGAGAACCTAAAAAAATACGTACAGAAGGAGCTAAAAATAACGAGCTAAGTGGTAAAAATAAAGGATATACAACTACGGAAAAGGTTCATGTTTTTAATCCTTCTGATAAAGAATATGTTTCAGAAGAAGAAATAGAAAAATTAAACAGACTTCTTGAAAGTATCAAAGAATTGGAAAAACTAAATGGAACAGCTACAGAAGAAGACTTGAAGAACATAGATTTTGATAACATAAAAGACCTAGTTGCAAATTTAAATCAAGAACAGAAACATGAAACCTTGGAAAAAATTAAAGGTCCAAATCCCTTAGACTTTGATATTGGTTTGACTAAAAACGAGGTCAAAAGACAACAACCTACCACTACTACAACTACTACTGAAGCTGTAGTAAGCACTACCTCTGAAGAAGCCCAGACTTCGAATACAAAACTCCTGGAAGATTCGTTTGGAGGTCCATCCGAGTCGGAGCCAGTTACTAGTCCCCCTGAAGTAGCGTCTACAACGCCTAGAACTGGTTTTTACTATTTGGTTGACTGGAACTCGTTTTTGGACATAGATGACCAAAAGGGAAAAAGGGTCAATCTTAGGTTGCAACCTAAGATTGGAGATCCTAAAAGGTTTTACTCGGTTTCGGTTCCTTAAGCAGAACCTTTTTCTTCTCTAAGGAAGTTTATTAGCTGAAAACCCTATTTTTTTATAAATTAATTTTTTTGCATCTTGTAGAAAATACAAATAATTAAAATTTATTAGATATAAAAATGAAAACTTCGTGTTGTGATAATCGATTTTTTTTAATGGCCACATTTTTATCACATAGTAAAAAAAAATAAGAGATATTTTCTATAAAATGGTGTCTCGAACCTTAAATTTGATTGTATAAACTCAAAAACTTATAAACTAATGAATGAATTTTGAATTCAAATATCTAGGCTCACAGTTCGTTAAATTTAAAGTGTTAGACACCGTTTTAATGGAATTTTTTTTTTACTGTCAGATTGAAAAAGTATTTCAATCCTAAATTGATAAAATAGCTTTTATAAATCTGGGGGAAAGAAGGTGTTCTTTCTATATGAGGGTGGGTTGGGCAAAAATAATAAACACGTTTTTTAAATATCAAGTTTGTTATTATTTTGTATGATATCGTTGATATATTTTATATTTAAACTTTTTTTGTATATAAGTTGAAATTATATTATTATTTATTCTGTGTACCTAGTTACGTAAAAAACAATAGATTTTATATGATAATTTTTAAATAAAAAACATTTTAAATAAATTTGTTTTATTATCGCACCCAAAACGCATTTTATTCTAATATAAAATATTCTACTTTTTTTCACTTCCTTTAATTTTTTTGTACACCAGCTCAAAAATCCAGCTGACTCCGCATATCCCAAAAGCCAGTGTCAATAAGTGATAAACATACATATCATTTTGTGTGTAATTCTTAACAAAACCTTGAAAAATAAGCATAATAAGTACGTTTATCATTTTTATGGGACCTTAGTGAAAAATCACTTGAATCTTTTCATTAAACGGCGTCTCACACTTTATATTTCATGCGCTGTGATCCGGATATACAGGGTAACATTTTTCGTTACGTTACAACAATAATAATTTCTAAAAATCATATTTATTTATTTTTTTATTATCCCATATGCTTATTACAACGTAAACCTTTTACAAATTAATCAAACATAATTAAAAAAAAATCAAATCAGATTAGCAGATTTTTATTATCATTTACTTAATTGCATAAGTGTACTTCCAAATTTTGTAACATACGAAACGCTCACATAAGCTGTGTTATTTTTATTGCCTAATTGATTATTAAATTTATACGTAAACTAAAATATGTAAAAAAGTGCCTGTAAGGATTATAACCTGAAATAAAAATGAAAGAAGTATCGTGTAATTTTCTAAGAGCTAAATTAAGGTGTACGAATGTAACGTACGTAACGACGGAATGACCCGTTTGTCCTTTTACATGAATTTTTGAATTTAAATATTTCGGATCACAGAGAACCAAATATAAAGTGTGGGACCCGTTTCGAAGGAAACTTCACGTTTTTTTTGCTACGGGCCCTATAAAAACCAATTAATAAAAACACGTAAAATAATGAACAATCTTATACTTACTCATTATCAGGGACCATACTAAAATAAGAACACCGGACACGACCATGAAAAATGAAAACGCTGTGGAAAACCGGTCAGAATATGCTTCAGCCAAAACCAAAGGCAACGGTGTTTGTATAAAACATCTACATACACCCAATGCACCAACCATAAAGAGAATCCATTCGTAAGAAGTATTGAACAACAAAACTAAAATAATTAAAATCATGTAAAAAAGAATGTGTATGACACTTGAGAAAAGTACAACTTGTCACACTCTTCTGTATAAAACATCTACATACACCCAATGCACCAACCATAAAGAGAATCCATTCGTAAGAAGTATTGAACAACAAAACTAAAATAATTAAAATCATGTAAAAAAGAATGTGTATGACACTTGAGAAAAGTACAACTTGTCACACTCTTCTGTCGACAGGGTCTGAAAACTTTGCGCGCTTGTGATATTATGTATTGTACTTTATCAAAAATGTTCTACTCTTTGACGAAAACTTAACATTTATAGTTGACAGTTGACTCAAATAATAAGGTATATTTGTGCCAAATTTCAAGTGAATACATTAAATCGTTTAAAAGTTATATCGTTGTTAGTATATTAAATTTGCTCAGGTAAGCAAATTTTATTTATGAACAAAAATCGTTATGACTTTTAAACCATAATATAAAGACTTGAAATTTGGAACTATTTCAAGTATCTGTGACTACGTTTTCACGTAGCGCTAACTACCGGTATTTATAAATTCTGACAGCAGTCTGTCTCTTTCTGTCAAGTTTTTTTAGAGAAAGAAACAACGATAGAGAAGTTATACACACCGGTAGTTAGCGCTATGTGTAAACGTATTCTGCATCAAATCGTTCAAAAGTTATAACAATTTTATTGGTCGATTAACCCACCAATTCTCAATACAGCAGATGAAATGGTTCCAAATAGCACCAAATATCTATTTCTGATCGGATAAACTGCTCCTTGGATCAACACCAAAACTCTGGACACCAGATCTGACCCAAAATGAACTGTCATCATAAAAGCTACTTGATCTTTGCTAAAACTGAACTGACTTAAAAAAGACGCCATCATTGCAATAAATAGCACATCCCCCAAAAATGATAAAGATAGCCCTACGCTTATATTTACGTAAACAGGATCCTTAAATATGTCCAAATCCATTGATTGTACTAGACTCTGCCTAAAAAAATATAATTATGATTCGTAGCTTCTTCCTTCATTCCATGCTGTGTAGTCAATTGGTTAACTACATAACATGGAATGGAAAAAGAAGCTACTTTGCATAATTAGAATCGATATTATCTAATTATTTATTAAACATTGATAATGAAAAAAAAATAGTTTACCAAGTGCTCAAATTTTCTTGGGATTTATGTTTCCCGGCTCTGTCGATCGTCGTAACAGACATAGCTCTTTCTCCCATACTAATAATGGAAGTCCTCGGCTTTTGCCTGATATATTTTGGCACAGCCCCCTTTTCTACCTCATTCATTAAGGGTTGCATTTGTTTTAGTAAGACTTCATCACACATGGAATTTGTTCTCGACTTGTCAGTCAGTTGGGCTACAAAATAATATAGTGGTAGCTTCTAAATTGCAAAAATCTAGAATTTTCCATAGTAATAGCGACTTGGTAAATTTTGTGAGACCCTTATAGGAATAAAGAAAGAGAATTTTTCTTTAAAATAATGCTTTAGACTTTAATTCAAGTGCGCCGAGAACATCAAAATAGTCTCAAACACCCCTGCACCGTTTGAAAAAACCTTTCGCGTACTAGGACCCACAAAAAGAACACCATAGAAAAGTCTAAGTACAAATTAAAAATATCTTACAGTTTTTTCTGAAAAACACAGGCTTTTTAAGAAAATGCCATTCTATGGGTTGCAAAGTAAAAGCGCCAGCAACACAGTTTAAACTAAGTCCTGCAATCAAAAGTAGAGTTCCTCTGAACCCATATTCTTCCATGCATATTTTGGCAATAGAGGGATATACCATCGCCGAAGCAGTCATGGCAGCCTGGGACACACCCATCATCAGGTTGAGTTTTTTATCGAAATATGAGTTTATTGCTGAGTAGGCCGAGGGGAGCATTAAACCAAACCCAATCCCTAAAATAATATAAATGGGGTAACTTTTTAAAGCACTGTGAAAAACGTGATACCGTCAACGGGGGCTACTTTGATAACAGGGTAAATATACCCTGGTGTCAAAGTAGCCCCTGTTGACGGTTTTGTATTTTTCTTTCTGCATCAAAAAAATTAGCATACTAGTTTAATCATTACTTTTTCGAAGTCAAAATAAGCAAATCAATCCTACAGGCCACTCCCTATAGGGAGATCTCGGTAGTCTCCTTTAAACATTAACATCGTTTTATCGTATAATTTCACAATAAAAAATTCCAAAGCGGTAAAAATTTGATCCTCAAAATTTTGATGATATTACCTTGAACAATTCCAAAGGAAATAATTAACTGAGTTAAACTGGTAACAAAAATTGTAGCACTGGTTCCAATGAAGAAAATACCTGCTCCCAATAAGCCAACTTTTCTATACGAGTATTTTTGCAGCAAACTATTTGTAGCCAAACCTGAAATTAATTTTTTTTTATTTAATTGCAAAAATATTCGCCTCATTTTTGTTCATTAAAAGAGAACCCTAAAAGACTGAGCTCCACCAAGGGACAAGGGAAATTCTAGCGGATGACATAATTATCTTAAGATTAAAACTGAACATAATATTATTAACAAATGTTGTATTTATTTTATTTAACTTACCCATAAAAGAAAAAACAGTGTTAAAAATTCCGTTAGTAAGTGTGGATCCAGTTGTCACATCTGATACATCCCTTAAAAAATCCTCGTAAACTATACCAAAAGCAAACATCGGTTGCGCACTACACATCTAAAAATATACACTCAAAAAAAATCCTTGTGTGGGTTAATTTATTTTTCACGACCTGGCTTTTTAAACGTACGACGTAATATAATCTAACTCTTTGGTTTAGGTGGGTTTTTTCGGCTGTTTGGTGTTTTTTATGCTAGGTTTGGACTTAAAAACCCCCATTTAAACGGGGAGAACACAATTCTCAAGAAAAAAAAAACCTTAAAAGCTTTAAAAACCCTAAAAATTAGCCATAAAGAATACACGTCGTACACTTAGCTTGGTGTACGTCGGACGTATAAATAATCTGTTACTATTTTTTAATAGATACCAAGCATACTTACGCATTTTTTGAAAAACAAAAATCTATTCACTTTAAGGCCTTAAATTAAGGAGATAATGCCTCTAACACTTTTTTTTTGTTAATTTTTACTAGGATTTTTTTTAATATTTTAAAAAATAGATAAACATTTTTGGGAGAATAACTTACAATCATTAGAGCTAAACCTATCGTAATAACATGACCCCATCCACCATCAGGGGGTAAAAGTTCGTATTGCAAAACCGCTTTATTTTTAATAGTATCCTGGTCTTTTGAGGCTGTCATTTTTTTATTCTTTAATTTTTTACATTCGGAACACTTAATTTTTTTTTAACAAACCATTGCAAGTTTTTCAAAATACTATAGTGTACAGTGTACTGTTAAAATATCTACATATTTTAATCGAAAAATCTAGGCGTGTAATCCCTTTTTAAATATTATTTTAATTTAGGTGATTATTATTTAAAAAAAAAGTTTCATATTTAATAGTTAACTAAATACTTATCTAAATATTTTTAAAATATTTATAAAATATAAAGTTGTATACCTTATTTAATTAGTTGAGAAAAAAATCCGTAATTCTGCTTTAATATTTATTTACGGGTCAAAAATGTACAAACAAGTAAATTTGAATGAATTTTACTGTTTTTAGTTTGAAGTTATTTTCAAGGTATTTTTATGTTATAAGAAAATATTACAGGTAAAATATTATCTAAGAAAAGTTGAAGAACCTGTGCGCATAAGTCAAGTCCACTTGCGTGTTATTGGGATTCCTAAAACCAGTGTCTTTATACATTGCGGTCCGAAAGTCCTCCTTAACTTTTGAACGAGTTGAGATATCGACTTTAGATTTGGAACTTGTAAATAAGACAACTTGCACATATTTTATATATTCAGCTCTAAAAACGTGGGCATAATTTTAAATCAAAAAAAGTTCTCCCTTAGGGCTCATTTCCGGACCAACCTTTATAGAAACTTTTTTTGGATGTAGACTCACCTCTTAAAGCATGGCAGTTACTGATCACCCTGTATTTACGAGTTCAAATTTTAAGCCGATATCTCAACTCTTTCAAAAGTTAAGAGAGGAGATGACTTTTGAACCGCACTGTACCTATATCGTGCGCGAAAGCTTTTCTTAAGTTAAATTTTATTTCTATATAGAAAGTTCTGATGAAAACTGTTTTCAACATATCAAATCAAATAACGAAAAACCGCATGAAGTCCTTTGAAATCATATGAAAAGAAGAAATACAACTTTTTCGCCTCATAAATTACTATTTTGGAGATTTGGGATCTGAATGAAATTGGATTTGTTTAAAGGGCGATTATCTCAACAAGGGTGAGTCGCAGAAAAAAGTCTGTATAATCCTTTAGGATTATTTTTAATAGATCTTCATCCTCCGGATATATTTCCTTGTTTCTCAAACACCATTATCTATTGGTACCGGCAACGATAACCTACCGTAAAGTTCCGGCACCGGCAACGTAGGCACATCCAATTTATAACTTATTGTTTACAAGGAATTTGAAAATATTTAAATAAATTAAATATATCATTTGCTTATAATAATTAAATATTATAATTAATCAAAATAGATTCAATTTTAAGGAAAATATTTTGAATTCAAAAAATTTGCATTGTAGTCGAAGTTTGTTAATGACAGGGCAAGTTTATAACAAAAGGTTGTTGAAAAGTTTAGTTAATTTTTGTTAAATATAGATTTTTTCATTAAAATATGTCTTTGGGAA
Organism: Brachypterus glaber; assembly: GCA_958510825.1. NCBI lineage: Eukaryota > Metazoa > Arthropoda > Insecta > Coleoptera > Kateretidae > Brachypterus > Brachypterus glaber. The sequence continues at coordinate 4,436,072 of OY294050.1, forward strand.
GACTCCATGCATTAAAACAAAGCAACAGAATAAATTCCGCTGTGGTTATTTTTTTACACGGGTCCGGTAAGTAACATTTTTTAGGTTAAGTTACTTAACCTTAAAATACAGGGTTTTCAAAAAGCAGGGAGTGTCTAGACGACCGAAAAGTCGGACTAATAATTTTCGTTAAACGGTAGTTTTTTGTCATAAATTATTTTTGCTGTATAAAGACTTTTGACATCTTAGTTTTAATGTTTTTAAATATTTACGCGTATATACGCATATAAATTTTTCTATTTATTTTCTTAACTTTTACATCTAGCTAGGTATTTTATGACTAAGATTAAGGACCACTCGCACCAACGTTTAAACTGTGAAATACCGCGATCTGATTGGTTCACCGTCAATTAAAGTTAAACCATCTCTGATGCAAGTAGCTGAAATCTGTGAAGTTTTATATATTTTTTGAATATTATTTTGTAATAAAGCCACATCCAGAGGACATAATAATATTTATAAATGATATTAATTTATTTCCAGAGTTGATACTTTGTCTGTATACATACATATAATCTTATTCGGCATAGGTATGTTAAATACCGTATGTATTAAACAAACTTACCAAAAATTAGAAATAATTTAATACTCCTTTTGTCCGACCCTGTTATTGTAATGAAAGTATAAACTCTGTTTATTTCAGAATTAAAAAAACACAATTGCCCTGATAACATACTTACCCCACTAGACCCTAAAACCTTTTATTTATTTTATAGGAGACTGCGGCCAAGGAATACTAAATTGGGTAAAATTTTTACTGGGGGAAAATTATTCGCTCCCGCACATAAAATTTCTTTTCCCCACTGCCCCTGTGAGACCCTACACACCAAATGGAGGCAATCCAAGCAACGTATGGTTCGATAGATTGGACATAACCCCTTTTGTACCGGAACATAATGAAACTCTGTTTTCAATCAAAGATGAAATAAATAACCTAATAAAAGGGATTGTAACACAGGGCATTCCTATGAACAGGATAATTATAGGTAAGAGGACTTAATATTACTCTACATAACGACCCAGATAGCAAAATGCTGTTGAGAGAATACATTATCTAGGGTGAAAAATAAGAGCATCAATAAAAACTCGGCATTTTAGAATAAAATTCTGAGTTATAACTCGGAATTTTACATATTTTAAAATTAATATATATTTTACATTCCCCAAGGAAAGTCTAGCGTTAGTAAAAAAAATCGAAAATTGTATTGCTTTTTTTTACGTTTCTGGACGTTTTATATCCAAAAGATATGATTTCCGTAAAAAAAAACTCTGTCTCGGTCTGTGTGTCCGGGAAATTTGTGACCAACGATAACTCAAGAACGCTTCGGGCAAAAGATTTCAAATTTGGACCATAGGTTGATTATCCAAAGTTCTAGGTTGGGGTTGTTTTTGGTAAAAATCGAATTGGGGTAAGGGGGTAAAATGGGGTAAACAAAATTTTTGTTTTCAATTTATTTTTTGTTTTACAAGATAAGAAACTTTTTTTGAAAAAAAATTTTTTTGAATTTTTTATTTTTTTCGTTTTTGATCTTAATGAACCTAGGCCTATAGGGGAAAGTATTATTTTGTTGGGAGCAGTATTTTTTATTTTGTGTCCCTTTAAGGGAAAAACCACCTAAAACCTGTATTCAAATTTTAGGTGGTTTTTCAATGGGTGGAGCATTAGCATTTCACACCGCATACAGATTTTGCCCAGGACTTAAAGGCTGTTTCACATTATCCTCATTTTTAAACAACCAATCAGGCGTTTACAACGAAATAAAAGCCCTCGATACGCCCCTGTACATGCGCCATGGAGATCGAGATACCATGGTGCCCATCGAGTGGGGCAAAAAAACATATGAAGAACTGCAAAAATTGGGAGTCAAGGGGGAATTCATTCCTGTAAAGAACTGTCTGCACGAAATGAAGAAGAAGGAACTTGAAGATCTTATGGCATGGATAGAAAAATTGTTACCACCTTTACCTAGTGATAAGTAGTTGTAATAGTAATTATATACCAAGGTAGAGAATACATTTTTTATAGCCGAGCTTATTAAATCCCGAGATGCGCAGCAACGAGGGATTTTAGAGTGCGAGGCTAGAACAGTCTTCTCTACCGTAGTTTATATATTAGTTTTTTCACTACTAGCACTATTTAACTATTTTTATTCAAATAATAAAATAAATTATTAACAGAAATTATATTTCTTGAAATTTTCATAAAAATCAAGTAGCCTTGAACAATGACATTTGCTCAAATAAATACTTTGAACTGACGTTTAAAAATTTAGATTTAAAAAAAAATCATAATATTTAGCTAATTATTGATTGTATTAATTGGTAATAATTATAATTAATTATGTGTAATAAATAAAAAGTTATTTAAAGATATTTTCTTGGGTTTAATTAGTAAAAATTGCACAAAGAACTGAAACATCTAAAGTGACAGAAATCAATTGTTTATAAAATTTACTCGTACTAGGAGAGAAAAAATTATTATTGCTATTGGTGAAAAAAATTGATTTCACAGTCTGAAAACATGATAAATAATGGTATGTTCTAAAGCTAGTAGTGAAAAAAATTATTTAGTTTTAAATACCGTCGAATGGGGTGAAATTGATTGTATGACCTTGATAGTTACAGGCTGATTTAGTAATATTATTTTATTATCATTATTATTATTATTGTTAATTATAAAGTATACTGTAAGAAACCGTTTGCACATTCATCAGTGTAGACTTGAATTAACACGGATACGTGTATGTGTAAAATTATTAGTCAACTCATAGAATCTATACCTCCCCGTTCTACGGTATATAGATTTTTTAATTATTTAGTAAAAAACGAAAAGGGATAACTTAAAAAGAAGAAGCACAGTACAAAAGAATGCGACAGAAATCTGCCCAGTACAAAAAAAAACAAACCATCTTCTCTCATTGATACAAAAATTTATAACTTTTTTTTTCATTTTGAATTAAATTTTAAAATTAATCTTTGGATGAGGTGTCTGTCCTTCCAGAATTTTTTTCAACATTTTTTCAAGGAGACAAAAAAATAAAATACAAAAAATTTACAAAATTGGTGAAGGCGTCACCATTGAAAACTTCACGGGCTTAAATATGAGGTTTCCTGTTTAAAAACAGGCATCAGGGCTAGTTAATTTATAAAATGTAAATAAATATTTAACAATTCAAATTTAGCTGTTTTTCATAAAATTTTAATGTTTTAAGATTTTAAATAATATTATTATGTAAATAACAACAGAAAAACATATTTAAATGAAATAATTATTCTAGGGTAATTGGTTAGTTGAAATTATAATCAACCTGGTCTAAAATTAAACATTGTAAAATCTATTATGATTAAAAATATTTGATTTTTTTTTTAGTTTTTATATTTTTTCAATTTTTTGTCAACTTCTTTTAGTAGTAATTTATTAATTACACAGGACCACAACTTTTTTCTGTCGATTGACCAGGATCAGAAATGGTAGATCTCGACGCCCTGATTCAAAAAATACAGTCATATAATACCTTCAGATTAATATTTTGGAAAAAATGAGTGAAACAAAATTTTCAAAAGGAAAAAATAATTGTTTTTTTTTCTATTTAAAAAAAATCCTGACCTGATGGGCAAAACGGACGACGGATTTGTGTTCAGCGATCAAAAATACACCTAGAAAACCATTTCCGATCTTGGTCAATCGACAGAAAAAAAATTATGGTCCTGTGTTATTACTCAAAAAATAATTGAAGAAAAAAAATATGTTAGTATTTAAATAAATTTATAATTTTTGAAAAATGTTAAAAAATACAAAACTTTCCTTAACCTACAATAACCCTAAAGATCTTTCCACCATAGCATGGGGTTGCCCACTGTACTCGAAGTTTTCTGGTAAATTAAAAACATCTTCAGGGCCCATTTCAATGTCCCTTCCTGTCAAAACATCCCTCATAATGTGGGACGATGACAAAAATGGCAAACGGCCGATTTTGTTTGCGGATTTTAGTTCCATTGCGATCCGTAAGGGGGCGTGTAATCCCTGAGTGTTGCGCAAAACTGCCATGTTCATTTGGTCCTTATTTTTTCGGTACTGTAAATAAATATTAAACTATAATAAAAATATTTTATCCAATACATACAGATAATAAGACAATTACCAGCTTTATTTTAAATAGATAAACTCAATAATAACCCCGGCGTGGCTTTTACTTTATTGAGTGGATAATTATTTATTTTACCCACTCAACTGTCATTTGTCAAATTATTATCTTGTAAATGTCATTAAAGTTTTTAATAAATATATGAATTTCTAAGCTATTTATTGGATAAAACCTTGTATGGCACTCATGGGTAAACCGATATTGCCCTCTCGAAAATTAACCTGCTTGGCTGACGCCTCGTTAATTTTCTCATGGGCAATATCTTACTTTACCCACTAGTACCATAAATAACTATTATGTTAAATAGTATGAAGACTCTTTTACTTTTTCATTCTTGTAATTTTTTTGCCTAAATCCTTATTTATTTTTGAAACATCGAGAAAAATCAAAATAAGCAACAACAAAAATTATGTCTGTCTGTTGGTCTGTCTGTCTTTATTCAAGATAACTTAAGAACGCTTTGAGATAGAGACTTCAAATTTGGTATGCAGAATTTGATGTATTTTTTGTATTATCTTCTTTTTTCTTTTTTAAAAACTTATATCTACTGAGCACTGTTGATTGTACTATTTTTTAATATTTTTTTGTAAAATTGTTAGATTTTTTTTCTGATAAACAATAAATATCTATCTACTATCCTGTTAAAAAAAACAAGTAAAGACCAGTAGAAAACAAATTAGAATCTACCTGATCCTACTTGTTTTTTTTTTTAACACAGTTTCAATGGTAACTTACATTTAATTCTGCCTGGGCCATTGGATGTTGGGCCTCAACAGCACATCTAGCTGAAGCAAGTCCATTTGTCAGTAAATCTGGGGTTCCAAAACTGCCTTCGGAAATTCCAAACGATGCAGGTACAGCTGGTTTAGCTTTGACTGAAGGTAATGCAAAACTCTGCAAACAATAGTTTAACATTTTAACTTACTCAGGTTTTTTTTTATATTTTTTTTAAATGGTGTAACATTTAAGATAAATAATATGAAAAGTACCTTAAAAATTAGGTATACCCAATATTTAATGTTAACATAATTGTTCAAAAACAACATTCGTTATTAAACAGCTCTAAATGAACCCTATAACTAATAAAAATGCTTAACCCCAATGCTAAAACTACTACATATTCATAAAAATTATTACAAAAGATAATTTATTGATATAATATACTTTCATCACTGAAATTTAACAAAATAAGCTAAATATTATTATAAACTTACCATTTTTGCTAATTTTTTGAAAAACTATGAATTGCAAGATTTTTTTTGACAATGCGGTGTTTAGCTGTCAATTTTGTTAACTAGGGCCATCTGGTGTTTTGTATCAAAACTTTTGATTGCCATTAATCATCAGCGGCATCTATCCATTTAAGTACAAAACTAGAATGGTACATTTGAGCTACTCTTGCTTATGAAAAAAATCGGCAAGCTTCCACGTAAGAAATGCTCTTCTGTTAATTTATGTTTTTCTTTGATTTCAACATTTTTTGCATGAAATCCGAAGTCTTTAGTGAAATTTTAAGCACAGGTAATTATATTTAAAGTTAAAATGCACTTAATTTGCTATTAGCCCGTTAACATTACTAATTTGTAGTGCTTTTTAAATTAGACTAATTTAAATCAATCAAAGAAGCTGTTAAATGTTTTAACCATTTCTTCATATTTATAGTGGCTCATTTCATCAAGAATCATGCGTATCCTGATGCAAAAAGCCGATTTACTTACCCATCAGCACCACCAATCCCAGCATATCTACAAACTACTCAAAAAAAACTTGATATCCAATGAATATGCTGAAAATCAATTCATACAAGTTAGCAAAATACCTACAATGTATTTTCAAAATTCTCTTCCTCGACTACCTATACCCAAGTTAGAATTAACCTGTGAGAGGTATTTAGCCGCACAAAAACCATTATTAATTGATGAAGCATATCGAAAGACTGAATCAAATGTGAATAGGTTTAAAGCAGGGCCTGGAAAGGTCTTACAAGAAGCTCTTAAGTCCTACGATAAGCAAAATAAATCTTCCAGCTATATCTCACAGTTTTGGTTCCATGAATATCTTAAAGATCGTAAACCACTACCTTTAAATTACAACCCAATGCTGGTAATGCATAATGATGAAAGACAAGAATATAACAACCAACTAATAAGAACCACCAACTTAATTATAAGCTCGTTAAGGTTTTACAAGTCCTTAAAAGCAGATATTCTTGAACCAGAAGTGTTTCATTTAAATCCAAAAAAGAGCGACACAGAGAATTTTAGAAATATCTGTAGTATGCTGCCAAATCCAGTAGCCTGGTATGGTGCTTATTTTTTTAAAGCTTATCCTTTGGATATGAGTCAATACCATAGTCTTTTTAACACTACAAGAATTCCAGAGATTGATAAAGACAGAATATGCAGAAATCCAGCTGGTAAGCATATAACAATACAACATAAAGGTCATTTTTATGCTTTAAAAGTGATCTCACCTGAAGGTGATATTTTACCGGTAAATCAAATACACGCAGGTTTAAAATTTATTCTAAATGATGATGTGCCCAAATGTGATTATCCGGTAGGCATTTTAACCACCCTGGAAAGAAATAAATGGGCAACGATTAGACACAACTTGGCTGAAAACGGTAATGACTCTAGCTTAAAGTTAATTGATTCAGCTCTGTTTAATGTTTGTGTAGATTCTGAAAACGTAGGTACTGACCCATATGCAGTTACCAGAAACTTTTTACATGGTAGTGGTGAAAACAGATGGTTTGATAAGTCCATTTCATTGCAAGTTAGTCAAGATGGGGTGGCCGCTGTCAATTTCGAACATGCTTGGGGCGATGGGGTAGCCGTTTTGAGATTTGTGCAAGATATCTATAAAGATTCAATTGATAATCCAAGAGTACATCCTAGTACAAAAGCCGATGGACCTATTGAAAATGTTTTTCGTTTAGATATGAAATTAAATGACGGTATTAAACAAGCAATAACTGAAGCTAAAACTGATTACGCTAAAACAACTAATAGTATAGACATAGACTACCTTATTTTTGATAGAATAGGTAAGAACGCTTGTAAAAAACAGGCTTTATCTCCCGACGCGATCATGCAACTAGGTTTTCAGGTTGCGTATCACAAAATGACTGGTAAAATGGTTCCAACATATGAATCTTGCAGTACCGCAGCTTTTAAACACGGTAGAACTGAAACTGTAAGGCCTTGTACAATAGCTACTAAAGCTTTTACCTTAGCTGTGAATTCATCAAACAACACAGCTTCAGTTCAAGAAATGAAGCAAATGGTAGCGGAATGTTCTAGAGCCCATAGTCAGTTAACGCGTGAAGCTGCAATGGGCCAGGGGTTTGATAGACATCTTTTCGCCCTGAAAAAATTCGCTGAAAAAAAGAGTATGCTGTGTAATATTTTCGATGATCCGGAGTATGCTTATTTAAACCATATTATTCTTTCTACAAGTACTTTAAGTTCACCTGCTGTGTATGCTGGTGGTTTTGGGCCTGTGGTAAGAGAAGGGTTAGGAGTTGGGTATATTATAAAAGACGATTCATTGGGGGTTTTGGTAACCAGTTACCCTCCATATCAAAATGGGTCAGATTTTATTCAAGCGTTACGGGAGTCATACGATGATATTTTAAATATTATTTTGAAAGACTAGCTTGCAATAAATAATGTTAACTACGTAATCAGATAAAAAATTACAGGGAGTGTCATTTAAAACTCCTAGAGCAAATTACTTTAAGACTAAAAGAGATATTTAAGATCTATAAAATGTTGGGCAAATTTTGTCATAAACTCGTCCCCGCGACCCCGCATTGGCGTCGTGACGCTTTAAAATACCGGGTGCCACAGATCCAATGTACGATAATTTTTTCAGGATCGTTTAATAAAATATTTAAAATCAAGTGGTAACCTTGTCCGACAAAAATTTTCGTTGGTCCAAAAAAAAACGCCCCGCTACCGTGAATTTTCTAATGCAAGAAGTTGTTTGACTTTTGAGGCAATAAAAAAAATTCTACTGGGCGTGGGCTCCCGGAATAATAGACTTAATCAAGTTACATGATTCATGAGATATCAAGCGACTTCATAAGACACCTTAAATCTTTTGTTAAGGGCGATATTTTTTTTTATTTTGTGTAGGTAAATATTCTTTTTTAGAAAAGGTTTAGATCAGAAATTTTGCTTAAATCAAAAAGATACAATATCCAGCAAAAATACTTTTTTGAAAAATTAAAAATACATAATAGTGCCAAAATAAATATAAGTCATCTTCTTTAGCTAAAGTAAGACTTGTTAATAATTCGAATCACAGTTTTGACAATTTTTTTTTCTTTGTTTTTTTTTTATCTTGTGTATTTTATAAAATTTATATGTATTTCTAGTATTAGTAAAGTATTATAATTTTATATGATTAGGTACATTATATTTAATTCTTTTTGTAAGCTTTATATTATTAATTATACATGATATGAATATTATGATTTAATTTTTTAAAACTGTGAATGTTGATATTTTTATAACTTTATATTTTGTATGTATATTCAATAAATTGTTATCTATTATATACTTTTATCTGAGCTTTTATCTCCAAATTAATGGTATATATCCTATAGGAAATATATACAATAAAATATAAGTGGGGTTGTTAGGCAAGGTACTGCCTTTCAAATCACTGCGACCAATGAGATCCATTGTGAATCCACTTTACAATTAGGTTCACATCAAACTTTAGGCTTCCAAAGAAGCCTGAGTTTTTTGTGGGCTATTTGGGATATATCTGCAGGTCTTGTGTATACCTGTTCTAGATATTGTAGCCTTTTGCGAGCAATGGCTTCGCAGAAGCACATAATGTGTTCGGCCGTTTCTGGTGCTTCTGGGCATAGACGGCAAGTGTCGATTTCAGATTTTCCCATTTTTTTAAGACGATATCTTAACGGGCAGTGTCCGGTTAACAGCCCTGTATAGGTCTTTAGGTCCGTCTTGCTGAGATCGAGTATCTTTCTTGTTCGTTCAGGTTCATATTTTGGCCTGTCTTAAGTTTTGGTCTTTCCAATATCCAGTTTTATAGGAAATATATTTGTAAATAGTTTTAGTTTTTCGTTTGGTTGGGATTTCTTATTTTTTTAACTAATAGTGCAAAATAAGTATTTTTCCAACAAAAGAAAAACGCGAGGTGGAACGTCAGGTGAAACGCAAAAAATCAAAGTGTAACATATAAATGTCTTAGTTCTAGCAGTATTATTATACTATTCACAGCGCCTGCGCTAGAATAGTATTATACGGTAGTTTCGAATTTTCCAAAATCGCCAAAAACGACCTAGACGAAAAACTCTTGGATAAAAATGTGTTTCATGAAAAATAAAATAAGAAACTTTGAAAATATCCGTCTAGCTGTCCCATGTCACGTTTTTTGCGGACACGATAACTCAAAAACGAACAATCGAGTCCAAATTTTCAGGAAAAAACTCTATATATTTAAAAAAACTATCATTTCGATTTTTTTTTAATTTTTGGTTTTTCGCAAAAGAGAAATTAAAACATTTTGATTTTTTTTCGAAACTTCGTTTTTCGGAAAAATATGTTTTTTTTTTTTTTGAATTTTTTTTTTAGTATTTGGGAAAATGCAATATACTATTTACTGCGAACAGTATATAATGGAATGCGTAGCATATATCTTTACGGCTTGTTATTAAATAAAATGGCCTTGATTTAAATTTAAAACAGTTTTGTACAATCACTTATGCTTCTAAAAATCATTTTAGGAAAAAAATTGTATATTCTAGCTTCTAACTAGTATGGAATAGACAATATTCGGAGCGAGCGGAAAGTTTGTCATACGAGCCGGCAGGCGAGTCTGACGGTCCCGCGAGCGCGGAACGACTATTCTATACGTGTTGTAGACTATATTTTTTCTTCGACTGAAAATATGAAACACAGTATGGCTTTAAACTGCGGACAAGATTAAAAACAATGTTTTTTGTGACTCGACATTGTAAATGCAACAAAACACATATTTTTAAATAAAGCAATTAATGTTATTTAATAATTTTACCAAATCAGTACTTAAAAAAGATTTTTATTTGATTTTAGCACATATTTACAAATTATAATGCAAAAATTGAAGGTTATGTCAGATTGTTGTAACAGATATCAGGTTTACATATTTAACAATAGATGGAGCAGTTTTAATTTTTTGAACTAAATTGGTAAAAAACTGGTCAAATATTAAGAAAAGCTAATAAACTTTATGTAATTTTAACGCAAAACTTTAAATTGCATTAAATTATTCAATGTTTCATGGTAAAATATATATTTTTTTGCAAATTTTGCTACAGTTTTCTTCACTTTTATAAACAAGAGATGGCACTACATGTGCTTATTCTAACACTTGATACGGAATATTCATACCGTATCTAGAGCTAGAATGGATTCATTCTGTGTTTGAAATGTGTGTGTATTTGCTTACATTCTAAAGCAATCGTAGAAAAAACTTGTTTTATTTGTAAATAATTTATTACTTGCTTGTATTGGTTAACAAAATATTTCAAATTTTAACTAATATATACAAAATAAAGGTGTTCATTATATCACAGATATACAGGATGTTGTTTTTAGTCACCTCCCTTGTGATATTATGTTATAAAGGGGGATTTACATATACCTATATATAAATTTTCTGGCATAAAAAAAAATTAATTAATATATAAGAAATTGATTACACAGGGCCACAAAAAAAGTTAATGTAGGACACAAGACTGATTCTGACACCATATTTGGATTTAGCTTCCCAAAATACATCGAAATATACTTTTTTTTAGTGGCCCTGTGTTGTTTTTTACAGATTTCTTTATCATATTAAATACTGAATTTGTTTGAACTATTTCCATTAAATATTATAAATGTTGGTACATATATGGAGAGTGTTTTTCAATAACATGTTAACTCAAATTGTGGGTTAACATATTATTACATAATACAATTCATATATGCACTACTTAAGTAATAAATTAAGATATCGCTGGTCAGGTTCTATAAATCGCATCTAACATTTGCACGGTTCGCCGTTAGGGAACCTTCAAATATTACGTAACGCAAAATTTGGCCATTTTTAAAAATTAGAATCTGAAGTAATCAAATTTTACAGGAAAACTGTGTGTTCCAAAGTTGAACTAAAAGGGAATAACGGCGAAACGTGTTTGTGATTTTGAAATTTTTGAGACAAATTAATAATAAAATTAAAAATTCAGAAAAAAAATCACATAACTTTTTGATATAGATTTGGATTAATTTATCCAGAAACAGTGACGTAGTGGTAAAAAAGCGTCTTGGCCAAAATTATTATACAGTGCCTCTCCACCCCCATAACTTTTAAACGGATTGATGTATATACCGTGCGATTATAAGGTGCCGAACACTTTTTAATGCAAAACTGGCATTAGCGATGAGTAAAATGCAAGATAGCTGGCCACCGAGCTGTTGTATGTAGCAATCACATGGGCTTATCGCACACAACTCTAACAGAGGCGTGGCTTCAAACGAAGAGTATTTTCTTTTCAAACTGTTCGGCACTCTATAATCGCACTGTATAGACTTGAAATTTGCACACGATAACTTTTAAAGGGGGTGGGGAGGACTTATACAACTTTTTACGAATTTGAAGATCTATGCTAATTTTAAAAGCAGTAATCGCTAATTTTAGGAAGCAGTTATACACTTTTTCGTACGACCTAGTGTACACGAAATAAAGAAAAATGCATGTTCACTATATATCCTAGTTAGGATATATTTCTATCGCACGAGTACATAGTGCATATTTGAATAAAATGACAACTATGCACACTTATTTATCCAAACGAGTACACATAGCTTTGATTTTTACAAAAGTGGTTTGACGTTTATAAAAGTTTGAAATGTCAAATTAAACACAGGTAATTCTTTAAAATATACATTTTTAAAGAGTCTAGACTGTAGATCGCACGAAAAGTGTTGTTCGCAACTCGTTTGCGAAAAGTCGCGTATTCGTTACGAAAACTACTATTTAAATCGACCCTTGACGAAAGTGTGATATCCTCGCTCATTTGCTATAAACTCACTCGGCTTTCGACTCGTGTCTCACTTTCTTAGCTTGTTATGAAATATAATATTTTCCGAGCTATTTTTCAACTAATTAAACATTCGTTTTTATAGATATTACAATTTTATCTAAAATTAATTTTTAAGTACATATGAAGTTGAAAAATTATAAAAAATATAATATCAAATGGCTTAGTACCTGCTAATAGGTACACCTGAGAAATGTTAACCTATTAGTACTCAGACATCGATAAACTATTTTTATCGTCGCTTATCTATACATGAAACATTTTAAAAATTTGCTTTAAATATGTTTATGTGTTTGTAATTATTTACATTTTTACCAATTTTTACTTTTTTAAATATTTTGTGATTTTGTTCCTGTTTATTTACAAAACTAATAAAAATAGGAAAGAACATGATATACATACTTTTTTCACGATTCGCTCACCGCAGTAATGAGAAGAATCTAGCACATGCGAACTGGTTTGCTTATTTTTGTTTTGACGGATGTCAAAAGTGGTTTCCGTTTAGGCAGTTGCAGTTTTATGAAATAGTTTAATTTGAGTGGGGTTACGGTGCGCATCAGGTCCACAAAAATGAACTATATTTTTGCACTGATTTCTGGTTTTATTACTAAAACTTACTGTCTTGAATATAATTAGGTGCGGAAAATCCAGTTTTTTTGTTAGAATATATAGCAAATTGTTAAAATACTCACGAATTTCTGTTTGATTTTTTTAATGGGGGCGTTGGTTTATGTTAACAATGGTTTGGTAGTTTGCTGTTTTTTTTTATGAGAGGCATTTTTCAGATACAATATTTCAGAATTTAGAAGGCGATATATTTTAAGAATCAAATGTTTATTAATGAATATTCCGCAATTTTTTTTACGAAAATACTATTAAAAGCGAGTACTTTTAGCCAATTAAAAAAAAAAACTGTTAGCTCGCAAAGAATAAGAAAAGAAGAAAATCAGTGCGCATGCGCTGGATTCTTCTCATTACTGCGGTGAGTGAATCGTCTTTTTTCTGAGGCTCAACAATGATGTTTTAAAAATAAAAAACAGACTCGTTAAAAAAAATTGTTTTAGCTTTTCCAAATTTCTTCGGAAAGATTACCTAATTAACATAATAATGTGTTTTTTTTTTACAATTACAAACATAAAATACAATTTAAACAAAAAAAAAATGTTAAAAAAATATATAAATTCTAAAACATAAAATTTTATACATACAGATTTCTTATATATATGGACAACTGTTTTAAAATAATTGTTTCTTTATAAATATATAATTTTTAATTTTAAATTATTTTTTTTCCGTTATAGACATCAACCCTATATCCCAAAAAACAGCAGTTGTTTTTTTTTACTTATAAGGTTACCTATAGTTATAAATTATAACTGAACCAAAAATACTTTACCAAATATTCGTATCCTTAAGGAAAAAAACTAATTTAAGTTAGTTACCCTGTATATAGTAAAGAATATCTTGTTTATGTGATTATAAAAAACGAGTCCGTCTTGAAAAATGCATTTTCTTTTGCTTAAAGTATTTAAATAGGTACTAAATTTTTTCTTCTTACGCAGCGTTTGGATCAAAAAATAATGCTGATAGTGCGAATAAAATAAATACTACTCCTCCAATGATAGTAACTGAAAAAAGAAAGGAAAATAATGCCTTAAATATATTAAAACTTACATATATACTTTCAAAGTAAAACACACAGCCCAGTAAAAGAGCTTTCCCATTTTACACCTCCGCGCGTAAAATGGATTTTTTATTATTAGATTTACTTTTAGCAACCTTAAAAATATACCAATTTTCACGAAAACTACCCCCGCCTCTTAGGGGGTGCAGTTAGAACTTTTTTATTATCAGATTAACTTTCAACAACCTCGAAAACCCCAATATACCAGTTTTCACGAAAACAACCCTCCACTCCTCAGGGGTTGAAATTAGAAAAAAATTATCAGATTCGCCAACCCCAAAAACCCATATATACGAATTTTGACAAAAATATTGAAAATATTTAAAAATATTTACTCCCTCACCCCCTCGGGGGTGGAGTTAGAAAAAATGTATTATCAGATTCAATTTAAGCAACCTCAAAAACTCCTATATAGTAATTTTCAAATTTTTCTAAAAAAAATGTATTTTTCCCCATTTGCCCCCCTTGCCGCACCCCAATGTTCATCAAAAACGATCCCGAGCTTAAACTTTTTAACATAGCTTAAAGCGTTCTTAAGTTATCGTGCCCATAAGATTTCCCGGACAGACCGATCGACCGACAATTTTTTTTTTACTTTAATTGACTTATATCGACATAAAACGTCATGAAACGCAAAAATACGCAAAAAAATTTGAAAATTTTTACACGAATACAAGGCTTTCCGAAATTTTAAAAATTTTCAAAATGGGAAAGCAAAATATATATTACCTGTTCTAACTGAAATCTTTTGGGCAATCATCCTACCACCTAAAACTGCTAACCCTGTACAAATGGAGTGGCCCAAAATCCCTCCTATTATAACACCATACACATCCTAAAAATAAAACCGTATTGTTAAATTTTGTAAAAAATAATTTTTTTCTTAGTGGCCGTTAAAGCTTAAAATATTACTAAATAGAATCTATAATTTATTTGAGGCGTATTTAATTTGAGTATAAAAATCTAAAACAGAAATAGTATATTATTTACCAAGTGAGAGAAGTTTAACATTTTTGACCTGCGTTAAATTGCGGGATGAGCGCGATAGCGCGAAGCCCGCAAGACGCGGTCTAAAATGTTAAATTATCACTCACGTGGAAAATATAGTATTTTTTTCACTACCAGTACAATTAATTAGCTATTTATTTATTTGGACTTTTATTTATTTTACTAAAATTTAATGAAAAAGCTTATAAATTTAAAATATCACGCTGGCCGTTCGCGGCCATTAATAAACAAATGAATAACTTGACATTTCTGGCAGAATTTTTCTGGTGATCTGCTGAAATTATTAAGTTAAAGTGTTTCCGTGTTAAGTGTAATAAAATATATAAAAATGGAAAGTGAAATGCAAAGTGATGATTCTGGTACTCCCTCAGAAATAAGGGGACAGGCGAAAACTGTGAGGGAGAATCTATTGCCTCAAAAATCAATAATATGGGGGTTGTACCTCTAGTAATCTATGATGGTAATATATGGGTTGTATAATCTATGGTTGAATATGATGGACCAATGATTTTCACTTTTCAAAGTGTTTTTTTGTAAAACATGTTTTATAGGTACTAATTTAGTTATAATATTTTTTGATTTATCATGCAATAAATAAATTTGGTGCCTAAAGACACTTGTAAATAGCAATGTGATTTAATAATTAAGTGAAAGGTCAGATGCCAAAACAGCTGAATAAAAATTCATTATTAACCATGGTGCAATTTCATTATTTTTAGAACCTCTGACGTCATAGGTAGAGAAATAATATTTCTACAAATGAAAAGAACAGTAATAAAGATGTGGTTTTAGGCTGGTGGTGAAAAAATAAAATTAAAATGTTCTTATCAGGCGCACCTATTTCTAGATGCGCTGGTAAGGTATTGCGTTTAAAATAATACTTATCTGCTATATCTTCTTTACCTAAAAAATATTATTAGTCAAAGTTTAAAAATGGTGCCTAAATAAAGAATTTTTAATAAAATTCTTGATAAATCATTAAAATAATTAAAAAAGAACGAAAAACTGAATAAAAGTTAACTTCTAACGTTTCGGGGTCTAATCTGATGCCGTTTTCAAAGAAAATTATTAGTTTTTGAAAGAATTTGTGCAATATAAGAACATATAAATTTTATTTTCTGTTTTAGATTTTTTATCGATATAAATAAGCATTGAGGCCAAATGGCTCAAATTAATAATACTATATCGACACTCCCAAGCAACAAGGACTTAACTCAAGTTAGACCCATTTTGAGTTATACTCATAGGTAAACGCCTTGAAAAAAGACACACATGGTGGTATTACTTATATTTCTCCACAGGCCATTTTAACCAAAAGTCTACCTAAAAACACTAAGTTAAAAATTTTAAACTTGAATATTATCAGAAACAAACAATAAATAAACAAATACTTATACAGTTAAATAGAGAATTTTATAACCTTTCAAATGACGTATCGCATGGCTTCCTTTTCCACTTCAATCATTTACCCACCCTTAAATAACAAAAAAAATATTTTAGAAATTTAGCTGTCGTGAAAAATGACAATATATGAGTTACGGCTTTGTTGCTTGGGGGTATCGATATATTATTATTACTATTATAATGCACACTGTGCATGTTACTTTTCGTAAGTTTGCAAAAAAAATGTCCCGGAAACCCGCTAAAATTAATAATTACCTCTCTGGCTCCCAAAAGAATCGTTGTTAATTGTGAGCGATCGCCCCATTCGGCTAAAAACGTAAGCGTGAAAGATTGTACGAAAATTCGAGATACTACTAAACAAATACTGTCACTTTTAGGCTTTCTTGTAGTTCCACTTTCAGGATCTGGCAACATTGCTTGCTTTTCATACTAGAATTAAAACAAGCCGTGAAGATTTGTAATGCTATGCATTCCATTATATACTATTCACAGTAATAATTCAAGTACCTAAATGTATTTTTCTCACTACCAACTAGGTAAGTTGACATTACTTAATCAAAAAGTCGACAGTAATGGAAAGTACTATATCGAGCACACTTAGTGATAGATGAAATCAATACAAACAAAACCGTAACTTAAGACAGAAAAACGATTTAACGCACAAGGACCCTAAGTGTGCTTACATTTACCGCAGGGGGACATCTAGACACAAGGCTACTATTTCTAATTTTATAGATTGATTCCATAAAAAAAATATTTCTTGAACTGTCACAAATATAAATGTCAAAAATATTATTAATAAGATTTTTACTCCTTGGTAGTGAGAAAAACGTAATGCGCTATTCGTAGTAAAGTTTTTTTCTGTCTTTGGTCGTGTTTATGGACCTCGGCACCGCTTCGGTCCACAAAATACGACCTGACAGAAACATTCACTTACCTCTACTAGAAACGCAAATAACTATTCCCAAATACTTAATAAAAAAATTAAAAAATAAAAACATTTTTAAAGATTTTTTTTTCAAAAACAAAAAAACCATTGGGTTATTTGGAAATAATTTTAAAAAATAAAAAAACACTTTTTTCAGTTTTTTTTTATTTTCTTTTTGCGAAAATTGAAAAAAAAATCGAATAAGGTTTTTTTTTCAAAAAAAAAATTAAAAAAAAACTTTTTTAACAATTAAAAAAAAGATATTTTTTGACGATATGTGTATTTTGAGATGACGTCAGTTCGGAAAGCTGTGAATATGACTATATTTTTGGGATTATTCTGTACCTAATTTAAAAAATTAAGGATGTTTTTTTTTCTATGTTAAAATGACAGAATTGTTTTGTTTTTACCAACCTCTTCATCTTTTTTCCTCAAATCTGTCTGTACTTCTTCTAGCTCCTCGCTGCCTTCGTCCGGGGACATGGAGAACCCCTCTTTCAACATTTTTAGACCAAAAATTGCGAACAGAGCCGTACTTATGTAAAAAGTGTACGCTCTTGGAATTACATTTGCTAGCCATCCGAATAAGGCTAAAATAATAATTTTTATATTAAAAATATACAGTGCGGTCCAAAAGTCACCTCCCCCCCTTTTAACTTTTGAACGAGTTGAGATATCGACTTGCAGTTCTTTGCATATTGTTTCTTATCGTATTCCGAAGAGCTGATTAGATTTTGGGGGTAAACGATTGGGGGTAAGGGGGTAAAAATAGGGTAATACTCCTATTTTTAGCGTTTTTTGTTTATAATTATCAATTATTATTGTATTTGGTTAATTTAGCACTTATATAAAAGATAATTTTAAATTGGCCAAAAAACGTTATAAACAACGTTTTCCTAAAACGCATTGTTTTCGAGATATTGGCAGTAAAAGGTTTTTTTAGCATATCTCACATATTTATAACCCGATTTCAAAAAATTATATATTAAATAAAAGCTCTTTTTAAGCCCTATAAAAAATGTTATATAGAGTTTTTTGCTAGAATATAATGTTTTAAAGATACAGAATTTAAAATCAAACAAAACACCTAGTTTGAAATTTGCAAACTAGATGGCTCTAGTGTACAATAGTGCCGATGTTTTGACAGGGTGCTTGCAACGTTTCATCTAGTTTGGATTAATATTGCCCTAAAGAAAAAATAAAGAAGTAAAGTCACAATTGTGACACCCTGGAGGATAAGCTTATCCTCCAGGGTGTATACCCCTAGGGGTATAAAGTTTTATTTTTAATCGTTTTTTATGTCGTAATTTAAATTCAGACAGCAAAAAAAATGAGATATGTAGCTATTTGCGTAAAAGTTATCATTTAAATCTGATAAAGTGGAATATTTGTTCTACAATTGTTTCATTAATATTATATAGATTATAATAATTACATAATCATAAACTACTTGTACATTTATTTTTTATTTAACAAAGGAAAATTTAAATGTTAATAGATAAAATTTATAATAGGCACTGATTTATTAAAACAACTGGGATATATAAAAAAAATCGCCACATTTTAATGTCTCTTTAGACTCTCTAATCTTTTAAATGTATGTTCGAGACTATTGTTTTTTTAAACTAAATTAAATTGTTTGATATTTACAAATTTAAAAAATCTATATAAAACATTTTACTATTCCTTAAAACGACTTTTGTTTGATTAACGCAGTCGTCCCTCCGAAGTGACTGATCGATTTCGTTTGGACTTTTTGAAAAAAAAATAGTGGTTTTTCAAATTAGGATTCCCTGATTTTTTCCTGATCTCCCTGATCAAAATTTAAAAATTTCCCTGATTTTAGAACCCTAAAAAAAGTTTTTAAAACCAATATGAGTAAAAATTTAAACATCGTGTTTCGTTTTTGACTTTTCTCTGATTTTCCCTTAGGCACCCGGTAGTCTTATTTTTTTTTTCATTATTGACCGTTGTCAATAAACAATGCTTAGCGATGGTCAATAATAACTAAGTTTACTCACTTTATTGGTTGTTAAGGTAAACAAGCCCTCCCTATAAAAAAAATCGGATTCAAACAGATTAAAAATAAAATCTAACTGTATGAATTTGTTTGAATCCGTTTTTGGAATCGCATTTGCGAATTAAAACGAATTAAAAATATTTTAATGACATGTTCAAACGAATTAAATCAAATACGCATTTGCAAATAGTTGCTAATTTTAACCCGTTTGAAACTAAAATTTTTTATAGGGCTGTCAACAGTAGATAATAAGTAAGCTAGCACTTAATTGGGTAGTATAAAAAATACTTTTTCTCACTAGGGAGAAAAAGTGGCAGACTGCGCCTGGAAATAAGGAAGCTAAATTGAATTAAAAAAAAATGAATTACCTGAAAGTACAGTCATCAGTGCCAGAGCTGAAATGGCCCCGACAAAGATAGTAAGTCTAGGATGTCTCATCGCCATAATGGCGGCGATGAAAAAGGTTTTGTCCCCGATTTCGGAAACCAGGATGACACTGAAACTGGCCACGAAGGCATGGAGGAAACCCACATTTTCCGTGAGGCTCTTCCCTGACGGATCTGCATTATTTTTATCACTCTAAAAAATATTAAAATAAGAATTAGGGCGCCAGCCATTTTTGAACTTCCGCCATTTTAGAATACATAGGGTCCCAAGAAACCCTTCAGAATTTTTTTATCCAAAACAAATCACATTGACCTTGAAATGTCAGAAACGGACTAAAACTTAAAATAATAAATTTTCTAGCAATATTTGGAGCCTAAATTGAGCCTCAATGTTTATTACATGTCTATAAAATAGTAAATAATTATTATTTGCAGTAGATTATTTAGTAAATTAGATATATCTAAAAAAAAACTAGATTAAGGTCAGGAAACTTATTTGCTCTAAACAAGTATTATACAGTAGGACCAATAATTAAAATTTAATTGAAATATAATGTTGCTTTAACTATATCACTATAAATAGTAATATTGAATTAATGTTACAGTCATCTTACATCTTTTTTATGTGATTGTATGTAACTAAAATGAGCAATTTTTGTATAATAAATCTGTACAAAAAGAATGATTTTTAGCACTAGTACCGAGTGTTTTTACAAGGAGTTAACACCATGTCCCACATAAATTTTTGACCCAGTTCGATCAAAAGGCCTCATTCTATATACCAGCAACTCATGAAGCTGAAGTTTAAACGTTTTCTTGTATAAAAAATTCAAATAGTATATTAAAGCACTTTTTCCATAACACGTTTTTAGCTAGTACTTTAGAAAACTCACCAAAAGCAGCTTGTTTTCTAAACTTGTACTCGTGCGCTAAAAACGTATGTTACGAAACTAGTACTTTAATATACTATTTGAATTTTCGTTGCAAACTTCAGCTTCATAGCAACTCCTAACTTTCACCTCTCTTGTGAGGTCTTTGGTTACGTCCCAATCTAATTTAGTTAACTTATGCTTAAAAAAAGGTCTACATAGTATCATGGGCCAGTATAGTCTTACGGGGGCCCCGATACTAAGTGACCCCTCTTATGGGGGCACTATAATTATGGTTATGTTTTTCTATTTCTAAATACTTACTATCACAGATGGGGCCACAGGCTCATCATTTGGTTCTATTTCGGCATTAACTATCGTAAAATAGCACAGACATAATAGGAACACGCGCACCAAGTTATTAAGAACACACTGTACAAAATTATCTTTAATTATATACATTTTTTCAATTAAAAATCGCTTAATTACATATATTGAAGTTAGTCAAATAGAGAACAATTCACTAATCAATAACATTGTACTTAAAATAACACACTTTTTGCACACCAATTAATTTTTTAATTGTTATTTATGTTATTGAAGATCAGCGATATAAAAGCAATTCCACTCTCCGATTTGACAGATGTGATAATGATGACGTCGTTTGAAATTTTTTTTCTTGGTTACAGAGATCTGTAAATTAGAAATGATACATTTGAACTACCGGTTACAGAAATCTGTAATGAAAATTAGAAATGATACATTTGAACTACAGGTTACAGAAATCTGTAATGAAAAATAGAAATGATACATTGTAACTACCGTCGTTAATTTAAACACTGTTAGATGGCGGCAGCAGTAATAAATTAAATTTAAATTAAATATGTAATTTAAACTCCATTCCGTGAAAGAATACTACTTTGACGTCACAGCGGCGTTGTAACAGCGCGTAAACTAAATAGACTCTTCTCCTCATAGACATTGATTTTTCCAGAAAATTTCTAGTCGATCGGATTATTCGTTCTTGAGTTATCTTGTCTAAAAAAACGTGACACCGGACAGACAGAGAGACAGATGGACGGGCGAACGGACGGACAAAAAAAAGTTTCTTATTTTTTCATAAAACACTATTGTATTCAAGATTTTTTTGTCTATGAGGTTTTTTGCCGATTTTGGGAAATTCGAAACTACCGTATAATACTATTCTAGCGCAGGCGCTGTGAATAGTATAATAAGTTTTGTAAAACCTAACCCTTCATAGGCGTAACGAGGGAGGGGCTTAGGGGGGCTTAGCCCCCCCAAATTTTTCTAAGATCCCCCAAATCAAACTATAAAAGTCTCACAGACAGACAAACTTAAAAACTTGACTATTTTTTTAGGCCCCCCTCAAAATTTGGACCTGGTTACGCCTCTGTAACCCTTTGAAGCACGCATTTTTCTAATGACTATATTTTTATAAAAATAGTTGGATTATAAGTTTTTGGGGTCGCTGATCACGAATCTTTTATCAGATTTTCGAAATTCAAAATGGCGGATCCAATATGACTGACCTAATTCGGAAAATTAATTAATTCTGATTGTAATAAAAATTGGTATATATGGGTTTTTGGGGTCGCTAGTTACGAATCTGTTATCATATTGTAAAAGTTCAAGATTGCGGATCCAATATGGCGGACCGAAATCGTAAAATTAACTTAATATAAATTGGTATATGTGGGTTTTTGGGGTAGTTGATCACGAATCTGTTATTAAAATTACTTTCAGCAACCTAGGTTGAGCTCAAAAACCCCAATATACCACTTTTCGCAAAAATCACGCCCCACCCCTAAGGAGGTAAAGATTTAGAAAAATTTTATTTCAAGATTCAGTTTTACCAACCTTAAAAACCCATATGTACAAAAGTCCAAACGAAAAAATTTAAAAATATTTATCCCCCGCTTCTCGACGTTTTATATATAAAAAATAATGATTTCCGTAAAAAAAAATAACTCTCTGTCGGTTTTTTCTGTGATGGTATATGGGTCTGCCTGACGGGAAATTAGTTACCATGGTGCACAATAAAAAGTCCAAACCTTTAAAACCCATATGTACAAAAGTCCAAACGAAAAAATTTAAAAATATTTATCCCCCGCTTCTCGACGTTTTATATTTTAAAAATAATGATTTCCGTAAAAAAAAATAACTCTCTGTCGGTTTTTTCTGTGATGGTATATGGGTCTGCCTGACGGGAAATTAGTTACCATGGTGCACAGTAACTCGAGAACACATTGACTTAAAGAATTCAAATTTGGACCACAGGTTCCGTATTATACAGAGCGGTCCAAAAGTCCCCCCCCCTCTTAACTTTTGAACCAGTTGAGATATCGACTTCAAATTTGAAACTTTTAAATAAGACAACTTAAACTATCTTTTAGCATATATTTAATACTTTCAGCTCTTAAAATGTGGGCAGCGGGGCATGGGGCACATTTTTTTAAATGGAAAGGGGTTTCGTGTAATACATCATTTTAAAGCTTATAAAATCCTCCATTTAACTCCATATTTTTAAATAATAAAAAAAATTGGGTTTAAAATGGGGTTGAAAATGGGTATTAATGTCAAAATTCCTCTAAAAAAAACAAATAATTTTTTAAAAATGCCTAATTTCATCATAAAAAAATGTTAATTATACTTTTAAACTAATTTTAGTTGACATAAACAAAAATCTATAAAAAAAAACTTAAAAAATCGAATGTTTTAGCACAAAAAATTGAAAAATCAAAACCTTAAAAACATTTTTAAAAAATTTAAAAATATTAGTTTAAATAGAGAATTTTATAAGCTTTAAAATGTTGTATCACACGACCCCCCTTTCCATTTAAAAAAAATGTCCCCCCTGCCCACATTTTAAGAGCTGAAAATATCAAATATATGCTAAAAGATAGTTTAAGTTGTCTTATTTAAGAGTTTTAAATTTGAAGTCGATATCTCAACTCGTTCAAAAGTTAAAAGGGGGGGTGACTTTTGGACCGCGCTGTATAATAAGATTATACCCAAAATTGTAGGTTGGGGTTGTTTTTGGAAAAAATCTAGGTGGGGTAAAATGGGGTAAAGACAATTTTTGCAAAAAAAAAAATTCGAAAAAAAAATTTTTTTTGAAAAAAAAAATGAAACAGGGAAAGTACATATTCTTTTGTTGGCAGCAGTATTTTATTTATTTTATTATTTTTTTTTTTAATAAAGTAGGAACCTATATTTACAGGCTACACATCTGTGTAAAAAGTCACGTCCTCATCAGACAAAATGTATTTTTAAAAATAGAGGAAAGTCGCCTAATTTCGGATACCATTTACAATGTATTCAATATTTTATACTCGGTATTACTTTTTGATATTTTTTTTATATAACCAGATACAACTTATTATAGCGAACCATGATTTATTATAAAAGCAATTTTATTACAGTTTATTTTTTCCAAAAAATACGGTTAAAAAAATCAGCGCATTTTTGTGCATTTAAAAAAGGGCTCCTAATTTCGGACATATCCGAAAAAATTTTTTCAAGAGTAGATCTGGATCCCATTGCTTATGTTTCTTGTTATTCCTTCACATTTAAGACGTAATTTAATCATTAAGCGATTTTCTACGAAATACTATAGGAACTATAATTTTAGATTCCCAATTTCGAATATCTTAGTATCTTAGGTAATTTTCGTTTTTTCAAAATTGTTTATCTTAGTTTGTTGTATCATTATAAAAAAAATAATTAATGGTTGGTTATCCTGAATAATAATTACCTTGCGGATATCCGAAATTGGAAATCAAATGCACAAAAATGGTCTATCCGAAATTAGGCAACTTTCTGCTTTTTAGATTAGAAATTTGTAGAATGTTTACGTTTTCAAATTGCTTAATTATGAATAGTGGATCAACTTAACTAACATCATAACTTACCCAAGACAGAATCACGAACTTTTATAACGATTATTTATAAAATAAACAAGCATAATAATGCAACTGAGCACAAAACTGCCATTTGCAATATAAACGATTTGTGCTGCCATTTAAAGGGGAGAAGCTCTACCGTTATCATATTACAGGACGGATTTAGTTTGACTTTTGGCTTCACATAAAAGTAGGTTTCTGTTTACCTTTGCAGACAGGATCTTAAATACACTACTATCCGAAATTTGGAAACCATCCGAAATTAGGCGCATTTCCTCTATTTCCTAATACAAAAATATAAAATTTTATAAATATCCAATACAAATAGGCACCGGATTAAAATAAAATTTAATTATATTAATTTTATTTTTAATTCGCTGATAAATCTAAGTTTAAATATGGAATAGGACGTTTCTATTGGACGTCACATCAAACAAATTTGAGCGTTTTTCAATCAACACGGCCGACAGTCAGTTGTTTTTAATCAAAATATAGACAAAATAGGATCGTTTGAAGTTCAATTTGATATTAATATCGGGACGATCCATACCATCTCGTCCACGATTTTTTTTGGCAGAAAAAAAAAACAAAAAGAAAATTTGAAAAAATAATAATTTTGATTTTGATTAGGAAAAAAAAACATGGCTTAATATAGCTGCAGCTTTTACCCTTTTTGATCCCCTAACCTCACCCTGATTTTAACTAAACCCTATCAAAAATTTCAAAAATGCTTAGAGATGTGCCTAGGTTCAAAAAAAAAATAATTAATTAATTAAAAAGCATAAATTAAAAAAAAAAATAACATTTTTGTTTTCAAATAATATTTATTTTTCAAAAAAAAACGAAAAATTAAAAATTATTTTTTTTTTTAAATTTAACCCCCCATAACTTCTTTGTTTTTTTGGCGATTATTTTCAAAAAAATAGGGATCTTCCCCTCTTAGAACTTGATTTTTCCTGAAAATTTTGAATCAATCGGATAATTCAGATGGACGGACAGACGGGCATTTTCAAAGTTTATTATTTTTTGAATGCATGGCCCCCTAAATCCGCCGGTGCCTACCAATAAAACCTATAAGGTATAAGTACTTTTAGAGACGCACTACAGTAAAAAAAAAGGAAAATAAGGAAAATCCGATAAAATCTAAAAAAATGGACTTGATATAGGAATATTTCGTCGGCTTACAAGTAAAGAGCACTAAGTCCAAAAACATGGTTTTGAGATATTGACAAATTTCACTTTCACTGTTGTTTTTTAATTTTTGTAATAATTGTTACAAAAATGCACGTTTCGCCAAACAAACACTCAGTCGCTTAGTGCAGAAACATTTGAAATAATCTACAAGTAAAACGCACTAAGTGACTTAGTGTTAGCCTATTGCCAGATAAAATTTTATTCAAAATCAAACTGGTGCGTTTTGTATAGTGGGAACTCTCTTGGCAGTCCACCTAGAAGTTAGTTCGGTTTACCTGTACATAGATCATCAAAAATTAATTACAGTACCCTAAAAATCCCATTTTTGCAAAAAAGTGACTTAGTGCCTATTACTTACGATTTATTACTAACGTCTACATCCCACATTCAACTCGGTCTTTCGCGCTGTCTCCAAATTGTGCAATTTAACTTATCTTTGGTTTTTGGTTGTTTTGGTGTTTTTTTTGCTTTGGCTTTTGGTTGTTTTGGTGTTTTTTGCAAAAAAAAACACCAAAACAACCAAAAACCAAAGATTTAATATATCTGCACAATTTGGCAACAGCGCGAAAGACCGAGTTGCATTTGGGACGTAGACGTTAGTAAATTTATTTATATTTTTTGCAAATCTTTCGGTGGACTGGCCCCAGACATATATTTATTAAGTAAGCAAACCTAATTTTAAAACTTCGACAAAACACCCGATACAATATACAGCGCAGTCCATAAGTATCCCCCCCCCCCTTAACTTTTGAACGAGTTGAGATATCGACTTCAAATTTAGAACTCTTAAGTAGGACAACTTAAACTATCTTTTAACATATATTTGATACATTCAGCTCTTGGGCAGGGGGGCACGGGGGAGATTTTTTTAACTGAAAAGGGGTCGTTTGATACATCCTTTTAAAGCTCCATTTAACTATTATTTTTTAATTTTTTTGAACATTTTTTTTGGGTTTAAAATAAAATGGGTATTTTTGTCAAAATTTCTCTAAAAAAAACAAATTTTTTAAAAATGATGAAAAAACATAAATTATACTTTTAAATTAAATTTAATTGACATAAATAAAAATTTACGAAAAAAATAAATAAATAAAAAATCGCATTTTTTAGCACAAAAAATCTAAACACAAAAGAATTGTTTAAAAAATTTAAAAATATACAGTCACGACCCCTCTTTCCATTAAAAAAAATGTCCCTCCATCCCCCTGCCCACCTTTTAAGAGCTGAAAGTACCAAATATATGCTAAAAGATAGTTTAAGTTGTCTTATTTAAGAGTTCTAAATTTGAAGTCAATATCTCAACTCGTTCAAAAGTTGAGGGGGGGAGGGGTGATTTTTGGACCGCTTTGTATATCAAGACTGTTAAGCCTGTTTTTGCGAGCTCATATTTAACGGCCTTTCGAATAAAACAAATGAAGTTTTATGTTATTTTTATTATGGGTCACATTTTTCGCTCTTCCAGACCAAATTTTGATTATATTAAAGATATTAAGGGGTTATATACCTTCTGGCTCGGGAAAATGAAAGGTTTTTATTGTTTTTTTTTTCAGGTAGGTAATCACAACTTTATTCGAACGACCTACAAAATATGAAATGATGTATTTGTGAATTTTTTTTTATTGTAAAATTAGGAAATAAGTGGAAACCAATATATATTATAGATAATATCAAATTGAAAGTTTTGTATAATTTAGCTTTTTGATTTTTGGGGAATAGGGCTTTGGATCTGACTAAGATTGTTATCTAATTTTGCTGTGACGTTTCGACGATGGATTTTCGTCATTTTCGAACAGAGAATTAAAGCCAAAGATTAGTCATTGTCACTAACAGTAAACACTCACATAAACAAAACATTATTTAAACAAATAAATAACAGTTAAAAAATAATATTAAGACAGTGTACTTTACTATACGCAGCAACCGAACCCCTGTAGGTTTCTAGTCAGATCCAAAGCCCTATTCCCCAAAAATCAAAAAGCTATAGATAATATCTATATAGATAATATCATATTACCGCCTGATAAGAAAATTTTAATTTTATTTTCTGTTTTAGATTTTTTATCGATATAAATAATAATTGAGGCGAAATGGCTCAAATTAATAATACTGTAAATATTAAATATATCTATACTTAATAGAAAATACATAAAGTTGTTTAATTTAATAAGTTAAGCATCCATAAGTATATTTTCCTAATTAAACTAAAATTTAGTTTAATTTAGAGTTATTGTTAATAAATTCAAACTAATTTCTATATAAGTAAATATATGTTCTAATTTGGTTAATCCAAGGAACATATACACTAATTAAATCGAAATATTAATTAATATGCTCGCATTCAAAATTGCCTCACAGGCGTGCGTAATTTTCCCTATTATTAACGAAGAAATTGATCTTAATTATTTCTTATACATAAGAGAATTATTAGGTATCCCTGGTAGAAAAGTACACAAATCTAACTTAACATAACATTAGATTAGTGACATTTTTATGTTTAGTCTCAAACGTTATACAAAAACGTTATAAAATATATAAATCTAACCTTAAAAACTAACGTTTGATAAAAACGTTATAAAATAAATAAATCTAACGTTAGTTTCCCAACTAAATTCTAACCTTTTTCTAACCTTATTCTAACTTTAAATATTTTTTAAATTTCCATTATTAATACGTAAGCTATTTTAGAAAATACTCATTTCAGACAGCTATGTGCCTAGGTTTGATAATTATTTATTATTTCTATAATAATGTTAAAAAAATATCCCCCAAAAGTCAAAATTATAGTAAGTCTGCCAGACTTACACTGTATTAGAATTGAAAAAATATTTTAAGATTCTGAATGTAGTAAATACTAACTAAATATAAAGTTTTCTGAGAGGTAAACATATTTATCGAAGTATAACAGCATATTACACGAAAAATATTTAGGGCCACCTAAAAAGATGGCTATTTTATAAATAAATGTAACGAAATTATGTTTAAAAATATTATGATTGCTAAAATATATTAAGATTTATTTATATGAATAAATTTGTCTCCAGCTGCCATTTTATGATGCAGGTAGAAATTTCCTAGTTGGCCTCGCTCCCTCCGAAAGTTAGAAATTAAACGTACTTATAACGTTTTTCTAACTTAAAAATCTAACGTTAGATTAACGTTTATAACTAACGTTAGATTCTAACGTTAAAAAGCGGGACATTTGTACATATTTTATAACGTACTTTTATACAGTTTTCTAACATTATAAATACGTTATTCTAACGTTAAATTTCTACCAGAGATGCGTACTAGGGTATTTAAAAAAACACGTTTTTTGAAAATTTTAAGACCCCTACAGGGAACGTTCAAGTATTATGTAACGCTCCTAGGGGGGAGTCATTTTGGAGTGTTACGCCCATGGTAATGGTATAGGAAAATAGCGTTACAGGCGGAGGCGTATTTTTCATAAAACAAATTTTACTACTAAACAAATCTTTTTTTTCTTCTAAAAATCATAAGCTTTGTTTTCTTTATGTTACGCCAGTGTGCATTAAGTACCCCTAATATTAAATTTGAGTTGTATTGTTCGTGTTTGAAATATGACAAAGAAACACGCCAATTTAATTGACCAAAGGCAATTAAAACAAAGC
Source organism: Brachypterus glaber (assembly GCA_958510825.1). Taxonomy (NCBI): domain Eukaryota; kingdom Metazoa; phylum Arthropoda; class Insecta; order Coleoptera; family Kateretidae; genus Brachypterus; species Brachypterus glaber. The sequence continues at coordinate 4,465,405 of OY294050.1, forward strand.
CATATCTATTATAGATATGGCTTTGTTTTAATTGACTTATAATAATCTTTACGTTTTTCGGGCGGGCCTAAAATAATATTAATATTCATTATATTCATATTATACAGGGTGTTCCAGAACTCGCGTACCGAAATTTAAGAGGTGATTCTACATCCAAAAATATGAAAAAAAGTTTCTATAAAGGTTGGTCCGGAAATGAGCCCTAAGGGAGCTACGGCCCTTCGAAGATGACGTATTGAATGGGGAACAAAAAAAAGCACCAATAAAATTTTAATGCTGCAGGGTGATTCTTCATTTAAAACTGAGCAAAAAAGTATTATACACCAAAACACCTAAATTTAATATTAAAGGAGTAATAGCCTTTTAAAAAGTAACGTTTTTGGTGGCACAAAATGTTACTTCCTCTTAATTGCATTTTTTTTTGATAACGGTTGCTCCTACAGTGTTACACTGTATGATATTTTATATGTATTTTTACTCTAGAAATCTATATTTTTTACAACAAATCCAAAAATACACATAGAAAAGTTTGGGGCAAAAATATTTTAAGCCTCATATATTTTGTCCGTCTGGGCACGCCTCTGGATAAATTAAAAAAATAAATTAACATAAACTTATTGCCCTTATTAATACTAGTATACATGCAAAAGCTCGCCGCTCTAGCTTAAACGGTACCCGAGTTATTAATTAAAAACCTTATTTTTATTACAATTTTAAAGGGCCCTAGATCCCTTAGGGCTCATTTCCGGACCAACCTTTATAGGAACTTTTTTTATATTTTTGGATCTAGAATCACCTCTTAAATTTTGGCATGCCAGTTATGGATCACCCTGTATTTCTACATTTCAATTTTAATTAATTATAGATTAATTTAATTAATTATAGATATGACTTATAATAAACTTTACGTTTTCGGGGGGGGGGGTAAATTTTATAAACAATTGAATTCTATCACTTTAGATGTTTCAGTTCTTTGTGCAATTTTTACTAATTAAACTCAAGAAAACAGCTTTAAATAACTTTCTATTGATTAAATATAATTAATTATAATTATTACCAATTAATACAATCAATAATTAGCTGAATATTATGAAAAAAAAATTAAAAAACTACATTTTTAAACGTCAGTTCAAAGTATTTATTTGAGCAAATGTCATTGATCAAGGCTACTTGATTTTTATGAAAATTTCAAGAAATATGATTTCTGTTAATAATTTATTTTATTATTTGAATAAAAATAGTTAAATAGTGCTAGTAGTGAAAAAAACTAATATATAAACCACGGTAGAGAAGACTATTATAGCCTCGCACTTTTAAATCCCTTGCTGCTATGCAGGATTTAATACGCTCGGCTATAGAAAATGTCTTCTCTACCTTGGTATATAATTACTATTAATATTTAAACATTATATTTCGAAATTTTAACTTTATAAATATTAGAAATCAGAAAAATTGCCTTTTTATGGTACTTTAGTGAGAAATAAGTGAAATATATAAAATCGAAAATTTAGCTCGGTACCTATATTCAGTCAGCAAAACTATAGATACCTTTCCATGTCGGCAAGCTGTCATATTTGTATTTTTCTATTTTGTGACTCTTATAAGCTCATAATCACACGCATTTTGCGTGTTCTTATAGGTCCATAAGAGGTCTCTACTTTTTTTTCTGTTGGGTTGGCAACATACAAAAGCCCAGCTCTTGACGTTTTGCGTGCAAATGTCAATGTCAATTTAAAGTTTAATTTTTTACAAAATTTTGTGTTTGGGTTACTTTTAACCGTGTTAAAATTGTGGAAAATTGCAGTGAAAAAAGAAGAGATGACTGTAAAATATATCAAAATATCATTTGTTCTTAGAATTTTAAACTTAGTGTAAACTGTAATGCCAACCCAAAACAAAAATCCCTAAATCAGTCATCAATTTAAATGTAAGTTTTTTTTAATTTTAGAGCCCAATAGAAAAAATTGTATAAAGCACTCGTTTCATAACATGTTTTTAGAGCACTAGTACTTTAGAAAACTCGCCGCAAGCGGCTCGTTTTCTAAACTTGTACTCGTGCGCTAAAAACGTATGTTATGAGACTAGTACTTTAGTATACTATTAGCTGACTTTTTAAATTTAAATAAACAGAAACATAGAAAATAATGTAATTTGATTAAAAATGGAAAATAATATTTTATTCAGAATAATCAACAAATCTAGGCTATACAATTGCGAAGTTCATTAATTTTAACTCGTTTTAATGCTGGAGTTCACACATGATCTCGTATGATTTAAACAGAATTATTTGAATATGCACCTAAATAATTTTAATACTTTGTTATACAGAGTGTGTCAAAAGTCCGCCCCCCCTTTTGAACGGCTGAAGATATCAACTTGAAATTTGGAACATGTAAATAACATAACTCAAATAATTTTTTGGTCAATATTTGATATGCTTAGGGGGCACAATGGAGACAGGGGGCAAGGGGCAACATTTTTTTATGGAAAGATGGGTCGTGCGATACACCGTTTTAAAGCTTATGAAATTCTCCATTCGGCCATATTTTTTTTATTTTTTTAACTTTTTTTAAGGTTTTTTTAATTTTTTTTTTTTGCTAAAAAATGCGATTTTTTATTTTTTTTTGCTAAAAAATGCGATTTTTTAAGATTTTTTTTGAAAATGTTTATTTATATCATTTAAAATTAGTTTAGAAGTTTAATTTACGTATTTGCAACATAAAATTCAGCATTTAAAAAAAAAAAAAAATGATTTTTTCAAGAAATTTTGATGAAATTACCCACTTTTAATCCTATTTTAAACCACCAAAAAATGTATCAAACAGATATTTTTATTTTTTATTATGTAGTCAAACAGAGAATTTTATAAGGTTTAAAATATTGTAACACCCGACCTCCCTTTCCATTAAAAAAATCCCCCCTTTGTCACCCTACCTCCATATTATTTTATGTTAATTTACATAATAAAGTATGTATTTTTACATAAAAACTTATTATTAAATACTAAGTTGAAAGAAAAAAATTATACACGTGTTTTTATGAAATTCTGAATTACTTGAAAGTGAAATCACAAAATACGCAATTGCTGCAATTGGTTAACCAGATATCTGGTAAGGAAAACACAACTTGTTGGGGTTACCAGAAACAAAACTTAAATTTTAAGGAACTGATAATTTTTTTGTCGCAACCAGAAAAAAAGTCATTTTATATCTAACTATTGAATTAGTTGTCCCAGCAAAATATTTTTTTTCAGTGTGTGTATTCTATGTCAAAGTATACGTATTTTTCTCAGTGCACCTTTATTTGGTGCCTTATTTTTTTTTTCCTAAATCAAAGTTTTTTAGCTTCTGCAGACACGGACAAAAACCAAACGGCCAGACATTTTTTTACTTCAACTTACGCTTAAAATATGAGGAAAATTAAAGAATTTGTTATTCTATGGGCATTCGAGTTAATATTATCCACTTTTCTAGGGAAACCTGATTGAATTACGAAATGCGAAAGGTTTTAAAAGTTAATTGATTTCTCTGATACTAACAAATTTAACCAAATCTGCTTCAAGATAAAATGAATTGAATTAACAAGAAATTTAGATGAAATAAGTTTGCGACTAAAGACTTTTAAAAGCTTAAAATTTATAATTTATCTAGGTAAGTTATAAATTTTAGGCTTTTAAAATAATTTAAATTAATAATAAAAATAAATAAAAAATGCGTCTTTAATGAGGGAAAGTACTTTCTCATAAAACAAAAATCGTTTCACTTTGATAATTTTTAAGCTTTCCCTGTTTAAAATGACGGGTCCGCGCGCGTATTAATGACAAACCCGCTGACAACAGCGATTTTAGATAAGGGGCTGTCCATATATTACGTTAAGCAATTTTTCAAAAAAATTTACCCCCCCCTCTGTGTAACAAACTGTCACATTTACCAACAAACCCCCCTCCCCTGTGTAACGCGTAACAATATAAAATTTTTGTTTCGCAATAAATTTAACTGTATTCTCACCATTGATTCGTTTTTCTCGACAAACAAACATGAACCTAAAATATAGTATAACATAACCTTAAAAAAAAAAACAGGGAAAAAATACTAGGTACCTCTTTTTACACATAGTGTCACATATAACACGTATATTGTTTATGCACAGGTACACAAAATAGTACACACATTGGTGTTCTGATGATTCATCGGCAAGATCACGCAAGAACAGGGCCGTAAGATTTGTTTTTAATATCAATGTCAACAGTTTTTTTACTGATTACAACATTATTTAAATATGCATAGTTTCGTCAATTTTTGTGTGAAAAAGGGAATTATGGGCCACTAAATAGTAATTTATGTTGAAATAAAAATACATCTGCCAAGCTTAGGAAATAAACATTAAATTTATTAAATTCCGTTACGTAACGTTTACCTAGAGCCCCCCTCCCCCCTGTCACAAACTTTAACAATTTCTCTGACCCCCCCGTAGGCGCGTTACGTAATATATGGACAGCCCCTAAAATCGATTTTTTTGTTCATCGCCTTATTTGAAGGTCTAGCCCGGTCTAAATTAAAATTATACAAACATAAAAACAGGCTTCTCGGTTTGCCGGAACCTTAAAACGTATAAATACATGAAAATCTGGAAAAACAAAGTTTCTTCTAATACAAGGCATTCTCAGCTTTTATCTGACAGAGAAAAGTAGGAAAAAACTATACTGAGATTTCCACCTGTTGATTCTGTGATTTGCTGAAAGCTAAAGTGGTTTTTTATATTCGCTTGAAAATGTTTCAGTATGAAATTTCCTTCGCAGGAAAATCCTTTTCCTTTACTTAATTTACTCTCATTTGATTAAATGTATTCAACACGAGCCATATAAATAGATCGTCGTTTGTTTAACTGTAATCACAGTATTGAGGTTAAGAATACTACTATTATAGCCGAGCATTGATTATATCCTGTGACGCGAGTGGTTTAACCCATGGTTTAAATACACTGATGAAAAAATTTTTACACCGTCGACCGTGTAGACCTGAATTAACACGGAAACGTGTTAAAATTTGTAAAATTGTGTAAATTTGACAAAAAACGGTGTTAAAATTACACATTTTTACACTATTTAACACGAATCCGTGTCAATTCAGGTCAACACGGACGACTGTTTAATAGTATATTATTCAATAAGCGTTTAATAATTGCATCAATGAGGGTGAAGATTGGGACACGAGCCGAAAGGCGAGTGACCTAATCACCCGCTATTATAAGCGAGTAGAATTCTATACTTTACAGGGTTGTTTTCAATTTTAAAAGGTTTATTTTTACAGACCCGTGATTAATGGGCCTATTAATCACGGCGGTGGATAAAATTATTAAATAATACTAAGTGCTTTATTTTAAAATAGGTGTTTTATTGCTTTTGAAATCTCTAGTGACAAGGAACATTATCTTTAACCTTGTTCGTATTTTAAAGCTCTCCAGTGTTTCATATTTGTAGTCGAAGAAAAAGTTTACATAATGTGAAGAATAGTATATTCTGTTACTAGTATGGAATAGACAATATTCCGCGCGAGCGGAAAGTTTGTCATACGAGCCGGCAGGCAAGTATGACGGTCCCGCGAGAGCGGAATGACTATTCCATACGTGTTGTAGACTATACTTGTTCTTCGACTGCAAATATGAAACACTGTATGGCTTTAAACTGCGGACAAGGTTAAAAACAATGTTTTTTGTGACTCGACATTGTAAATGCAACAAAACACATATTTTTAAATAAAGCAATTAATGTTATTTAATAATTTTATCAAATCAGTACTTAAAAAAAGATTTTTCTTTAATTTTAGCACATATTTACAAATTATAATGCAAAAATTGAAGGTTATGTCAGATTGTTGTGACATATATCAGGGTTAAATATTTAACAATAGATGGAGCAGTTTTAACTTTTTGAACTAAATTGATAAAAAACTGGTGAAATATTAAAAAAATCAAATAAACTTTATGTAATTGTAACGCAAAACTTTAAATTGCATTAAATTATTCAATATATCATAGTAAAATATATATATTTTTGATAATTTTGCTACAGTTTTCTTTACTTTTATAAACACAGATGGCACTACATGTGCTCATTCTAACACTTGATACGGAATATTCATACCGTATCTATAGCTAGAATGGATTCATTCTGAGTTTGAAAAGTGTGTGTATTTGCTCACATTCTAAAGCAGTCGTGGAAAAAATTAATTCTACACATCAAATATATAAGTTTAAAACCTTTTAAGGTTTAAAAATTGCCAAAAATCACTTTGAAAAGTTAAATAAATTAAGACTTGAAAAAAGTCTATAAAAATATATACTTGCACGTTTGTCGGTTTGGACTTTAAAAAGTGTCAAAAACCTTTTATTCGAAATAAATATTAGCAACAAGAATGACTCAAGGAAAGTGAAAATGTGTAGGTTTTTTCTATACGTTTTTATATTAAAACGTAAAAAAACCGACAGCTCTTTATATAAAATACTGATACATTTTATTAAATTTAAGTTTTTTCTGTGAGACGTCTGGTTTGAGTTTATCATTCGGGAACAAACTTTCAGACACAAGTTATTCGGCTATATCCCGAAAAATTGTCAACGAACCTGTGTTGGTCCCCTTAACATAAACCTTTCTACATAACAATTTATTTGATGTCCCGTTTAAACTCTTCGCAACATTCAGAAGAGTAGAACGCCTTGATATAGAGACTTACTACCCAGATAGCACAGGTTTATACAATGGATATCCCCAAAATATCCGTTTTGGGATTTCAGACATCCACAGGATATACGATTTCGTCTATAGATATCCGTACGATATACTCAGAATATACTTTGTTACTAAACAGGAAGCCGAGCGACTTCCGAACCGTATCTCCCAAGTATATCCCGAAGGTATATCCTGAGGATATATCCTAACGATGGCTACTAATTATGTACAACTATCCCCGACAAAAGCGGCTATCAAACAGTATTGCTTTTATTGGAGGATTTGTGTAGTATGGGAGGATTGGTGTAGTGGACTACCGCGTCGTATTTGACAAGTTTACTACCCAAAATAGCGTGAGTTCGATTCTCACCGGCGCCGATTTGCCTTTTTCAGTTAATTAATAATTGAAATTTGGCGAAGGCGTAAGTGAAGCGGACACTCCCTATAAATTGGTTCGAAAGTCAATTAAAGCCGGTGGTTCCCTCTACTACTAGCCCACACAAGTCCTGGACTTGCTTAATTAAGTAGAATAGTACGAGGTTAAACAAAATGTAATGTAAATGTAATTATTTTTTTTGTGAAATATTGCTATTAGCAACTTGCACCTTTAATCTAATAATTTTACAAAAAAATAATAAAAGCATTACTATTTGATAGCCACTTTTGTCGGGGACATTTGTACATAATCAGTAACTAATCTACGAAATATATTTCCTTTTTCATCATAAATTTTTCAAAAAGTTCTACGATTAACTTTTGCAAAGGCCCATGGGCTCGTCCATAAAAAACGTAAAGCACTTAAGAAGGAGGGAGTAATACTCACGAAAAAAATAAAAAAAAGTATTGATCCTGGATAGTATTTTGAAGATTTAAAAAAAATGAATTGAATAGTATACTATAGGTTTTGAAGCATTTTCGTCCGTTTTTGAATGTTCATTTTCCCTGCATCTGCGCTGCCTTTCCCGAGACTTTCCAGCGAGAAAATTCGCACGACAGTCCTGCAACGACTCTCGCCTGCTGCGTATCCCTTTCGGAGTTATGAAAAACATCGCGCTTTCGTGTTTAACGCTTCGTCAATAAAGTGGAGTTTTATCGACGATGAGCTATTAAAACCTCCTAACTGGCGAGAAAATTTTAAATTTTATTGACAAGAAAATGTGGTAATTTTATTTTTTGCCACACACTTTGCAAAAAAAATCCCCGATAAAGTTGAGTTTTATCAACGGTGAGCTACTTAAACCTCCTAACAGATCGAAAAGATATTTTTAGATTTATTGACAAGAAAATTTAATAATTTTTCTTGTTACATTAACAAAAGTGATCATCAACAGGATTTTTTTTTTAATTTTATTAACAAATGAGAATTTTTATTTTTACTTAAAAAATGCACTGATAAAGTTAGGTTTTATCGACGGCGAGCTATCAAAACTTTAAAACTGACTAGAAAATTTTATTGAGGAGACAATGTGATAATTTTTCTTTTTACATAAACTTTGTTTGCAAAAATGCCCTGGATAAGTTTTTTTTTTATCGACGGTGAGCTACAAAAACATCCTAACTAATCAAGACATTTTTAATTTTATAAACAAGATAATTATATAATTCTTCCTTTTATAAAAATAATAATGATAAAAAGACTTTCCAGTCCATAAAAACATATTTCAAATAAATCGCATACATTTAAAATTTTAATTTTAATATTCTACTGTCTCGTACCCTTAACGGGCTTCTCCGCTAGTACTGATATTAGCTTAAATCAACGGACAACTTTTTTAAAAAACGTTTGGACTTTTATAATTAAATTGGAAAAATTACAAGTTTTAATGTATTATTAACACTATGAGTTTAAACTACATTTATTTATAAATAAAGGAAGTTTAAAATATATGTTTTAATTTACCATGTAGGTATTGTGTATAAATAAATAAATAAATAAATAAATAAACAAATAAATAAATAAATAAAATCCTTGTTCCAATCGATTCCGAAGAAATAATTGATTTTAGCTATCAATCTGACCAGAAATTGAAATTTTATAATAGAAAAAAATAAATTTTAAAAGTTAAAAAAATTTATTTATGACTCTGTCAGTCTAAAACTAAAATTACGAATAACAAATTTTTTTCTCAGTAAAGTTTGGAAAAAAATCATTAAAGTTACTTACAAATTAGTTTGGAGAAGTTTTAAAAATTTTTTTTGTAATCTTTCTCTGCTCTAGGTACTCATTTTCATATTATATTTTTTACTTTCATTTATAAATAATTAACAACATATTATGAAAACAGCTACCTAAAAGCAACCTGATGAAACTTCATCATTGATTATACTTATCAGATTTAAGAGTTTCTGGATAAAATTTAAAGTTTTTATTTCCTAAAGAGATCTCTCTATATAAATATACAGGGTGCTCAATAACTGGCATGCCAAAATTTAAGAGGTGATTTCACATCAAAAAATATAAAAAAAAGTTGTTTTACGACTGTCTTAGAATGTATATATCACATTCCGTAAGCGGATGACGGTATATAAAAACTCTTACGGTATATGCACTAGTTCGGAGTATACATCATTCTACACAGTTTTGGTGGCACAAAATGTTACTCCCTCTTAATAGCATTTTTTTTTTGAAAATGGATGCTCCTACAGTGTTACACTATATGACATTTTTTATGAATTTTTACTCAAGGAATCTATATTTTTTACAAAAAATCCAAAAAAAAACACATAACAAAGTTTGGGGCAAAAATGTGTTACGCCTCACTCATTTTGCCCGTCTAGGCACGCTTCTGGACAAATTAATAAAAAATAAATTAACATAAACTTATTGCTCTTATTAAAACTAGTATACATGCAAAGCTCGTCGCTCTGGCTCACAGGGTACAAGAGTTATTAATTAAAAACCATATTTTTATTACAATTTTAAAGGGCCGTAGCTCTCTTAGGGCTCATTTCCGGACCAACCTTTATAGAAACTTTTTTTTTATATTTTTGGATGTAGAATCACCTCTTAAATTTTGGCATGCCAGTTACTGATCACCCTGTATAGATGTTATATTAACTTTATTAACCGTTGGATAGTGAATAAATTATTCAATCCCACAGTTTTTGTTTAAACTTTTGATAATTTAGTATAATTTCTAAATATTAGCTTTGTTCGGGATACGCTAGAATCAGTTCTGGACTACTGTTTATTGGTTATTTAAAGTCACATGGTAATAAGGATTAAACCTCCATTGGTCAGAACCAGTTCTGAACAGTTCTGAACTCGAATCCCGAACAAGCCTATTACAATTTAAGAATGGATAGGAAATTTTGAAAGTTATTGAAATAAAGTTTTTTTATACCATGTTCAGTATCAACTCAGTTAGGAGATTTTCTAGCCAAAAAGTTTAAAAATTGATAGTTATAAAAAAACAATATGGTTTGATATGAAGTTCTGGCGGTTAATGAGTTTGGAAAAATAGGGTTTTGAGCAGAGGAAACTTCGCTAGAAGTAGGTAAGTATAATAATGTATTATTATGATATATTTGCCCTCAAAATTAGGTTTTGTCGAAGTCTACGAGGGTCAAGCTAAAATATATTTTTTTCGCAATTATGTAACTCTACACCTAATATATCGAATTGGTCAATAATAGTATATTGTTTTACTACGAGGAAAAGTTAAGCTTTTTTTTCTAGTCTGTAGAATTTACGGACGACGCGAAGCGGAGTCCGGAAACTACAGACGACTTCGACAATATATATATATATATATATATATATATATATTTAAATATTAATTTTTGAATTAGTTGTAACGTCTTTATCTTAAAGATAAATTTCTAAAAAATAAAAGTAATATTTTTACGTCAGCGCCCAAGAGTCCAACCAACCTTATTTTAAACGAAATACTAAAGAAAATTTTTGTTAAACTTTTTATGTTAAGGGTTAAGTAATAATAAAATAACGCCTTATTACAAATTTTATCATTTCCTCTTGGTATTTTAATATTACAGGTCCAGAGAATCAAGTTTAGCGGCATTTAAAAGATTCTCAGTTTGCTGTAATATTTAAGTGACCCCTTAATCAAGTTATCCGGCTTATTCGAGTTATCCGATATTTCTCTAAAAATTTAATTAGTATTAGAACCAAATTAAGCCGTTTTTAAGTGAAATTACGTTAAAATTATTAGATTTATCTTAATTATCCGGCTTACCCGGCATTATCCGAGCGTCACATTGAAACCGGACCACCTTATGAATGGCCTCTTTAAGTTGCAAAAAGTTTCATCAAATTCCGTTCATTCGTTCCAAAGTTATGCGGGAATAAACATAAAAAAAACAAAGTCACACGTCGAATTGATAACCTCCTCCTTTTTGGAAGTCGGTTAAAAAATCAGCAAAGCCCTCGTATCTATATATTAGATAAGTTTTTAGAGATTTATCGCACCACGGAGGCGTTGTAAAATATATCTGCAGTATTTTTCTTCTAAACTCATGCTTATTAAAAATACACAGATATTTTTTTCAGCAAAATTTACCGTGACATAAACCAAATTTTATTATCGAAACTATAACATACTAGTATGAAGAACAGCATACTACACACATTTTATTAGTTAACTACAACAAACAATGACGTCACACTTACTATTCTTAGTAACCATGTACCCCTAGGTGGTTTGCTGGCATAGTAAGTATTTCTATCCTTTTCGAATCATATTTTTTCGACGAAGAAGAGGTTAGTGTTTTTGCGGAAGCCGGACTTATGTACAACATTATTTTGCCACTTTTGCAAGAATCTCGGCAAGAATGAATTCTATTGATATTATTTTAAATAATCGTCAGATATCATTCGTGGATAATATAGATACGATAAACGAGTTAAATAAAAGTAAGTAATTTATAAGCTTTATGCAAAAATGTTCTTGCAAAGTTAGGGCAAGCCTAATTTTTTTCTTGTAGACCTCATTTTTGGTTTTCAATTTCAAATATCGCACAATAAACAACTCAATCAACTTTTTAACCTCGAAAAAGATTTTACTTTTACTTTTAACTATGACGTCATTTAAACAACACTCTTCAAACCATACTAGTATGTTATAGTTAAGATAATAAAATTTGGTTATAGTTACACACAAATTATTATATTTTCGTAAATTTTTAGCAAGAAAATAAAAACACTTAAAATCAGTAATTTTTTAAACAATCACTCAAATTTAGTATTAAAAACAAAAAAAAATCATGAAAAGTCCCCAGGGTTTTTGAGTTATCGTATTGTCAAAACGTATCGAAGAGAGAGTATATTTCGCAGAAATAACATATTCTATATGTTAAAACTTTTATAAAAATAATACAATACATATATTTAGTAGTATAACATATTTTTTTACCAATTTAAAACTTTCTGAACTCCTAAGTTAACGCAGAGTAGCAATATTAAAAGGTAATTTTGAGATTCACGGCCCTGTATGTAAAACCATTGGCGAAAAATTAATTAGTTATAATTAAATTAAATTAATTATAAATAATTTTTCTTTACATTCATTTAAAGGTTTTATTTCAAAGATATCAGATATTTTCTGCCTCTAAAATCCGATAAGGCGTGTTTAAGATTTTCATCAGTTTCTCTTGGGATTTAAATGAAAAGGGTTGACCCTTTCAGGCTTAGCGGTATTACCAAGACCTTTCTAGGTCAAAAGTAAATCGATACAAATATAAGGGAGCCGGTCTTTACCTCGAAAGCAAATACCTCGAAAAAATTTACCTCAAAAGGACATTACCTCGAAAAGACATTACCTCGAAAAGACGATACCTTGAAAAAATTTACATCGAAAGGACATTACATCGAAAAGTCGTTAGCTTGAAAGTACATTACCTCGAAAGATTTTACCTCGAACGGCTTTTACCTCGAAACGGGCTTTTTTTATCTTTTATCTGTTTCTTTGCGATTATTGTATATTGTTTTTTGCTCATATTTTATAATTTATTGCTTAACGGGCAATTATTAGCTTTTAGTTTTAGTAAATATTTCAAAATGAATCGATTAAGCTATATCGAGAGTTCGCGAAAGATAAATTAGCGGTGTATAAAAACTTTGTTTGTTATAAAGATCGTGTGTACTAAGACAAGTTTTTTTGGAAATTTGGAAAATATGGTGAAATTGCTTGCAAAGGCAAAAAAAAATTATTGTTAATTATTTTTTTTTATATAAAAATGTTGCTGTAGATTTACTGACAGCTTTTTGATTATTTATGATTTCAAATACTTCCTTTTTGTATAATATACACATTTTGTGCCACCAAAAACGTTACTTTTTAAAAGGCTATTACTCCTTTAATATTAAATTTAGGTGTTTTGGTGAAGAATACTTTTTTGCTCAGTTTTAAATGAAGAATCACCCTGCAGCATTAAAATTTTATTAATTCTTTTTTTGTTCCCCATTCAATATGTCTTCTTCGAAGGACTGTAGCCCCCTTAGGGCTCATTTGCGGACCAACCTTTGTAGGATTTTTTTTATTTTTGGATGTAGAATCTTTTAAGTTTTAGCATGCCAGTTATTGATTACCCTGTATCAATATATTGCTTTAAATACGTTTATCGCTGTTAAATGTACCTTCTTTTCATAAAAAAAAATTGTTTGGTTTGGGTTTCTATAATTTTCAAAGAATTATGTATTTTAGAGGTAATTTTTTATGCGAGGTAATGTCCGTTCGAGGTATTTTCTTTCGAGGTAATTTTCGTGCGAGGTAATGGGCCTTCGAGGTAACATGTTTTGAGGTAATGTCCGTTCGAGGTATTTTCTTTCGAGGTAATTTTCGTGCGAGGTAATGGGCCTTCGAGGTAACATGTTTTGAGGTAACGGTGTTCTAGGTAATTTTTTTCGAGGTTAAAAGTTTCGAGGTAATTGCTTGCGAGGTAAAGATCCCAAATATAAAAATGTAATAGGGGGGCGCCAATTTTTAAAATTTAATTTAATTAGGAATAGAGAAACAAAACAAAAAAAACATAAAAAAATTTAAAATAAAATAAAAGATATAAAAATAAAAATGTAATAGGGGGACGCCACCTTTTAAAATTTTATTGAATCAGGATATGCTAAATAACAATTATCCACAACTGATGCGTCAATGGGACACATGTATTTTAAATATGGGTAGAAGGAACTATAAAAAATATTGAAAGGAACTAATAAAAATATTTTTTAATTGAAATTAATATATCAATATATATTCACAAAACGTAAAATATTACACAATTTGATTCGTCCGTAAACAATATTAATCGCATGCGATGAATATTAAAATTATAATAAATGTCTTTTAAAAAAGAATAAAATTTAAAAATAGATTCATTCATGAAAAAAGTTGTAAGTCCATCCTTTTAAATCATAACTCTGTAGCGTAAATTAAAGAAATCATCCTGTATTTAGAGGAGCCTCTGATACACACACACAAATCATAGGAGAATTCGCTCAGCGGTCTAAGGCATCGATATAGCATTGACACTGATCGTGAGTTCAAACCTCACTGGCGCCGATTGCCTTTTTCAGTTAATTAATAATTGAAATTTGGCGAAGGCGTACTCCCTAGATATATTGGTTCGAAAGTCAATTAAAGCCGGTGGTTCCCTCTACTACTAGCCCACACAAGTCCTGGACTTAGGGGATGCTTAATTAAGTAGGATAGTACGAGGTTAAAAACAAACATAAACATAAACAAAAAATAATATCTTCATCCAACAAATAGGAATTATATACCAACACTGTAAAAAGTCAACTGAATATTCAGTTACAAATGGATAGGAAATCGGAAGTTGTTCTCCTATGCAATTGTACTTTAATTTTTGTTAAAAACACGCAACATTTCATGTCCATCATTATACAGGGTTATTCAGAAAAAAGTTCGAGTAATTTGAAAGATGATTCTACGTTAAAAAATATGAAAAGAAGTTCCTAAAATGGTTGGTCCGGAAATGAGCCCTAAGGGAGTTGCGGCCCTTCGAAGATGGACATATTGAATGGGGAACGAAAAAAGCACCAATAGAATTTTAATGCTGCAGGGCAATTCTTCACTTGAAACTAAGCAAAAAAGTATTCTTTACCAAAACACCTAATTTAATATTAAAGGAATTATGTCGTTTAAAAAGTAACATTTTTAGTGGCACAAAATGTTACTTCCTCTTAACTGCATTTTTTTTGAAAACGGTTGATTCTACAGTGTTACACTATATGACATTTTTTATGTATTTTTACTCAGGAAATCTATATTTATTACAAAAAATCAACAAAAAATTACACATAAAAAAGTTTGGGGCAAAAATGTGTTAAGCCTTACATATATTTTTCCGTCTAGGCACGCCTCTGGATAAATTCAAAAAAATAAATCAACAAACTTGTTGCCCTTATTAATACTACTATACATGAAAAAGATCGTCGCTTTAGCTTAAAGGGTACCAGAGTTATTATTTTTATTACAATTTTAAAGGGCCGTAGCTCCCTTAGGGTCATTTACGGACCAACCTTTATATGAACTTTTTTGGCATTTTTCAATGTAGAATCACCTCTTAAATGTAGGCATGACTGTTACTGATCACCCTGTATATTGATTTTTTTTATAGCAAACAATAACTCCTATTGTTGCAATAGAAATAAAAAGCAATGATTTCACTTGAAAGCCACATTGTAAGCTTCTGGAAATATTTAAAAGGTTCACAATCGTCCTTTGGGAAAAAACGGACCTCTTAATGGATTTGCTTTAATTTTTCATGATCAAAAAGGCTATCAGTAAAGGAATGTTTAAGATTTTTTCGCAGTTTTATTTAAGCCTCTAGGCATTAAGTTAATGGCAAGCGTCATTTTTAATTTACGTATAATTTAAACGTAATATGATAGCTAAAACAATTATGTTAATCTAAACTACACAAGAAAAAATAACAACTTGAAATAAATTTATTGTTTGCCTAAACCATACACTGATAGAACACTAGCGTAATTAATAACGTAATTAGGTTATAGTAAACAACAATATATAGTTGTATATGCGCCAACCAGCGCCAACCACTATATATTTATTTATTTATTTATTCATTTATACTCTTCACAGCGACCTTTACAAAAAGGTATTTAATGCCAGAGAGTGTTTATTTCTACATTAAATTTTAATCGGTACAAGATTCTGACAGCTTCTTAATCTTCATCACAAAATTTTTAGCAATTTTTCGGTTGACCATATCCCATGCTCGATTAGGTACTACCTAATATTCTCATTTTGTATGAAAAACCAATATAAATATTTGTATATATTAAATAAAATATAAAATTATAAAAAAAATACTGACTGACGACTTTGACATTGACATTTTTATTGAATACAACAACAAAAAAGTAAACGTGTTCAGTATTTACATACGAGCGCAGTTCTTTGATTTACAACAACAAGCTGTTAATCGATCAGGTTTTGCTTTGTCGCGTAGAGATGCTAGCAGAGCCTGTTGGAAGAGACGTGGGAATGTCACGGACTGCGTACAAGAAAGAAAGAGAAAGTATTCAGAGGAAGAAATATAGGCGGTACGAGTACCTCTAACAACTGGTGAATTCAGCCGCGTGGTTTGGGTGGCGTGTCCATATTTAAAAACGCACGTCTCTTGTACATGTACATGTAATGGAGATTTCTCCCGTTAGATTAGACAGGGTCAAAAGTTCTACCCAAAAAGGATAGAAGACATACATACACTCCCACTTCCACCCAACCAAACAAATTCTGTATTTGTTCTTTGTTGAACAAATACAATATTTACTTGGCCGGGCGAAGAGTATTATTTTTATTAAAGAAATTACTGGCGCCATCTAAATTTTAGTAGAATTATTCTACAGATTCACATTAGCTATGTTCGTTCGTGCCGCTCACTGCTACACTTTCCGGCCAACACAATAAATACTGTATTTGTTGTATGAAAAACAAATACAGTATTTATTTGGTTGGCTGGAAAGTGTAGCACTAATGAGATAGAGATAGGGTAGACGTCTTTTGTTTCATAATTCTAGTTGTAGAGAGCTCCATTACATGTACATGCTTATCGTTGGGTATACTTATGCACATACAAATTTTATCCCAAAATGCCTACTTTCAATATTTGGTTAAAACATTTATTAGAATCAGCTGATTGTCGCCATCTTTATTAATCATCCTTCCTCAAAAAACTATTATAGTGACAACAACGTTGTTGTATTATTAAATAATATGAATCTACAATTTTAATAGTGTATTTAATATAACGTTATAATGTTTTAGAAAAATCGTAACAAACTTGTTTCAAAAACTTTTGGTTCTAATATTTTTAGATTTTTCTATATTATATTTGTATAATCAAGCGGAAAAGAGCCTCTTTCCACACTTGTTAGGAAAATAGCTTTACGTTTCAAATTAATTGGGTGGCCAAGATTTTTTGCGAGGTGTGTACATGAAAAGTTATAAAATACCACAATAGCTACCTTTGACATACGATATCTTTAATGTCAAAGCGTCAATGTTCCATATTCGCTTAGTGGGGTCTTTTATATATTTGTGATTTAGGTTTAGATTTGGACGAAAAATAACACTAAAACCTCTGAATAAAAGATTCCGTATAAATGATCCGTATAAGTTTATTGCAATTGAATAACGGCCATAAGTAAAGGTGTTTTTTTGTCTATAACTTATTGTTTTTCTACGTCAAGCAGGGCTGAACAGATCCAGCCCGGACCCGGGGAACTTTATTCCCGGACCTCTCGCCTCTAAAAAAAAATCTTAACCCTGTCAGAAAACAGAAAATTTTCGCCGCCGGGCCACCTTGGGAGCCCGGGCCCCGTCTAAATGAAAGATGGCAAGTAGGTATTTGTACGGAGTATTTAAAATATCAAAAATAATACTAATTAACTTCTTAAAAAGAACTACTCATTAAACTTGAAACAGATAATTATTTTTTTTTAATTGGTTTAAATGTTTGTATTAGGGAACGTTCAAGTATTACGTAACGCTCCTAGGGGGGGGGTCATTTTTGAGTGTTACGCCCATGTTAATGGTATAGGAAAATAGCGTTACAGGGGGGGGTGGGGGTCCAAAATGATCAAAATTTGCGTTACGTAATACTTGAACGTTCCCTTAAGTATTTTTATATTTGCAACAAGTATATTTCTCCGCATGAAAGAAAGGGGGAGGAATCATTCGCGCTCTATTCTTTCCGTCAAGAGCTCGGCGGTTAATCCTCATCTTTTGAAAAACTACAATTTTAAGTATGTCACGTCTATTATAAATAGTCCCGACATAAAAATTTATAATAAATTACCCGACAATGTAAAAATCTACACTACAAGCCTTTTAAACGTGTGGTAAGTTCAATGTTAAAGAGATTTTGGTTTTACTCCGTGGAGGAGTACATGGGCACTTCACCGGAAATGTTAGTAAGTGTAATGTAATGTTTTTCTAAATTATTTAACTTATTTATTTATTTTTTATTCTATAAGCTGTTTTGTTCTGACCTGTGTAAAGTTTTTTTACTATAAGCACCAATAAATCTATCTATCTATAAGGCGTGCGTGCTTACAACGGGCCTCCCACTTGCACACACATTCCATACATATTTCCCTTAGCCTCAGATCCGTGCGTCAAACTATATCACAAATACTTTATATAAGATTATTTTCTTTGGGTGCACGACAAGTAAAAAATGCACTGCCCATTTTTCACCTCCGCGCTTGAAATGAATTTTTTTATTATCATATTCACTTTCAGCAACCTCAAAAACCCCAATATACCAATTTTCAAGAACCCCCCCCCTCGGAGGATGGAGTTAGAATTTTTTTGTTATCAGATTCACTTTCAGCAACCCAAAAGACTCCAAAAAGTCCAAATGTAAAAATTTAAATGAAATTTAAAAATATTTACCCCCTCATCCCCTCGGGGGTGGACTAAGAAAAAAAACTATACTATCTAATTCAATTTCAGCAACCTTAAAAAAACCCCTATATAGCAATTTTTAAATGTTTTCTAAAAAAAAATGTATTTTCCCCATTTGCGCCCCCTTACCGCAATCCACTAAATACAATCTCCAGCAAGAACTTTTGGTAACATACCTGTATGCCAAATTTCAAGTCTCTAGCTTAAAGTGTCCTTAAGTTATCGTGCTTACAAGATTTCCCGGACAGAAGACAGAACAACGGACCGACCAATCGACCGACAATTTTTTTTGCTCGAAATTAATTTAAATCGACATAAAACGTCCTAAAAATACGCAAAAAAAATATTTCAAAATTTATGCACCAATGCAAGGCTTTCTCGAAATTTTAAAAAAATTTAAAATGGGACAACAATATTTCGCCCTTTATTCGCGTAAATAGACCTAGGTTAAATTTTATCATTCGATGCAAAGCCCAAGCATATTATGGTTATGTAACCAAACATTGTTCTTTAAACAAACACAGACAATCCTTGTGAGGGCTAATCCTTATTCAGAAAGCAAGGATTTCTAAAAGCAAAGCATTCAAAATGAAAATACTCCTTTTCAATGTCTTTTCAGCGAAATACTGCAATTTAGCATACTTAAATTCTGTTTCCAAAGGAAAATAGTTTAACTTAAACAGATTCCAATATTGGCAATTACACTAGACAACACGGTTTCTTGCCCTGATTGCAGTCATATGTTTTTTGACTAATTTTAGGTCGCTGAGGCCGAATCTGGCCTCAGATTGTTTCTACTACCTCAGATTTCTGAGACAAAAGTGGTAAAAAAATCATTATTTTAGCCCTCGTTTGTTCTAAAATCATAGGAGATAAAAATATTCTGAGGACAAATTTGGATTCGGCGACTCAATATTAGTTAAAAAATACCCAACTTAGATTATGGAAACTTAAATTCATAGGTAGAATAAGTAGGGATCCTAAGAAAAACAAAATAAAAAAAAATGATTCTGTGACACAACTAAGTAGGGGTGGGGGTTTAGGTGAGAGGTGCGTAAGGGGACAAGCTTAATGCCACGTACTCATGCCAAAAAGCATCACAAGGTGGTCAAAAATAAACTAAAAATATGTTACGTAATACGCTCCTTAAGCAATGAAGTGATATTTTTATGATATAAAGCCATTTAAAAAAGGAAGAAAAATAAGCAATATTGTTTTTTATAAATTATTTTTAAATTGGCATAATTGCCTGTACTAAAATTTTAAAAATAAGACGTGCTGGATTTTTTTAAGGTCAATTTTAGAATCTGTCCCTTTAAATTGATAAGAAAAATATATTTTTTGGGCTCGGGAAAAAAGTTTACGCTGTGTGCTTTAATTTTATTGCTTTTTTATTTATTTACTTTTTACGAACAAACTAAGCAAAATAAAAAAATATATGTATAAATATTTTTGTAGAAAATTTTATAATCTATAAATTAAGTCCTATAAAATTTTTACACTTTGATAGTTTTGCCACAAATAAGCAATTAATTAAACTTTGCTAACTTTAAGCTTTTTATATTTTTTTTGCTTACTGCGACAGTAGATCCTTCGCGTATAGATTTTTGAATTCCTCAGACTCGGATTCTACGCCCCCGAATCGGGGCAAAAAAAAGTTGAGATTTGTTGCCTAGTGTTATTGGTACAGGGAGAAACATTTTAAGTAAAAATTAGAATTAAAATCCAGTGCTGTGCTTGACACTCAACCCAAGTAACACAGTAGCTATAAAGTATCTCTTGCCGCTCTTTCGCAGCAAAATTACAGCCAAATGGCTGCAATTTTGCTGCAAAAGAGCGGTAAGAAATACTCTATAGCTAGTGTGTTACTTGGGGAAAGATGTTTACCGTGTAGATAACGGAGTTCTGGTACACACCTCCACAGAATAAAACTTTAGTTTAAAAAGCTTGTCAAAGAGAATTGTTGGTTGATCTTGAGACACTTCAGAAAAGTAATCAGTAAAATCCCGGCTTGTCCGTTTCTCAAAATAAAGGTAAAAGGAGAGTCCTCCATCATTAGAAACAGCAGTTCATTAATCAAATTATATATTTCTTGTAGTACTTTTTGCACAGATTTTGAATCTGTTAACAAAAAATTATTCCCATTACATTAAAACAAAAAAAAAAACATAAATTTTTTATTTTTTAGGTTAAATTTAAGTACGTGTAGTATTTTTATTAAAAGGCGTAAAACCATCTGAAAAGGTTTAAAACAAAGCTGAGTTTTCGCTTTTTAATACTGTTAAATAAAATCTAAACAACTAGCAATAAAAATGTACTAAATGTGGTCACACTTTTATCTGTGTATACTTATATGGGGTAGCCGAAGGGTTTTTAAGTGTTTTCTGTAAGGGTTCTATCTCCATAATATGTTAATCTGTGATATTTGTAACCTAAATTGCAACTATAAATAGAATAGGTTAGTTCCATAATTTTAATATATATTGGGTCGACCCAGAGATTTCTGTAATCTTGTATTTCTGGTCCATTACTGTTTATGACATGACTGATAGGCATCTAGAGGCCTTGTGACACTCGAGCCCTCTTCGTTATCTTAGGCTAGAAAAATATATAGCAAGGTATTTCCAACTTATGCAAGATAATATAAAAATACATTTGCATACCAAACTATAAGTCTCTACCTCAAAGCGTTCTTAAGTTATCGTGGAAACAGACACCGACAGCAGAAAGACAGACAGACAAACAGACATGATTTTTTTTGTTGCTTATTTTGATTTTAGATGTTTTAGGAAAATATAAATGAGACAGTAAAAATATACAGCAAAGACTCAAAAGCTTTCGTGTAAAAAAGGTGATAGATAATGGCCGAGGCGGTTATCGGGATCAGTTGGGGTGAAAATAGGGACCACTTTGGACAAAAATAGTATATGTGCCTTACAAACAGTGGTATGGAAGTCACTATAAGCCGGTGGTCCACAGAAGGTAGTATGGGTATTTGGCCGAAATGATATTATCATGCATGATATTATCATGCATTACTACGGTATTATACCCCTCCAATGCAACTTTGCTCACGTACTGACCTGTTTAATTGTCTACGTCTCTACTCTCGCAACATTGTAGTGTTTTAACCAATGAAACCACGCGCCGGCTGCCGCGTGAGCGATTCTTTTATTTACTCCTAATGCATCTTGAAGTTGAATATACTATAAATAAATGTGTAATAATAATATTTAACTTTTGCCGAAATTTTACAATGACAAGCCATGTTAGCGCCTCCACCATAATTGCAAATCGACTGGACGTATCTCATACCATGACAACTTTAGAATGGGTTATTATTGTTTTCACATTAAATCTCGCAGTGTAATTTCTCACTGTTAACTTTAAAATGAAATCATTTTAATGATAAACAAACCTAAAGTGATTTTTTCCGTTTTTAAAGGAAAATATAAACAAAATGGTTTATTCTGCATATACGACTTACGAGGTTTTCACAAGAACCAGTCCAAATATAACAGGAAAAAATTACTTTATCCAATACACACAGATAATGAGACAATTACCAGCTTTATTTTAAATAGATAAACTCAATAATAACCCCCGCGAGGCTTTTACTTTATTGAGTGGATAATTATTTATTTTACCCACTCAACTGTCACTTGTCAAATTATTTTCTTGTAAATGTCATTAAAATTTTTAATAAAAATATGAATTTCTAAGCTATTTATTGGATAAAACCTTGTATGGCACTCATGGGTAAACCGATACTGCCCTCTCGAAAATTATCCTGCTTGGCTGACACCTCGCAGGTTAATTTTCTCATGGGTAATATCTTACTTTACCCACTAGTACCATAAATAACCATTTTGCCCTGGATTCATTTAAATAGTTATTTATTTATTTTGGATAACTGAATCCAAATCTTCAACGGAAGATAAGGTTTTCGATATGAATAATGCCGGATTCAGATTCAGTAATTTGTGGCCAGGATGGAAAAAAGAGAGAGCAAAAAATTTACATTTAATTTTGACAATATGTCTGTAATAAGTTTTGATATATAGGGTTATTCTTTTAAATGGTACACCCTCCGTAACTTTTGAACGCAATGAGATATAAACTTCAAATTTGGAATATGTATATCACACAATAAAAGCTATTATTCGCCATATTTTTCAATTTTTTATTCGGTAAGGCGGCGCCAGGGGGGCAATGGGGGACACTATTTTAAATGGCACCCTAGGTCTTGCGATACGCAATTTTAAAGACCTTAAAATTATCTATTTAACCATGTAACTATTAATTTTTTAATAGTTTTTTTGAAGATTTTTTTTTCTTCAAAATTGATGAAATTTTCAATATTTTTAAAAAAATAATTTTGGAAATTTTGCGCAAAAAGGTCAAAATGGTTATTACATGGTGTATTATCATGTTAAGACTAATTATTTATCATTTTCATGTAAAATTTTTAATATTTATGCAGAAAATATTCAAAATTTGAATAATTTTGAAGAAAAAAAAATCGTCAAAAAAATATTAAAAAATAAATAGTTACACAGTTAAATAGAGAATTGTAAGCTCTTTAAAATGACGTATCACAAGACCTAGGGTGCCATTTAAAATATTGTCCCCCATTGTTGTGTGATATACATATTCCAAATTTGAAGTTTATATCACATTCCGTTCAAAAGTTACGGGTGGTGTACCATTTAAAAGAATACCCTTGTATAGACTGTTAGATCTCTATAGAGTACAGTCGAAATGTCACCAGTTTCGAACAATATTTAGATAGGTTATTATCTTAATTGGTAAACAGTGCTTTCTATGTCAAGGACATTATCTAATCACTACAACATAACTATAATAAACCTAAAAAAAATAAGTATATTTCCTTTCAGTACTGAAAGGAAAAACAATAGCAAAAAAATCTTTTTTTATATGTCAAGCTTTCAGGTTTGGAATGTTTTTTTATTTTAGTAGAATGTAATTATATGTATAGGCTGTACTACAGCCGCTGTAGAAATATTTTCCACGTCTTTTATGACAGATATGATATGTATACGTGACTTTAGGCTTACATTGCAGTATTATACCTACCTAATAAAATGTACTGTAAAGATGAAACTACAAGGTGGTCCATTTATCATGACAACACTTTTAAGTGACCCCTTAAAAAGGGTCTTTCTACCGTCAAATTTTGTAACATACGAAACGCGCACATAAGCTGCATTATTTTTATTGCCTAATTGATTATAAATTTATACGTAAACTAAAAGATGTAAAACAGTGCCTGTAAGGATTATAACCTAAAATACAGATGAAACAGTGCCTGTAAGGATTATAACCTAAAATACAGATGAATTAATTATCGAGTATTTTTCTGAGACCTAAATTAAGGTGTAACGTACGTAACGAAGGAATGACCCATACCTAAAAAATTTCACAATGATATCTTAATTCTTTCTATATAAAAAAAATGTTTAAAAGCAAAATATTTTTAAAATTTGAAGGTAGAAAAACTTTTTCCTTTAATATTTAAATAACGGCTAGATATATCAAAAAAAGTTTTAAACTAAAGTTACAGGAGCTTAATGGGACCACAAAATAGTGTATATATGATATGTTTAGGGGACACAATGGAGGAAGGGGGGCAAGGGGGAACATTTTTTTAAATAAAAAGGGGGGCTGTGTGATAAATAATTACAAATACTATTAATAGTAATATTAATTACTATTACTATTACTGTTGATATTACTGTTACTATTACTAGTACTATTACTGTTACTATTAGAAGTAAGCAAGATTCAGTTTTGTATTAGAAGAGGCACAAAATAGCACTTTTACTCCGAATCACATATGCAATTTTTTTAACAGATTAAATATAAAAATAATTTAATTCAGAGAGTTTCCTCTATTTATGTTGTCCATTTTCCATACTTCTGTTTTGAACGACTATTTAGCATTTTGATTTCATTTAAATTTCAAATTCAGGCTGATCATCTAAAATGCATTATATTTTTGCGCTTCTTTCAAAATTTTCGACTAAAACATACATACATACTGATTTTTTTTTGTTGTTATTTATTATTAAAATAATGCTACTGTATTAAAACATTTACGCCAAAAACTATTATGAAACAAATGTCTTGATCACGCGAGCGCATAGGTCATATAAAATAACATGTTTCGGGAGTATTAATAGTCATCATCAGGTATTTAACAGAAAATCAAAGACATCTATAGATTTTTATTATGAATTTGGTAACATACATATTTATTTATGCCAAAAAGCAGAATGTATTTTAATATATTAAGCTCAGAAGGTATATTTAACCCTTTCACTCCTGTAGGGACATATCCCTAGTAACAATTTTTGTCAAGTCTTGAGCAAGCCTGGCATCCAGATTTTGACAATTCTGGCGCAAGATACTGTCGACAGATTCTTGCTCAAGAATTGTCAAAGAATTGCTACAGATACTTCTTGGAGAAGTGTTGAGCAAGAATGTAGCAAGAAAAATTAACAAGAAATCGAAAAGCGATATCTATCATGATCAAATCGTACTTGTTAGAGTAGGTCAAGATTCTTGACCAAGAATCTTGTCAAATTGCTTGCTACAGACTTGACAAAGTATTGCTAAACGCTCTGCTTCGAGAATCTTGCTAAAGTCTTGCCCAAGTCTGGATACAGAATCTTGATTAATTCTCTTGCTCAAGAATTGTCCAATTCTTTACAAAGAACTTTGTCAAGTACTCTGGACATGAAACTTGTCCAAATTCAATGTTACTGGCGATATATCACAGTAGATGTTTAAAAATGCCTTTCGCTCCTGTATGGACATATATGTCACAGCAGATGTTCAAAAAATCCTATAGTCAAAAAGAACATTTAAAATGCACAGAACAGGGACATATTAGTATTTTATAGTCCAAACGTGATATCAATACTTAACTATAAGTGACATGTGACCCTGCACAAAGAAACCCAGTTAGTTTGTAAAATTAAAGTATTTCTTTTTTTGTCGGATTCTTATGTAGAAAAGAAAAGTTTTTTACATAAGAATCCGAAAATTTTATTTATTTTTTTTTTAATTTGACACACTAACAGGGTTTGTTTGTGCAGTGTCATATAATAATATTTTATATTGGGACAAACATATCCCACTTATTTTTTTGTAAAAGAACATTTAGAAAGAAACTTTTGATAGCATTTTATTTTACATACACAAAAAAAAGTTTCCGAAATTCAAATTCAAAGAAAACAAATCCGGAGCGAAAGGTTTAAAATATTTTATAAATTTTCACAAATTAAATGTATAAGGCTTATATAAATATTATGCTCCATAAAACACAAATAAAGAGCTGTTTTTATTTAAAAATATTTTCATAACTCCCAGCATTAAAATAAAATAAAAATAATAAAGCGTACTATAAAAATACAGAAAAACTTAGCCTTGAGAGTTTTATTTATAAAAATATTACATTTTTATGTAAAGAAGGTCTTAAACCAATGAATTAGTGTGTGGGAACAAGATTCCAAAAAAAGTACATGTATATAAATATTTGGGAATTTATGTACGGCATTTTGTTTTTTTTTAACAGTTAAAGTTTATCCCACGTTTCGTCTCACAGGTGTATGAAATTTCGTACGTGATGAAAAGATGCAACATTTTTAACAAAAATTAAGTTTTATAGTCCCGATTTACCAGGAGTTTTAAACCGGGCAGATGTTCATTTTCTTGAAACTTTCCTGAATTTCATTAAATTTTCATTAATTTAATTGACGCCAAGATTTAGGTAAATTTCATTAAAAAAGTCAATATGTAAGTATTAGACATGGGAACGATCTGAAAAAAGATACAACAAGGTGTTAAAAAACACCTTTTTATGAGATAATTTGAAACCGGAAAGAAATCCAAACTTTGTATAATAACCAGGACCGGTTTCAAAAATTTGGAGTGTTAAAACAGAAATAGTTACAAAAGTGTAGAATGAGCCATTCTACACGTGTTGCAGCCTATACTTTTTCTACGACCGAAGTTTTATATATTTATATTTTCATATAAATTATAACCAAAAGTTTTAATAAAAAAATAATAAAACTTAATAAAATTCAACCCTCTCTTCTCAAAATTTTCATTTATCTAGTGGACCCGGATTTCGTGAATTTATTTAATCATCATCAGCACAAACAATAAATAACAATAAAGCAGGCCAACAAGGATTTTGTGATCGGATGTTTTTTTATTTTCTGGATTTGTCAAGACCCACTGACTGCCAAATAAGTATTTTTTGTTTCAATCACGTATAATTTTTTTCAGCTATAAGCCATGGCAAAAATCTAATTCTTTAACATGAAGTGTAGAATTTTTAAGTTATGGACATTGGTCTACATCAACATAATCAAAAGAAGACATTTGGCACATTTTTAGAGAGATCGAAACTAAAATAAAATTTCGCGTTTTTTTTTTTTTTGAATTTTTTTGCTATTTTTTTCGAAATCACGGTATCAAAATTAGGCGTATGCAAAAATTCAGAATTTTGTCCAAGTTTTTTTTTTCCTGGCCCACTGTGCGGTTGTTCAAAACCCTTACGTGACGGACAAAAACGGAAGTTATATTCGAAATCAACATAACTAAATTAGCCAAAATCAGCTGTCAGATCCAAATCAACTCTCAAAAGTTAAAATCCACTGGATAAATAAAATTTTTATAGATCCAATAGTTTAAATTTCATCTAATAATTTAATGTTTTATAGTAAATTATGTATTATTACGTTGATTAGTTAAAAATAAAACCCTTACGGTATGTGTCATATACCGTCATCCGCTTACGGAATGTGCTATATACCGTAAGAGTTTATTGTGCGGTTTGACTAACATTTTTTTTGTTGCATTTTACACTTAAAACGTCGAAAATTTGATAAAAGTGGGCGTTAAAAAAATGCGTCACTTTGTAGGTAAACAGTAAAATTTGAACAAAATTCTTACATCGAACTATTCAGGACCTTTGTAATTTACCTCGTGTCAAATATGGTTAGTATTTTGATGCGGAAGAGGGGGGGGGGCAAAAACTAATATTTTTGGCGATAATGCATCTAAATAAAAAAATATTTTTTCCAAATGACCCGAGTGACGGCCCTGATATATATTATTGAATTCTGAAACTTTCAAGGCCAGCAATATTAACCAGCTTCCCTTTTCGGCTGTTGATCTTATCAAATGAACTTTTAATATTGCCCTTTTCGCCTCATATTAAAATAAGGCATCTTCAGAGGAAAGGGACGTTAATAAAGTGGAATTTTCGATTTTTACATGTTAGCTTAGGTATTATTATATTATTATAGCAAAGTGCTAGAGAGTGACAGTATTTCCAGTGACGTACCGCCTTGTCGATAGGGTGAGCAAGCATCTCGGCAGCCCCGACCCGGTAAGCCATACACTGCATATGAATAAGATTAGACTCGCTCTTGTTTACCACTACAATATACTTAGCGCTCGAATTGGCAAACCGATTTGATTGTCGTCTGTGCACAATCTAAAATTTTAAGTGAAGTCCAGAAATAACAGAGATTATAATTAATTCCCATTAAATCACAACCGATTTACTTAAAAAATCTTAGGAAGCATTTTAGAGGAAAATTGCCTAAAGTAAAAAAAAATCCCTTTATACTTTATGGGCAGCCTTTTACGTATGTATGTATGTATGTATACAACGTTATTAACTCAATGACCCTTGGAAAATATGCGTTATTATTAACTGTCCTTGGGATCAAAGCTCAATAGGGGATGTCAATCAAGTTCCAATTGCATGTAAAAATAGAAATGAGAGAAATTTGCCACAAAATACTATACTACACAGTAAGCAAAAGTCCTCCTTTTCACTTCCATGTGATGTTTTTCATAAGAGAACATATCCTACGGGATATCCCAAGTATCATTCTTTGTGAATTTTACCTAAATAACTGGAATCGCTAGCATTAATAAGTTATTATTACGTAGATCTCACTTATTATATAACTTTATGGTGTTAAACACGATTAAATATATGTTTATTGGTAACAGAATGGTAAATTCTACCAAGAATATTACTTTTATCCTTTATTTACTCAATAGGAATAATAAAGTTGCCTTAATTACGTAATTACTCAATAAAATGACCAACAGGGTTATATTAAATTGTTCCAAAAGGTACGTCGCTGCAGCCATAAAAAGTAACCATTCCTATTTGGTTATAATATAGGTAAAAACTAATTTTTTAAAACTTTATACATTAATAAAGAGTAACAGATAACTTTTGTAGTTACAATTACGTTACCGCGTGGTTATAGCTACTCATTAAAAATACATAATAGTTTTAATTTAATCGCCATATTTTATTTTAATGAGTAATATGCAGTATTGGAAAATTATTATTATTAATATTAGGTAAAAAAATCCGTCGTTACTATTTTCATACCAGAAGATTGTTTTACTTTCAAACCAAAATGTATGATGAGCATAATAATTATATCGCACCTTTGACAAAAAAAGCTAAACTATGTCGACAAATGCACATGTAACGGTAACTAATAACTACCACACAATTACGTGGCTACGTAGTAACTGTTTTGTAACGAGATCGTTCCGAACTAAGTTACAAACACGTAGCCAGATCGTAATTGTTACCCTTATATTTTTCCCTAATTTGGTAGTATCTACGTAATTACTACGTGACTATAGTGTTTCTGTAACTAGTCGCCGCTACTTAATTTGTTTCAATTGAGGTAATGATCACGTAGCGGCAACCAAAAATGCTAGTTAGGATTCCTTTAAATACCCATGTAAGTCTCAAGGATAAGCAAATGTCCGTCCTACAGACTTCCATAGCACAAGGTTTTTGGACAAATCCTAATACAATACTAATAATTTTAAGATAAAAAAATCTTTAAATACCTAAATTTAGGTTAATCATTCCATTTCAACGTTTTCTGAATTTCAATTGGAATTCTAAGGGAAGTTTTCCTGTTAATTCCAATAGAAGATCCAAGGAACACTTCCCTAAGAAATTCAGATTCTTACCAAAATCCCATCAATAAAGTAGAAAATTGTAGAAAATATCCCATAAACTTGATAGGTTTTCAGGGTTTTTGATAAACTTTGGTAGCATTAACCTTTAAAATCTTACGAAAATGCCATTTTTGGTCCCATAAAATCCTTGGCAAACTACTAAAGCCCATTTAATTTTATTAAAATCAAATAGGATTTGATAAGATTTTGCCGGACCGTTTGTACAGGGTGGGTAGCTGTAAAATACAACAATTTTTCGCACTAGCAAGTTGGGAAACGACCCTCTTGCGGTGAGACTTCTAACGTGAAAGTGCGATAATTTTTTTTTTAAACGTGCATTTTATAATATTTTTTCTATTTTGTATTTATTGTATTTTATAAAAAACTACCTCTTTTCCAAACGCTTTCTATCGTTAAAAGAAAAACATATGAAAAAACAGAGAGTGCACCGGTGTCTATGGCACCGGGTGACTAGTTTTCGAAGCCAAACGCCCACAAAATAAGTAATTAACTCAATTTGAGATCTAAGCAAATCTTCGCAGTGTTGATACTATTCAGCGAAAGGGGCGTTAATAAAGACCAAATGAAGCCGAAAACGTTAGATAAACATTTATTAGCAGCTGAAGATTAATTATCTTTTATCTTTGAACATTAATTAAACTTAAATTTCGTAGGCTTATAGTTCGTGTTGATCTTAGACAATAATAAGTTTACGCCGACTATCCAGTAGTCGGCGTAAACTCAGTTATGACTCATCAAAGTTAAAAACATAGGCTTACGGAATAATTTTGCCGAATTATGAGGGAAATTTTTATAAATCGAAACATTTGACTAATTTGTTACACTCAACAATATTGACTATACATATTAACTATACATATGTATATATATCGGTGTTTTTCAAAGAAAAAACCGACATTCGATTTTTATCTTTTAAGAATACGAGTTTTTAATTTTTATTTATCGATAACTTTTTTCCCACCTTACTCGTTTAAATGGAATCATTAAAAAAAATCAAGATACAAATGTAAATATTTAAAACCTCGCCTCAGCGCTAGAGTCGACGCAGCGCCTATGCGAGTACTGGAAATTCGCCGACTACTGATAATATCTAAAATATAAAATTATATGATTAATCATACACTGAAAAAAAAATTGAACCTAATAAATATGATATTTACTCAAACTAACGGGTGGAAACACCCGTTACTAAAATCGACCGAAAAACATTTTTTTTTTATTTTCAGCTTATGAATGTCATGAAACGTCGAATAAATGTGAAAAAAGTGGGTGTTTAAAAAATGTATGTCTGTCTGTATGTCTGTACGTAAACTTTATAACTTTTGAACGGAATGTCCGATTAGAAAAATTCTTTCACCAAACGATTCAGGACCTTTTCTATTTGCATCACAACAAATATGGTTAACATTAGCGCAGGGCAAGGGGGGAAAATGAACATATTTCTAGTTTTATGACCCCCTAGTGATGCTTTTTGACGTTTTTTAGCATAAGTAGGCGGCGATAAGTTGTTCCCTTAGTGGATGATCTCCTTACCCCCCCCCCCCCACCTACTTAGTTGTGTCACAGGATCTTTTTTTTAGCTATGAATTTAAAGTTTTTATAATCTAAGCTGGGTATTTTTTAACTAATATCGAGTCGCCCAATCCAAATTTACCCTCAAAATATTTTTATCTGCCATGCTTATAGAACAAAAGAGGGATAAAATAATGATGTTGTCTAAGAGCAAAAATGAAAAAGACATACATTCTTTTGTATCCAAGGCCTTGTAGACCCTTGTAAGGACCTCCTTTTTCACAGCATCGATGGCAAAATTAGATAGGATCAGAATTTTTGACCTTTTATAGTTTTCGATCAAAAAATCGTATAAAGGATCGAATGCAGACGCAAAAAATGAAATTTAAAACATATCTTCATGGCTTGTTGAAACCTCGGTTAAAACATTCTGTCTGTTCTAAATTCCACTTTAAAACTTTTTAAAGAAAATACTGCAGCATGTTTTAATAAAATAAAAACAATCTGTGTTCTTAAGGGTTCTTTAAAATAAAAAAAGTTACATGCCTATACATAATATGTATGTTATATTATGACTAACATGTTTCGCCTTTGCAGACCACATTTTGATACGAAATTAACAGTTATAATTAAACATAGTAAGATGGGGTTTTTTATTGTACAGTTAAAGAGTTGCTGGAGTGGCTAACGTAGTTCTTTTTTATTTTTTTTTGCGTTTGAGTCCTTAAAGAAAAGTTTTTATGATTGAAATTACATAAAATTTCCTAGTTTTCAAAGTCAAATATATTAAAAACAAAAAAAATTGAAAAAGGGCGATGTTAGCCACTCAAGCAACCCTTTAACTAAAGAGTTGATTGAGTGTTAAAAGTGTTAATGTTAAAAATCCCATATCGATTAAGCGAGAATTTTAGGATAAAAAAGCCTTACAAATGCAAAAAATTGCATTGTAACCAATCGAAACCGAGTCTAACTCACACGCATATTTTATTATTTTTTTTTCCTTCATGGACAAGAAAAACTTTTAGTTTTTATTTATCGGAAAAGACCTTTAACAATGTTTCCTATTTGTTTCAGGACTTCCACGATGTACGGCCTAATAATAGAAAACATGGCCGAGTACATCAAGCAGGCCTACGGCGAGGAAAAATGGGAGGAAATCCGGAGAGCCGCGGGCGTAGAGCAACCTAGTTTTAGTACACATCAGGTTTACCCGGAAAATCTCATACCAAGGTTATCGAAAAAAGCGGTTCAGGTACGAAAATTTTAAGATTTTAGGAATAATGAACTGTTCGTTAGTTGATGTTGGTATACTGTTAAAATTTTACTAACTGAGACTAGGTGCTGTGAGCTGAGGCAAGGGGAAGAGAAGAGGTAAAATATTGTGCGTCTTCTATAGGCGACCTTGCACTCCAAACGTTCCGGCCAGGTGCCCGTTAGTAAAATTTTAACAGTACATGCGTATCTTAGACTAAGGTTTGCCATAAGTCCAAATTTAGTACGGACAGTACGTATTTTTTATGGTCTGGGCGAACTAAAATTTTTGTCCGTACTCTGTAAAAATCAAAACTAAATACTCAGATACAAATGGATAGGAAGGCAAGAAGTTATTATCCTATAAGTTTGGTTAAAAACACGCAAAATTTGTCCCACTCAATTTTAAAGTACGTGACTTTAAAACTGTAGTGTTTTTAACAAAAATTAAAGTACGATTTTATAGGATCATAACTGAATATTTAGTTACAAACGGATGGGAAGTTATCTTGTACTTTAATTTTTGGAAAACACGTAACATTTCATGTCCCTCACTGAATAATAAACTACGTAACTTTAAAACTATAGTTTTAAAGTCTCGTACTTTAATATTCAGTGACGGACATGAAATTTTGCGTGTTTTTAATAAAAATTAAAGTACAATTGTATACATAGGATAGTAACTTCCTATCCAGTGTTGCTTTTCACAGTGTAGAATATCCCTATTGAACATGTTTGTCCGCATTTTGTCCGTATTTTAAACATAAAATAAACATAAAATTAAATAATTTAAGTCCAGATATATCGCCCTGTAAATTTCGAAATACGTATCTCAAAAAAAAATCGGTTCCTTGCACTAATAACCTATGTACATGATGAAGGATAACATATAAAAACTCCAATTAAATGAGTTTTTAAGTTACGTTATATTTTTTTTGTAAAAATTAGGCTGGTGTAAAAACTACTACTTTTTGCAATATATTGCAACCTATAGGTTACTTAATTTTTTTGTTTATTTTTTTGAACTTATTCTGTCTCTCTATGAACGTGCGGAAAATTATCATACATATAAAACCTCAA
Organism: Brachypterus glaber; assembly: GCA_958510825.1. Lineage (NCBI taxonomy): Eukaryota > Metazoa > Arthropoda > Insecta > Coleoptera > Kateretidae > Brachypterus > Brachypterus glaber. The sequence continues at coordinate 4,498,957 of OY294050.1, forward strand.
CATCGCAGTATCTAAACAGACAACTCCTCTGTGACTAAATTCAATTAAAATGTGCCAGGAACATACTCTCCCAGGATTTATCCTTCATATCTACGTTATTCCAAGATCGATTTGATTTAAATTCGGGATAAAGGTTTTAGAGCCAAATCTCCAGAATACAATCTAAGAATGCAAAATAAAAAAAAATCTAAATGCTCCTTGAGATAATCAGGAATATCCCTTGTTTATTGTTTGGGTAAATCCGTCGTAACTCAAATTACACCCGCAGAAAAAAGACATTTTCTCTTTTAAATATTTTATTACATTATTATAGAATGTTTGTTATTTGTTATTATTAAACATTGTTAAAAAATAATATTATAATAAAATATATAAAAGAATTTGTTATTTTTTCTGCGGTTGTAACGTGAGTTACCATGGATTCAAGGGCGGATTTAAGTGGGGGGCATGGGGCCGTGCAGGAGTTGAGACCCATCTATTTTTATGTATTTTGGGTTTCTGAACACGAGTGTGTCATAAAAAAGGCACTTCGTGTGCTCATTTGTTTTGCTACATTGAAATAATATGAGTTTTTTACTATTTTAGACAGTTTTTTCAGTGTAGCAAAAAAATGAGCACATTCCCTTTTTTTATAACAGACTCGTGTTCAGCATCTCAAAATACATAAACATGTGGGTCTCAGACACAGACAACTTTTTTTTTGAGTGCCTGTGTTTTTTAATCTTGGCCCAAGATTCCCAACTTTTTACCCAAGATTCTTGGGTAAAAAGTTGGGAGAATCTCAATCTATTTTAGTTAAACAAATGTTAGCGACAAAACTGGTTGAACTCAATTTTATCTTTCCTGATTTTCTCAATAAATTGTGGATAAAAAAACTAAATAAAGAATAATTTGAATATCTCTTGATGTAGCTACGTAGGTATATACCCTTTTTTTTTTAAATATCCCATCTATTTCTTGTTCAAACCGAAATAGGTTGGGAAAAAAAGAAATATCATCTTACGTTAAATTTACGCATGGCTACCCCATTTTTCCTTCATAAAGGCAGGATTATAATTATTTTTCAGTCCGCTCTTTATTTGAGAATTAAAACAAATGGAAGCAATTTCTATTTTCCACCAGTGAGCAAAAGCGCTATTTTTCGTCTTTTAAACTTTAAACTCTATATTACGGGATTCCCCCCAGTGCGCTCCAATACGCTTTTTTATAACATTTATTATAGGGGAAGTCAGGGTTAACTGGGCCACGGGGTTAACTGATCCACCTGGATTTTATCAAGTTTGTTTATTAGTATTGGCACATTAGTGCAAATTCTAGTGATATTTAGTTAGTAGTATTGTTTAAAGTATTATGGCGGACCGTGTTGCCCACGTGTAAGTTGTAGTAAAGAAAGTTCATTTTTTTCGATGAAAAGTAGGTATTTACCTTAACTTTTATTTTTAATTAATACTTTATTATTAATAGGAGGATCTAGACTAATATTTTACCTAATATACTGAATATTTTGTTAATTATTCTACATAATTGCCGCCTTCTAATATATTATTAAGTATTAAAATTTTATTATTTCATTCAGTGGTGTCACTCAGGGTTAACTGGTTCGGGGTTAACTGGACATGGTCAAAATCACTTATATCAATATTAATTAGTTCGGGTTTAATTGGGCCATGTCCAGTTAACCCCGGACCAATTAATCCTGAGATATATCTAATATTTAACATATTATGTTGTCTATTTTTATGTTAGAATTAAATTTCATTTGATTTTATTCACAATAATTACAATACAATATATTTTTGTTAGTGGACCAGTTAACCCTGAGTAGTGGTCCAGTTAACCCTGGCCTATGGGGTTAACTGGTCCAGCGGGGTTAACTGCTTTATCGTTAACAACTTTTTTTTTAAAATAAATAATATTTGTCTGAAGTATTAATATGTTCTAACTATAGTAATAATCTACCTTTTGCTATAGAAAATATTTGAAAATTGATTACAGGTTTTTCAAAAACTCGATATGAAAAAAAGCTGCCCAGTTAACCCCGACTTCCCCTACTATTCACAGCGTGTGGGCTAGAATAGTATTATACGGTAGTTTAGAATTTCCCAAAATCGCCCAAAAACGCCCTAGACAAAAAAATTCTTGGATACAAATGTGTTTCATAAAAAAATAAGAAACTTTGGATATCCGTCTGTCTATCCGTTCAATGTCACGTTTTTTGTGGACACGATAACTCAAGAACGAAGAATCCGATCGACTTGAAATTTTCAGGAAAAATCAAGTTCTGTGAGGGGAAGATCCCTATTGTTTTTGAAAGTAATCCCCCCAAAAACAAAAAAGTTATGGGGGTTAAACTTTTAAAAATTTGAAAAAACTATCCTTTTCAAAAAAATTTATCCTTTTTATCCTTTTAATTTTTGAAAACTTTTTTTTATTAACTTGGAAGAACTCGTGTTTGAAAAAAAAAACAATATACTTTCATCTTTCGAATAAAAAAAAATTAAACTGTAGGCCACCTACAGGGGAAGTATTTTTTTGTTGGCAGCAATATTTTATTTTGCGTTTTAAATAGTTTTAACTTATTATTATTTGGGAATAGTATATAATGGAGTGCGTAGTATTCTCACGGCTTCTTTTATTATTTCAGATACTCAACGTCAGCGAACGAGAGTTTTTCGACCAGATGGGCGTCTTCTTCATAGGTTTCGTATCGCAATACGGCTACGACCGCGTACTTTCCGTCCTGGGACGACACATGAGGGACTTCCTCAACGGCCTGGATAATCTCCACGAGTATTTAAAGTTCTCGTACCCCAGGATGCGCGCCCCTAGTTTCATTTGCGAGAACGAGACGAGACAGGGTCTGACCCTGCATTACCGAAGCAAACGGAGAGGTTTCGTGTACTACACGATGGGACAAATACGGGAGGTATGTATTAGGGTAATAAACAAGAATTTTCCTACCTAAAAAACTGGAACTGTTACCATTTGTGGATTGAAATTACGAAAATCTGACTTAATATACTACTTTATTGTGTTAAATACTATAAATTATATTTTTTAAAATTACAGAATAGTAATTACTACCAAAAACATTACCTTTATTACTAGTTACCTTATGGGAATATTAAAGTTTTCTTAACCACATAATTACACAATAAAAGTACAGTTTTAATTACCTTAGTATTACTTTAGTTATAATATCGGTTCCGGTCAAAGTTTTTGAACTACATGTATGACTAGTAAGTTAGAGAACTTATAAGTTATTAAGTAAGTCATCCCGTGGTAATATCTACCCATGAAAATTACTTTATCGTAAAAACAACTATAAGATTCCTAATAGACAACCCAATAGACCAACAACAAAACTGATATATACGTTTTTGTAGCAAGCTAAAAAAAAAACCTTTTAATTCTGCAAGGTTTTCTTTACACTTACCCGATTTCAATGTTAACCATATTTGATGTGATAATTAAAAAAGATTCTGAATCGTTTGGAAAAATTATTTTTAAATCGGACATTCAGTTCAAAAATCATAAGATTTACACACAAACGAACAGGCGGACATACCGACAGATGTTTAAATTGACATTTTTGCAACGTTTCATGACACTCCAAAGTTATATCGAGTCACAGTGCATTAAATTTAGAGTGTGAGACACTGTTTTAAAGGAGATTTATCGTATTTTTTTAGTGGATAAAAATTTCCTTTTCTCCTGGTGTAAAATGTTCTTTTTGTTTAAAATTAAAACGAAATCAGTAAATTACGCCCTTTAAATTGCTCTAATGCCCGATTTATAAAGAAAACCTAATTAGACGTCCCGATTTTAAACGTTAAATTTAAATACTCTAATTCTATTAGAATATTTTCTGTCTTTGACGCAGATATAAGCCCAAATTAGGCTAAAAAACTACATAGAAAAAACGGATTCCCTGAACCAAGGACACGTGTCTTTGGATATGTTCAAAGCCATATTCTCTTGTTTCAAGGCTGGCATTTTCTTGAACCAAAGTCAATGTCCTTGAATAAAGAGCGCGAATTTTTATTCCAAAACCCGTGCTCTTTATTCAAGGACATTGACTTTGGTTCAAGAAAATGCCAGCCTTGAAACAAGAGAATATGGCTTTGAACATATACAAAGACACGTGTCCTTGGTTCAAGGAGTCCGGTTTTTCTATGTAGACGTGTAAACTATTTTTTAAATAACAGATAAAAATACTTGCAGCTTTTAAAAGTGACTACTAAATAAAAATATAATTTATTATTCAAAAGGATTTAAAAAATTTAATTAAAAATAATTAGTCGAAATTTAAACTTCCTTTGATTGTATTGTATTGTATTGAGAATTAAACCTTTTCAAAAGTCATAAGCATTCTTGAAAATATAGATGAAATATTTATTTATTTAATGAAATAATTCGCAAATCGAAATCAAACTTTTGCGAAAATGGGAAAAGAGGAAAAGAATAATTCGGAAGTGATTATATTTATCTCTTTTGTTTTGTTCGTTTTAGTGAAATTTTGCCAATTAATTTTATTGTATAATGCAGGGTGATTCAGATTTAAATTCCATATAAAAATATGAAAGAAAAATATTTCGAACAAAGATGAAGAAGCAGAAGCTTTTTGATTGTATAGTCATAGCAGCTAAACCCAAAAAGGAAGAAGAACAGATGCCCTAAAACGGCTACTATCTTTTAAGGACTGTATATAAGGTCTTACTTTTTAGGATACCTGAAGAGAAATTTTTCCTTCCTACTTTTATATATCTGAGGATTCAAATTATGGCAGTATTTTTTTATAATATTTTATGTAAAATCCCAATGGCGATTTCTCCCGTTAGATTAGACAGGGACAAAAGTTCTACCCAAAAAGGATAGAAGACATACATACACTCCCACTTCCACCCAACCAAACAAATTCTGTATTTGTTCTTTGTTACATATACAATATTTACTTGGCCGGGCGAAAAGTGTAACTATATTATTTTTATTAAAGAAATTACTGGCGCCATCTAAATTTTAGTAGAATTATCTTATTCTACAGATTCACATTAGCTATGTTCGTTCGTACCGCTCTGTGCTACACTTTCCGGCCAACCTAATAAATACTGTATTTGTTGTATAAAAAACAAATACAGTATTTATTTGGTTGGCTGAAAAGTGTAGCACAAATGAGATAGAGATAGGGTAGACGTCTTTTGTTTCATAATTCTAGTTGTATCCTTTATATGAATCACGCTGTATACAACTCCATTATTAATAAGCTAGTTTATAACTAAAGTTCAAGTAGTTTCTAACTCATCTAAAAATATTTGCTTAAATTGTTTTCACATAGCAGGGAAAACAAAATAATAAAAACAACTTCAGCGAAATATTTAATATTCAGAAAGTTACCAACTTTATTAACGCATGCAAGTGTACATTATGAATTAGGTACATTAGTTATGCAACCCCTAGTAGAAATTTAACATAAGAATAACGTTTTTCTAATGTATAAAAGTACGTTATAAAATATGTGCAAATGTCCCGTTTTTTAACGTTAATTCCAAACGTTAATCTAACGTTAGATTTTTAAGTTAGAAATACGTTACAAGTACGTTTAAATTCTAACTTTCGGAGGGGGCGTGGCCAACTAGGATATTTCTACCTGCATCATAAAATGGCAGCTGGAGACAAATTTATTCATATAAATAAATCTTAATATATTTTAACAATCATAATATTTTTGAACATAATTTCGTTACATTTATTTATAAAATAGCCAACTTTTTAGGTGGCCCTAAATATTTTTCGTGTAATATCCTGTTATACTTCGATAAATACGTTTACCTCTCAGAAAAACTTTATATTTAATTAGTTAATATTTATTTATACATTCAGAATCTTAAAATATGTTTTCAATTATAGTACAGCGTTGCCAGACTTACTATAATTTTGACTTTTGGGGGATATTTTTTAAACTTATTATAGAAATAATAAATAATTATCAAACCTAGGCATATAGCTGAGTATTTTCTACTATAGCTTACGTATTAATAATGGAAACTTAAAAAATATTTAAAGTTAGAATAAGGTTAGAAAAAGGTTAGAATTTAGTTAGGAAACTAACGTTAGATTTATGTATTTTATAACGTGTTTATCAAACGTTAGTTTTTAATGTTAGATTTATATATTTTATAACGTTTTTGTCAAACGTTAGTTTTTAAGGTTAGATTTATATATTTTATAACGTTTTTGTATAACGTTTGAGACTAAACATAAAAATGTCACTAATCTAATGTTATGTTAAGTTAGATTTATGTACTTTTCTACCAGGGGCGCTTTTCAAACTACCTACTCGCTAGAGTGCCGATGTATTCAGCTCATTAAATTTTTTGATCATGCATGGTCAAAACATATTTGACGTTTAAGTAAAAAATACAAATCATCTGTCTGTGTGACGCAAAGGTTAGACATTTAGTAACGATTACTAAATTCTTGGTAATGACATGTAAACTAAAACTTTTTTTCCGTGTACAACCCCCGGTATGTAAAAACAATATATTTCTTAGGTAGCCCGACACTTTTATCACAAAGAAATGAAAATAGAATTAATCAGGGAAGAATTACTTTTTGATATGGTCCACGTAACGTTTCAACTCACTTTTGACAACAGAGCGTTCACACTAGCATCTTTAGCCATGACCAGGGAAGAAAAACATCTGCCCATCAGTGCGTCTGTTTTATTCGAAATATTCCCTTTTTGTATAGTTTTCGGGTAAGTAAAGTTTTCCCTTTTAGTATAGTTTTTGTGCAAGTAAAATTTTTCCTTTTTGTACAGCTTTTGTGTGTTTTTTTTTATAGTTTTTATGTAAGGGTGTTTGATCTTTATGTATTGAAACTAGTAAAAATATAACGTGACTGTAACCGTTAGTATGTGATTCAAATAACGTTTTTCTAATATTCTTGCGACAGTATTAAACTGAACTAGTCTAAGAGCTGGTGACCATTTCTATTTCATTATTTGCTCCCAGCTGTATTTTATATATATCTCAAAGTACATTCAAATTAAGCTACTTGCAAATCGTTAGGTCCTGGGTCGGGTTCCTTTGGATGCTAGAAGCCCCGAAAAGGTGGTAAAAATTTATTTTTAACTTACCGAGTCAAACAAATTATATTTATTACATTTAGATTAGTCTATCTTCACAGTTTTACACAATTATTTAGTAGGCTAAGAGTTAAAAAAAGACTTTAAAAACTTTATCTAACATATGTCAACACTAAAACTCTCTTTAATTTTCATTTAATCAAAATGTCATTTCATAAATTCTCATTTCTTTAAAAAAAAAAGGTATCACATATTTTAAAGGCATTTATTAAAGACTGTTCTCTCCCCTTGGCCCCAGAATTATTGTGTATAACTATGAATACAGCTTAATCTGAATGTATTAAACGAAATGTATATGACTTGGCAAGTTAAAAATAGATTTTTTTGGTAGCTTTGCAATATCTTTTAGAGTTTCTAGCACCCAAAGGAACCCGATCCGGAGTCTAGCAATTTGAAAATAGCTTAATTTAAATGTACTTTAAGCCGGGAGCAAATAATGAAATAAAAATGGTCACCAGCTTTCCGACTAAACTTTTAATTTACAAAAATTTATAATTTTTGTTTCAAAAATTATGTTTTGGGTAAAATAGAGGTAAAATTTCTATAAAGACTGTTAACGTATAGAACTTTTCTAGATTTACAGTAGAACTACACTCAAACTAATAATTTTCAAGCTAAACATAAAACATTAATGTACAACTCACATTAGCGAAAAGGCACAGCAAAAAAAAATCGTTTATTTTTGCGGTCTCCGATGCATTCATTGTACATAAATGAATGAAAAAAAAAATAATAAAATAAATATTTTTTTTTGCTAATAAACCTTTTCGCCGAACCACTCACAAATATTAAAATATTTCTGAACCAAATTTCAACGAAATTGGTCTATAAATAACTAACCGCTAGACATAATATTACTATTACTTGTTACAAGTGAAAGGAGATGAGTTATAACCTAGCAGCATTTGCTTGATTACAAATTGTAATTTAAAAGTTATTATTATTTACAACTATGTTGTGAGTCTGATTTAACATTAGGGATTTTAGTGACATTGATATAGAAACTTCCTTTGAAAATATCAGTCTATGTTTTTTTAAGGATACTATTACCAATTTTCTCGTTTTTTAAGTTGAAAGTTGATATTTTTATAAAAAAATATTGATACACGAAAGAATTCACCAATAATAGTTATTTATATACCAAGGGACTAAACTGGCTGTTTAAGTCCCGCTGCATTAGTGCGAGCGTAGCGAGCGAGGGAAACAGAAATGCAAAGGACTAAAATAGCCAAGTTTAGTCTTGAGGTATATACACTATTTTTTGCAGGACCAAACATAATTTAGGTAGGTAGATAAAATTAAAATTAAAAACCAGCGTCTAAAATCGGTTGTTTTATTTTCGTAATTTAATCAGGATGCCTGTAAATTTCGAAAAGTCAGTTTCATGGCTATCGCGATTTCAATTGTTTTTTAATATGGTTGACACAAACGTCAAAAAAATGGACGAAGATGATAAATTTTAAGTTATGTATAAATTGTTATGTTATTTTTAAAGGTTTTCTTTGTTAAAATCAAATAAATTGGGTTGAATCGCTAATTTATTACAAAACACCACCGAACCTAATTTTTGAACCAGCAAAGCACATAGTAAGTATAATATTTTAATATTATCAAGGTTGCCGTGATTTTTATTCCGTAGCGAGAAAAACGGCAAGTTTAGTCCCGAAAATGAAAGCGTAAAATTAGGTTTTAGTCAAAAATTTATTTTTTCTCCTTGTTTCCTACACATTAACTTTAACAATTTTTTTTTTCAGATCTGATATGGTCGTTAGAAGTATAGGAAATTCATTAATGGTAATTTTACCAGATCTCGTAGGTAAAAAAATAACGAATTGGTTTGACTTGGTGAGGCCTCTGATCACATTTAAATTTGGATCCGTAAGTAGAACTTATCTTTAAATAGCTAGGTATTTTTTTTTTTTCATTTTTTTTACTTTTTTTTTAATTTTTTTTATTTTTTACTTAATTGCATAAGTGTACTTCCAAATTTCGAAACAATTGTCCTTATTTTTATTGATTGATTATTAAATTTATAAAAAATGCAAAAAAGTTCCTGTAAGGATTATAACCTGAAATACAAATAAATGAACTATCGAGTAATTTTCTGAGACCTAAATTAAGGTGTACGAAAGTAACACACGTAACGACAGAATGACCCTTCCGTAAAATGCAATTTTGCAGAAAACTAAATAGTGAGATAATTTCATTACTTTGGGATAATAGAAAAATAAATTTAATTTTGTTAAAAAGCTCATTTTGTCGTTTGACGAAGTCCTTTTAAGGCTTAAGAGCAATTTTTAAAAGAGACATTTCTATTACCATGTTTTGTTGACATACAACACAAATTATATTCATTTCAAAATGCGCGACTTTTTATGAGATTCAGGAAATAAAGATTTTATAGTGACGTCAAAAGATAGAATTTCCCTCATACTTCTGGGAGTACTGGAAGTTAACTGGAAAATTTATTATTGGATATTTCGTCTGTCAAAATGATAAAATCAACAGACCAGAAAAAAGCCAATATGTTGATATCAACGGATAAAGTTAAAAAATCAGTGAAGTGAAGTGTAAAACCCTATTTTCTTTGAATTTTTAAAATCAAGTCTCGATTATTGAGATCATATCTTTATTGCTCAACCTTGATTCAGTGGAAAATTGCCCTCATAAGCCAGAAAACCGTATACACGATAATTATGGGTGTTTTTAACACAAAGACAAAAACACTTATCAGACGTATGTCAGTTTCCGTGCAATTGGTTCAAAGCAAAAAATCAGTGTGCATTATCACTGAAAGATATCGATATTAAATTTTACTAAACTTAATTGCTTCATACCTCATATATATGGGGTATTTATATACAACATTAAAGACTGCCATTTGGCCTTAAGAATTCACCTGTGTCATATCAAGATAATATTACAGTATTTATTATTACATATATATTTAGTATTGCCATTTGGGCTTAAAAAATCACCTGCACCATGTCAAAATATTATTTCACAGCATTTTTAATACATGCTAATTTTTACGTTTATATTATTATAAAACAACTGTCTTATAGGGTGTTTTTGGTTATAATGGAATACAGGCTAAAGTTAAACTAATCTTCTGACTGAAGTAGAAACTTCCCCAACGCATTAATCACTGGAGCGTGTGAATTTCACGCTGTGTAATTTCAGGGTTATTATTATTATTATTACTACTCTTTGCCACTCCTTCATCTATAGTTTTAAATTCAATTTTCACTTCAATACATACCGCATTTAAAATAAATATCTTTTTAACAACACCCCCTATTTTTACCAAAAGCAACCCCAGAAAAGAAATTTGGATAGCAATATATAGTCCAAATTTTAAATCATTAACTCAAAGCGATCTCGAGTTATCATGGCCATCAGGCAAACAAGCCGACAGAAAACCCGATTGACCCATCGAGCATAGATGAAATTTTACACCACTTTTTTGAGAGAGTGCCAAACTAATGTTTGCGATAAATTCCGAATTAAGAACATCCCCTTTTTAGGAAGTCGGTTAAAAATTCTGTAAGGTAATAAAACGCTTGTCGGAATGTTTTTTTTTTCGCCATTTGGCTTTGAAGTTCAGTGAAGTATAAAACCTTATATAAGCTTATTGATTTAGAAAAAAAGAATGTCAGGCTTTTACGTCAAGACATATTAAGAAAGTCTTTATTCACAGCTTTAAAGGATTATTCCTATCCCAAGTTTTTTACATCGGCACTTAGTGCTACTAAGCGTGCCGATGTATTGAAATCTTCACCGAAAAGTCAAAATCTATGATCATGTTTTTTTCATATTTCTCGACGATTTAGATCTTTCTAAGTCGAAATCAGTGAAAAAATTGTGTGTCTGTCTGTAAACTAGATAACTCCATTTCTAAAAAATATATCGACAAGCGGTTTTTTGCATATTGTTTCTTATCATATTTCAAAGAGCTGATTAGATTTTGGGGGTAAATGATTGGGGGTAGGGGGTAAGAATGGGGTAAAACTCCTATTTTAGCGTTTTTTGGTTATAATTATGTTAATTATTATTGTATTTTAGCACTTACATGAAAGATTTTTTGAAATTGCTCAAAAAATGTAATAAAAATTTTTTCCTAAGATACATTGTTTTCGAGATATTAGCGAATAAAGCAGTAAAATGTTTTTTTAGCATAACTCACTATAAACCGATTTAAAAAAAATATATTTCAATTGAAAGCTCTTTCTAAGCCCTACAAAAAATATTCTATAAAGTTTTTGCTAGAATATAACATAATATATAATATAATATAAGCCCTACAAAAAATATTCTATACAGTTTTTGCTAGAATATAACGTTTTGGAGATACAGACTTTCAAACTTTAATAAAGTATGCAACATGCAGGTGTATTAATGGTTGCCTATTTACACAACTTCCTATTTCATAACGTTTAAAATTAGTGCCTAGTGCTGTTTTGACAAGATTCTTGCAACTGTTCAGCTGGTCTCTGTTAATATTTGGTGTAGAACAACTTTTTTAGAGAATTTGCTGCAAACAAACAACATTTTCTCTTATACAAACCTAGTTTAGGTTTGCGTAATATACTTTTCCTTTTTAACAAGTCAGAAAGGTTACTTTTTTTTAACCAAGGGCAGAAAAGTGCTCTTTTCTAACGTGTTTTGGCTTTACATTTCACCTAATAGATGGCGCGCTATGATTGTCATTGAGAGCAACGTGACTAACAATTTGGTTAAATGTAATTATTTTCGTAATATTTTATGTTTCATATGAATGTAAATAAAAAAATATTTTAACCTCATAAGAAAATTACATTTCCAACTCTCTAGATGCTAATTTGGACTAGACTGTGCCTCGTATTTTCTCATTAAGTTACAAATAGGTTCACTATTCTCCAAGTTTCTTCTCGGTTGACATTTAACAAAAAATGTTATCTAGGAGTTTCTGTAGTTGCTGAAATTGAATCTGCTTATTAAGACAAATATATGTATACCCACGCTTTTAACGTTAATTATTAATCTTGAAAATGCTTTGAAAGGTTTATTTTCTACGTCGTAGTGCTTTTTAATAAAAGCGCGTTTTTAAATAATAAATTACAAAATTAGTTTTCGCTTGGTGTGAGAATGACACACTGGTCTGAAAACAATTTTTAGCTCAACTTTCATATAACCCAAGTTTTTTTTCATAATTTAATTACTTTTAAGGGAGCTAGCGTACTTTTAAACTTTTTAGAAATTACTTTATATCTCAATAAATGTAAACATTTAAACGTTTTATTAAAAATAAGTTTTTGACCAGGGGTGTAGATAATGGGTGCCTCATAATATATATGTAAAACTTACCGCCCCTGGTTAAACATAAAGCTATAGCTACTATAGTAGTGAAAAAAAGTTTTTATAATATAATAGTAATAGTAAATACAATATTGTTAAATAACAATATGGTAATATTGTCTTAGTGTACACCACAATTATCAAATACAAATTAATTAATGACAAAACTTATCTCTAAATTAGGGATTAAACGACTACAAATTCAAGTTTCTAAGCTTATTAAGTTGAGAACTCACTTTCAAAAGTCTAAACATGCCTAAATTTGGGAATGTTGGAAAGTTGTTTGAAATTAGGGGTAGAAATAAACTATTTAATATACATAATATGTATACCACTCTCGTACGATATACGATCCTATTACATGTTTGTATAGCCTCTAGTCTTTTACTTGTATTCTTTTCAAAATTTTAAAATAAAGTGAAAAATTATACATAGTATATTTTTCAAAAATAGGATTTTTATACCATTAAATCTACATTTAGGTGTTGTTTTTTAATTTTAAAAATCGATGTTTTGATCAAAAAGAACTAAGCCCATCTGTTGTGGTTGAGGGGTATAAAAATGAGTTAAAAAGTTTTTTTTTTGCTCTGTTTTTCATATTTAAGTAAGAAGAAAATCACAAAACCAGTTAAAAAGGGAAATAAATGCAAAAATAAAAAACATTATGTATATTACAGTTTTGCTACAACCACACCCGAATGAAAAATATTGTAAATTTGACAGTATTCAAAACTTTGGCTTTTCCTCTAGTCAAAATCGGATAATATTCAGTGTATAATAAAATGGAATAACGTCAAATTTTCCTAGTCAGTAATCTGTTTAGAATCAAGAGAAAATCATGGTAAATTTCAAATAAAATCACGCAAAATAGAAAAAAGAATCACAAAGCATACGTTACATATGACTTTTTAAGTCAGTAATCTATAAAAAAACTTGCAACTCAGAGCCTCCGTTTTGAAAAACATCCTATTTTGAGAAAGTTTAATCAATAGGAAATAATTCCAAAGGCAAGGTTTAAAAAGTGATAAGTCCAAACTATTTTTTTTTTATTTTCGACAAATATTTATTATTTTCTAGCAATTTTATTACCAACTGAATAAATACCACAGGTTTTTTATTTATAAGTCTCTTACAAATGACAGTTTTTTGTGGTTTTCCAAAAGTTGGACATCACTTTTTGATCATACATGTCTTGATCAATTGAAGTGCTAGATACCGTTTTAAACGAAATTGTACGTATTTTTTTACCATAAGTTTCACAAAAATCAAAACTTAAAGTCCCCGGGGCCCCATTAATTCAGTTTAAATAGCATTTATTTTAAAATGTATTTTCTTTTTCTAGATTTTAAATAGGACAAATAATATTTTCGAATTGATAACGGTAGAACCGATTATAACCGAAAAACATTCCGTCGAAGGCAACAGACAATTAGCACTTAGTGATGAAATGGATTCCTACGAAGACAAAAACTTAAGACTGAAAGGTAATAATAACAATAATAATAATTCATCTTTATTGAAGGTAAAAAACATCTACATCAGAAAAAAATAATTCCTTGAACCAAGGACACGTGTCTTTCGATATGTTCAAAGCCATATTTTTTGTTTCAAGGCTAGCATTTATTTGAACCAAAGTCAATGTCCTTGAATGAAGAGTGCGGATCTTCATTAAAAAAACTCGTGCTCCCCATTTTCGGGCGCAAAGTGCCGCTTTCTCTACCTGAGAAGATAAGTATTTTTCTTCCGCTTATCCATAAATGTTCATATATTTTTGAACTGTTTATTCCGTGTCGATGGAAAACGCTTACTATACCATTTTTTATTTGATTTTTTATGTATTTTTGTAACGAAATTTATCTCCCACAAGGATAAAGAAAAAATCAGATGTATTACTTTGAAGCAAAGAAACATTCTCTCCCTTGTGTGTTTGCTCACTCACACGCTGGAGAGAATATGGTCCTTTTCTCCCTAGTTTATTTTCTTAAAGGGGAACCGGATTTAGAACCTAGCAAGTTGGAAATAGCTTAGATTAAATCTTGGTTCTCAAAGGGCGGATGTCACTTTTTCAATAGCAGTGTTTTCAAAATATTACATCAGAGTTGACTTGACAACGTTGCTATTGACAAAGTGACATCCGCCCTCTGAGAGCCAAGCCACAGAAATGTACTCCAAGACATACAGGGTGTCCCAGATAAGACAGATCAATCGTTTTTTGTCGTTTTATTTCAGTCCAAACGGAGTAAATAGTTATTTATGGTACTAGTGGGTAAAGTAAGATATTGCCCATGAGAAAATTAACCTGCGAGGCGTTAGCCAAGCAGGTTAGTTTTCGAGAGGGCAATATCGGTTTACCCATGAGTGCCATACAAGGTTTTATCCAATAAGTAGCTTAGGAATTCATATTTTTACTAAAAAATTTAATGACATTTACAAGAAAATAATTTGACAAGTGACAGTTGAGTGGGTAAAATAAATAATTATCCACTCAATAAAGTAAAAGCCACGCGGGGGTTATTATTGAGTTTATCTATTTAAAATAAAGCTAGTAATTATCTGTATGTATTGGATAAATTTACCTATGTCTTATCTGTCTTAGCTGGGACAACCTGTATAAAATACAGCCGGGAGAAAATAATGAAATAAAAATGGCCAAAGCTCTCAAACTAATCCATTAACTTGTTTTTACTTCAAAGAGCCTGAGGTTTTGGCCTTAAACCGCAAATTTCTAAAAGTTTGAAATGTCTTCACCCACGTGTATTTTGTTTACTACACGCACAACCCATTAAGGTGGATTTTAAAAATACAGAAATGAAAGGAAAGAAACTTTTTAATTTTTAAAAGACCCTTCATTATCGCAAATTAAATAGGGTTATTTAGGCTTTAGGGATAACCACGAAAATGTGTGGTTTCATCGAAGGTACCAAAAAATAGTTTAGGCCCTAAACCGCGTTATCCTAAAAGTTCAAACCTAGGTACATTAAAATCCTATACTGAACTAAAAGTTTACGTAGGTAATATCAATAAAAATCACATTAATTATTAAGCCGGTGGATGTTTTTAATTGCAAAAAAGAAAGTTTTATTATATCAGTGCTTAAAATTTATTATAATAATTTATTTCATTAATGAAATTTCGTTAATACAATAAATTACATCGGCACTTAGTGCTACTAAGAGTGCCGATGTATTGAAATCTTCGCCGAAAAGTCAAAATCTTTGACCACGTTTTTTTCACATTTCTCGACGTTTTAGACCATTCTGAGTCGAAATCAGTAAAAAAAAAATTGCGTCCGTCTGTCTGGGTGTAAACTCTCTAACTCCATTTCTACACGAGATATCGACTTGCGGTTTTTTGCATATTGTTTCTTATCGTATTCCGAAGAGCTGATTAGATTTTGGGGGTAGACGATTGGGGGTAAGGGGGTAAAAATAGGGTAAAACTCCTATTTTTAGCGTTTTTTGTTTATAATTAAGGCAATTATTATTGTATTTGGTTAATTTATCACTTATAAAAAAGATAGTTTTAAATTGGTCAAAAAAATTTATAAACAACGTTTTCCTAAAACGCATTTTTTTCCAGATATTGGCGTTTAAAGCAGTAAAAGGTTTTTTTAGCATATCTCACATATTTATAACCCGATTTAAAAAAAAATATGTTTTAAATAAAAGCTCTTTTTAAGCCCTATAAAAAATGTTATATACAGTTTTTTGCTAGAATATAATGTTTTAAAGCTACAGAATTTAAAATCAAACAAAACGCCTAGTTTGAAATTTGCAAACTAGATGGCTGTAGTGTACAATAGTGCCGATGTTTTGACAGGGTGCTTGCAATGTTTCATCTAGTTTATTCATAAATCTATAATCTATAAAATAAAAGCGATCATCAGCTTAAAATTAACTTTCAGATATTTTTAAGAGGGCAGTTTTTTAGAAAATGGACCAAAAAAATATGAAGTATTTGTTCAAAAAGTATTTCAAGTTTGTCAATATTACTTTTCTTTCTAACGAAATGTCTTGACTTTTTTATGTACTTCAATAAAGTTTGATCCCTTGTTAACTTTTGAATAACGAACGATATGAAATGGATGTTTATTTTGTATAGAGGGTGTTCCACAAAAAGTTAAAAAAATATAAAAAAAATCCAGAAATATTGTTTTTAAGGAAGCTATTTTTGAAGGGATTTACTTTATTTTTTTATTGCATTTTTTATCCCACATTTTTTTTTTCAAAAGTTTTTGAATGTTTTTAGGTAAAATATGACAATTTAGTATTAATTTTTTCTAGGTCAGATGATTTATATGGACAACTGGAGAATGATGATGTATTTAGGGACACCCGTTATGCCAGACCTGAATTCACTGATAATTTCAGGGCTCTATATTAACGACTTATCAATGCACGATTTTAGCAGGTAGGTATAAATTTTCCACAATTAAAAAAGCGAAAAAAAATGTTATTTTTTTAAGTGTAAAAAGGAAACATTAGAATATAAGCGCCTTTTTTACCAAAATACTTAAAAAATGCCTAGATACAATATATATTGAGTTTTTTGTAATTAGTATTATCCAAACTTCTAGGCTGGGATTGTTTTTGGTAAAAATTGGGGTGGAGTAAGGGGGCAAAAACAATTTTTTTTTCGTTTTTTGAAAAAAAAAATTAATGTATTTTTTAAAAAATTAATTTTTTGTTTATTTATTTTTTCCTTTTTAATTTTAATTAACCTAGACCTATAGGGGAAAGTATTATTTTCTTGGCAGCAGTATTTTTACATTAATTACCAGTAAATTTCCAAATTTTTGAGTGTAATAATTTTTTAGAGATCTCATGTTGGCCGGAACGCAACAGTCGGTCGAATTAAAGTTGGCCTTGGACCAGGAACAACAGAAGAGCAAGAAATTGGAGGAGTCAATGAGAAAATTGGACGAAGAAATGAAAAGGACTGACGAACTATTGTACCAGATGATTCCCAAACAAGTCGCCGACAGGCTCAGGAAGGGGGAAAACCCTATAGACACGTGCGAGGTAAATATTTTTACACACAGAAGAAAAATGCAAAAAAAAAGATATTCGCCGAAATTTTTTTTTAATACGTGTACCTTAAAGCTAAATGATTTTGTAAACTTTAAGATAACTAAGATAATTTTAAGATAATTAAAATACTTTTGAGATAATTAGGATTTTAGGTTTTTAGGATAAATAAGATAATTCTAAGATAAATAAGAGATTTTAAATAATCTTTAAAATACATAATAATAATTATTAAAAATTTGAGATATTTAAGATAAATTTGAGATAATTTTGACATAAGATAATTTTGAGATAATCAAGAGGCTTTTGAGAAAATTAAGATGTTTTTGAGATAATAATTTAAAAATAATTAAAAAAATAATAAAAAATCTATTACGTTTTTAAAGGAAAATATCTGATTTTTAAACACGTTCCACCTAAAAGCTTAAAATACTTTGATACAATTTGAGATAATTTTGAGATAATTAAGATATTTTTAAAATAGTTGGGATGTTTTTGAGATAATTAAAATAATTTTGGATATTTTTCAAATAATCCGTAATTTTATTTCAGATGTTCGATAGTGTGTCGATATTGTTTTCCGACGTTGTCACGTTTACAGAAATTTGTAGCCGAATCACGCCGATGGAAGTTGTTTCGATGTTGAACGGGATGTATTCGATATTCGACAAACTGACAGAACGAAATCGTGTGTATAAAGTAAGTACTGTAAGATGTTTTGCAAAAAATAGTTGAAAGTTGAAACTGCTTTATATCTCGTTCAGTTATGTGCCAAATCTTATAGTCTGACACACGGTAAGAAACCTACGTGGAAAGTGGGAGGACGGTGCAAAAAAAAACGCAGAACTCAAACAAAAAACGCTTCGATTAAAGCGAATTCAGTGTAAACGTGTGCGTAATTCGATTTTATGTTCAAGTATAATTTTTTGCCGCGTTACTTCGGTAGCTTTAGAACCGTGTGTCAAACAATACACCTAATTACGAAAGCTTTCCTCCTATATGATCCGTAAACAGTAATTTAACTTTTAGCAAATATCGCCCTGTAAATTTCGAAACTTCGTATCTCAAAAAAAAAAAAACGGTTCCCTGCACTAATCAACTGTGTACAAGTTGAGTCATTACTAATGACTGGTAACTTATAACTTATTACTTAAATGTTACGTAACTTATAAACTAACTGAAGTAGTTTATTGGAGTTTGTATATACAGCCTGTTCCAGAACTCGCGTACAGAAATTTGAGGGTATATTAAAAACCCTATGGAAAATATGAAAAAAATGTCAAAAAAATCCATCTTCGTTCAATACAAAAATAAGAACGCTTTAAGTGGACCAATACTGTTGCTGATGTTAAATTACCTTTAAAAGTTGAATTTGTAGCTATGGAAGCAAATTTAATTATTGCAGGTACATATTCTGTAGGTTGACATGGTGATTATGTGACATAAATATTTATTAATGTCAAAAAACCACCGCCGGATGGAGTGAGCCTACAAATATAGAATATTTGATAGCCTTTGTCGGTTTTGTCAAAATATAATAACCTAAAAAGATTCTAAAGTTGAAAGTCTCAAACAATGCACGCATCAACAATTAAAATGCAACCATAGTTACTAATAAGTAGGGAAAAACTAATTTGTAGGTAATTTAACATCAGCAACACGATTGGTCAGATTAAATAGCTTCTTTTTTAATTAGTACTGAAGATTGATATTTTTTTTAAATTTTTTTTCATATTTTCCAGAGGGTTTTTAATATACCCTCAAATTTCTGTACGCGAGTTCTGGAACAGGCTGTATTTTCATTTGGAACCAAAAATTTATATTTTTGAGATACGATGTTTTGAAATTTACAGAGCGACATCTAGATTTAATACACCTGTTTTGATTTAACCCAGTATTTTAACACATTCAAATTTTATTTTTTTATATATTTTTATATTATTTTATTATTTGTATCTTTTTTGTTCTTTTTTTTTGTTATCCCAAAATTTTTGGTATTTCCACACGTGCGACGCAAATTACTTCCGTTCTAATGGCTCAGGTCGAGACCATCGGCGATGCCTACATGGTGGTGAGCGGCGCGCCCGAGAAGGAGGGCAACCACGCGGAGAGGGTGTGCGACATGGCCTTGGACATGGTGGACGCCATCACCGACCTAAAGGACCCCTCCACAGGTAAAAAATAATAAAAGATAAAATTCCCTAATACATAAAAAGATCACAATTCCCTACATCCATAAAAAGTAAAACATGCTACGATAAGATTAAATTACACAAACAAGTAAGGGAACGTTCAAGTATTACGTAACGCAAATTTTGATCATTTTGGACCCCCCTAGGAGCGTTACGTAATACTTGAACGTTCCCTAACCATATTCTCCGTGTCTGAAATAAAACGCTTGGTTTGGACTAATAATAAAAATGTATTATGCTGCTCTCGTATAAGGGATTCCCCTCAGACAGAATTACGCGAACCGCACCCGAATTGGTATGATCCTCGCTTTTTAGCACACTTTCGCAAATGAGTCACTGCAGTCATTTCAGAGACGGATAATAGAAAATATTAAATTCACTAAATCCAAAAAAGATAAAATTCCCTAAATTCAAAAAAGATAAATGCATAAAAAGATTGGATTGGATTGGAATAGAGAAAAAAGGTAAAATTCCCTAAGAAAGAAAAAATATCCCTGTAGATAAATGTAGACAATCAGAGAAGATAAAATTCCCTAAAACCTTTCAAAAAATATATTATTCTCTAAATCCATAAAATTCCCTAAAACCCATAAAAAGAAAAAAATTAAACCCATAAAAAGATCAAACTTCATAAGTAGAGAAAAAACGTAAAATTCCCTAAAGCCACAAAGAAAGAATAAAAAGCCCCTGTAGAAATGTAGACAATCAGAAAAAATAAAATTCCCTAAAAACTTTAAAAAATATAAAATATTCTAAATCCATAAAATTCCCTTAAATCCATGAAATTCCCTAAAATCCATAAAAAGATTAAATTCCCTAAATAGAGAAAAAAGGTAAAATTACCTAAATTCATAAAAAATAAAAAATCCTTGTAGAAATGTAGATAATCAAAAAAATTTCTAATACCTTTAAAAAAGAATAAATTTCCTAAAACCATAAAATTCCATAAAAATAAATCTTAAATTTTGATCATTTTCAGGACAGCATTTGAAAATCCGAGTGGGCGTCCATTCAGGGGCGGTTGTAGCCGGCATTGTAGGCCTAAAAATGCCCAGATATTGCCTATTCGGCGACAGTGTCAACACAGCGTCCCGGATGGAGTCAAGTAGTGAGGCTATGAAGATTCACATCTCGCAGTATACTCGAGAATGTCTGCCGACTAGTTATAAAGTTATGGAGAGGGGGGAAATACAAATAAAAGGAAAAGGTTAGTTAAGTATACAATGCAGGAAAGGGTTAGTCATTTATATGATGCAGAAAAACAATAAGCAAACTAGATGAAACGTTGCAAGCACCCTGTCAAAACATCAGCACTATTGTACACTAGAGCCATCTAGTTTGCAAATTTCAAACTAGGTGTTTTGTTTGATTTTAAATTCTGTATCTTTAAAACATTATATTCTAGCAAAAAACTGTATATAACATTTTTTATAGGGCTTAAAAAGAGCTTTTATTTAAAATATAATTTTTTGAAATCGAGTTATAAATATGTGAGATATGTTAAAAAAACCTTTTACTGCTTTAAACGCCAATATCTCGAAAACAATGCGTTTTAGGAAAACGTTGTTTATAACATTTTTTGACCAATTTAAAATTATCTTTTATATAAGTGCTAAATTAACCAAATACAATAATAATTGCCTTAATTATAAACAAAAAACGCTAAAAATAGGAGTTTTACCCTATTTTTACCCCCTTACCCCTAATCGTTTACCCCCAAAATCTAATCAGTTATATTATTCGAAAGGACCCTTAAATATTTGGTCTATCTTCCTGTTTTTCAGGTAACATGAAAACCTACTGGCTGCAGGGCAAAGCCCTACGAAACCCCATCCTGCGGCACGCCGAAATCTCCCACAAACCCAAGGAAATCCAGGAATTTCCCTGCAGCAGCAATCAAAATCCTGCAAAATTCAAGGTGGACAACAGGCCGAGCGGGGTCTATTCACCAATTACGTTCCAGGATGTAGCGGCGCGGAGTATTGCGAGCTCCCCGGTAAAATCGCATTGTAATAATGGGAGAGGTACGTAATTTTTACAATAACAGCTATTAGAATTTTTAAATATTTGGATTTTCAGATTTTGAAAAATATTCTAATCCGATTGAAAAGCAAAAGGATTTAAAGACATTTATTACTTTTTAAAATGATTTCTAAGGATGTACAATGATTTCTTAAGATTTCCGAAGATTATTTTAAGCTTTTCGAAGAATACTTTAAGAAACCGAAGACTATTTTAAGATTTCTGAAGATTATTTTTAGATTTCTAGGATTATTTTAAGATTTTCTAATATTATTTTAAGATTTTCGATAATTATTTTAACATTTCTGAGCAATTATTTAAGTTTTTCGATGAATACTTTAAGAAACCGAAGACTATTTTAAGATTTCCTAGGATTATTTAAAGATTTCCGAAGAAAATTTTAAGATTTCCGAAGAATATTTAAAGATTTTTGAAGATTATTTTAAAATTTCAGAAGATTATTTTAAGATTTCTAAGAATTATTTTAAAATTTCCAAAGATTATTTTAAGAATTTCAAATATTATTTAAAGAATTCCGAAGATTATTTTAAGATTTTCGAAGATAATTTTAAGATATTCTAGGATTATTTAAGATTTCCTGATATTATTTTAAGATTTCCTGATATTATTTTAATATTTCCGATGATTATTTTAACATTTCTGAGCATAAATTTAAGATTTCCGAAGAGAATTTTAAGATTTTGAAGATTATTTTAATATTTTTAAGGATTTTCACTATTCTTAAAATTCTTCATGCCAGAATCCTGCAAAATTTGAGCCTGACAGTAGACCTAGCAGGGTCTGCTCGCCAAGCAATACTATTTACACTAATTAATTAATAACTATTATGTTTTTATAGAGTTGCGGTCAAATTCAGCCGGTGCAGTATACTCGTTTTGCGACCCAGTGGAACTTTTCGGTGCAATAATAAGCGAACAATGTGATTACGATAAACTCATGCTTATGGACTCGTACAAAGTCTCCCCGTTCCGAAATCGTTCGACCACAGCGCCCCCTAGGTCCATCTCCAGCTCTTTGGGAAGCCAAGAAATCAACACTTGCTTAGAACCGTCCCAACTTACCCCATCCACCCCTACCACGGGCATTCTGATCAACAAAGAAACAAACCACAGTAACAATATATGTATTTTGAATAAATCTTTGGAACAAGCGCCAAAAAAAGTAGTAGGCATTAAGGCGGACCCCGTGGAAATGACTTTCAGCAAAGACAATACAAATCCTGAAGAAAACAACTACGAATTCGGAAAATGTATGCACGAATACTCGAAAAAACTAGAGAAAAATTACAGCAGCAAGAAAAACATGGTTGGAATACCGTGTACGTCGAAAAGCGAGGGGAATATTTGTCCAAAACTGACGAATATCGCGAGTAACATTTCGAGGGAGAATTCTTCGAGCAAACCGCAGAAATCGCAGAGAAATGCGCACGATCAGTGTTGTACGGGGTTCGGTAGCAATAACAGACACAAGTTTCAAAATCACAATTGTGTTATAGTTTAAGGCTGGTGTCATAATTTAGAGTCTATCCATCTGGGGCACTCAGAATTTCGGCTATGTGGAGTCAGGACCCTAGCTATGGGGGGGGGTGGGGGAGGCGAAGCGTCCCCCTCTCAGCCAGCTTGAAAAGTTGTATATTTTATTAGTCCAAACAAAAGAAGTATATTTTATGGATTCAAAATACAAATACTACACCAAAAAATATAAAAAAGTTTATATAAACGTAGACCCGCAAATCGGTCCTAAGGGAGTTCTGCCGTGCTAAGCTGAAAGGTCCTATCTACATAGGTTTAACATACACAGATAGCACCTTTCAGCTAAGGAAGGCGGAGTTATGGTCCCATTAAAGGGGATACCAAAAATAGGATTTTTATGTAATATCTCTGGAGCCCTTTGAGCTAGAAGGACCACATTTAGCAAGTGGTTTAGTATTATTAAGGTTATAAGTTATTTTAGTTTGTAAATTTTACCGGAGGTACGCCTAAGCGTGCGAAATGTCTGTGGCTTACCACATTTTTGCCCAAAACTTTTTTCAGTGAAAAATTTTCGCATTCTTTTTTAAAGTTATAGATTCTTTGAGTAAAAATACATGAAAAAAATTCTCTTGTAATACCGTAAAAGCAACTGTTTCCGAGAAAATACAATATAAAAAAAAATTGCAGGACATGCCCCTGAAAAGTTTTACTATGCATAACTCACTTAATATTTATTTTTGGGCCAGGATGTAAAAACTTTTTTTCTTAGTTTTTAATGTGGATTCGCCCTGCAGTGTTAAATTATTTTATTAGCGCTTTTTTTGAGTCCCATTTAAGAGTCCATTAGGATCGATTTGCGGCCCTATGTTTATATGACTTTTTTTTCATATATTAGGTGTCCCTTCAAGGCCTTGCAAGGATGCACGCGAGTTCTGGGACACCCTGTATTGCAGGGATTTTTTTTTAGTCATCAAAATTTTGGTTAGGGTCAAAGTTTCTTTCTGGAGGAAAAAAGTTCTATTTCTAGGGGAAAAAAGTTGTATTTTTAGGCCCCCCACCAAATCTTCTTCGCTACGGCCCTGGATGGAGTGACTGTATTTTTGATTTGACTAGTTTAGTAAAAAAGCTAAAATTATTACGGAGAAAACGAAAGATATTACGGCGAAAGGAAAGTAAAGTTTATTTAAACGAGCGCTAAAAAATACTTTCCTCTCGAGTAATGTACAATATTTTCTTCACGAAAGTAAAATGCGCACGAGTAGAAAAAAGTAATTTTACAGGAGAAAAAAATAATTTTTGACGTAGGTTTTATGATAAAATAAGTCACAGAAAAACTATATTTTTTTTTGTTATTTTTGGTATTTATTGTAAATATATATTTAGAGTATTATATAAGAACCAAAACAAAAATAACCAATAAATAATAATGAAAGAAGTAAAAAAAGGGACGAAAGTTAACGAAGCCTCGGGCAGTTTAAAGAAAATTTTCTCATTAGTAAACTTCAGACTTTCATAACTTCCTTAATGAGAAAACAAAATAATTTTTATTGATTAATTATTGCGGAATTCTTAATTGTTTCCATAGAAATTACATTTTTGTATCAAGCTTAACCAAACCAAACTATATTTTTGTGCGCTGAAAATTTTCGTACTTTTACTGGACTAGTTACCTACATGAAAAAAAAAAAGTATATTTCTACCCTAACAAGAAAATTAAACATTTCCAACTCGAGAGATGCCGAGGCGCAGCCTAGGCCAAATTAGCATCTCGAGAGTTGGAAATGTCATTTTCTTATGTGGTTAGAACAGAATTTTATTCACAAGCATAAATAAATAACACATTACCTCGTAAAATTCACCATTTTAAATGATCTTCTACAGAAATTTTGCAGATTTCTAACGTCACTATAAATTTCAACTAAATAATAATTTAAATAAGTGGCTCGTTATTATTTCCTATTATCAGTCTTGGTATGAATATATAAATAAATATTATATCTTATTGTTATTCGTAGAAATAAACAAAAATGTTAGGTTATTTTATTCGCAAACTTCAACTGTTTACAGACAAGGCGATAGTTTCGCCATCTATGAGGCATAACCAAAAGCTAAAAAACAGGTTAGATATGTATTCATTTCTAACCTTGGTTAAAAATGAAAAGCTTTTTTAACTTTAATCATAGTAAACAAAAATGATAGATTTTGCGACTTTTTATAATGCATATAAAGGACGTTTTTCTGTATGCTTGTGAATGTAATTGTAAAAGGTATATGTCAAACATTGACCAACCAAGATATAATCACCGATTTTTTATATCAACCTGGATGTCTAGATTATTAAAATAAAAGTGTGGATATCGATATCAACGCCATATTAGGTTTTTAATTATTAAGGTATTGACCAAGCGCACGCTGTAAAAAAGCTCTTTTTTAACTTAATATGGCGATTTTGACTATTTAACTTATTCAACAAAAAATCCAGGAATATTTAAGACATTCAAATAAAAGAATTTAACCAAAAATAGTATTAGTTTTGACTCCTATGAAAGCTACAATTCTCTAAATGGGGGTCAAAAATTCTATTTTAATTTATTATTATTTATTATTTTATATTTTAAGAATTACATGTAGGGTGGGTACCTAAATACTTTTAGTATTATAAAAATCGTTAGTTTTAAGCAAAAATGTACGAAATCAAAAAAAAAACTAAAGTATTTTGAAAAAAAAAAACTAAAATAAGGTTCTGAGAACAAAAAAAAATATATAAAAAATATTTTTAAGATTATATGAAATTTTAAATTATTTAAAAACGTTATGTATATTTAACAGTTTCTGATTATAGACAAAATAAAATACAAAAACGCTTTTTTATAAAACGTTTGTAAATTTTTGAAAGCTTTTTGCTACGCATTCCATTATATACTATTCCCAAATACTTAAAAAAATCAAACAACAAAAATTCAACAATTTTTTTTTTCTTTTTGCCAAAGACAAAAAAAATATTTTTTAAAAACAAGATTTTTTTTTTTTGAAAAACAAAAAAATTAAAAAAAAAACTACCGTATAATATTACTCTAGCGCAGGCGAGGTGCATAGTATAATAATAAAATAATAAACATTTAAAATACTTGCTAACCTTTAATGAATGATCAAATTTTTGTATAAAAATTCAAAAAAGAAGCTAACTAGTTTTGTACCCTTATAAGGTAAGCCTATTAAAGGTTTGCTAGAGCTTTTTTTGTAAAAAATATAAACTCGGCGCAGAATCTATCCGAGTAAAAACTGGATCAGCTATGAATAGTAGTTTAAAAATTACTTTTATCCAATACATACAGATAATTAGACAATTACCAGCTTTATTTTAAATAGATAAACTCAATAATAACCCCCGCGTGGCTTTTACTTTATTGAGTGGATAATTATTTATTTTACCCACTCAACTGTCACTTGTCAAATTATTTTCTTGTAAATTTCATTAAAATTTTTAATAAAAATATGAATTCCTAAGCTATTTATTGGATAAAACCTTGTATGGCACTCATGGGTAAACCGATATTGCCCTCTCGAAAACTGACCTGCTTGGCTGACGCCTCGCAGGTTAATTTTCTCATAGGCAATATCTTACTTTACCCACTAGTACCATAAACTCATAAAATACACCACAGAAAAAACAACGGAGTTGTCAGACTTTTCAGTTGAAACTTTTTTAAACGAGCCACGCTAACTTAAGTTTAGTTAGGTTACAACCTAGCCTTTACTAAATGTTTTGGATCATTCTTTAAGCTTTTTTGTATTTTATTTTTTATAATCTCACCTCTAGGAGGCAAACTCTCAGTCGCATATCTAGTCTTTCATCAAAAACTTTTTATAATAAATGTTTTATAGTTGATATTATTTAGTGTTTTCTCTATAAATAAATAAATAAATACTTTAAAGGTTAGTTTATACAATCATTAACACTAAACCAACTAAAAAGGGCTTTCCCAAAATTTTAATAATTTTCAAAATGGGAAAGTAAAAATTAAGGTTAAGGTAGATTGCAATAAAATACTTTTGCAGTATCTCTGGTTAGAACAATTAAGAACTGTCGGTTTGTAGTTGTATTTTCTCATGAAGTATTTTTTATATTATTCTTAAAATAGAGGGCCTTCTTAAACTATATTAATTATTAATTTTAGTGATAATGTTGGTAATGATTATGATTGGGTAAATCAACCTTTAAAATTGATGTTTTAAATTACCTCAAAAGTTACAATAATTATAATTAATAAATAATAATAATACTAGTAATAAGTCAGTAATTTTAATCGCACTAAATAATATCAACATTATTATAAATTATTTTATTTATTATTAAATTATTAAAATTATCTTGTATTTTTATTTTTGGGCCAGTGTCGGACTGGACAGGTGATATAGTGAGAAAAATCTCACGGGGCACCCTTGATAAATAGAGTTGGGACACCCGGTATAACTTTATTTATTTAGTATTGGATAATTAATTTCTTATTAAATTAGAGATTTTTAAATTTTTGGGATCGGGATCCCGAAACCTGAAATCCCTAATTATGACGTTTTACGCCTACATGGCGGTGAGGCAATTTAGTAACATCCTGTATAAGTAAATAAATAAACAAATAAAACAAAAGAATAGGTAGCTAATTAATAAGGAAACGACTGATTCATCTCATTAAAAACATAGTAAGTAATAATTTTATGCAGTGAAAGTTTGTGAGGTCGCAACTAAACGTTTACCATTTGTTTTACACTGACTGGTTTTTTTTCATTGTAAAAAAAACCTTCGCCTAAGTAAAATGTCTGTTATTAAAGTCTTGCTCATTTTTGCTTTAATAAATAGTGCTAGTTTAGAGAATAAGGTACAGAAAATACTACAAAAGAGTAAAAAAAACGAAAAAAAAAATATATATTTTTCAAAAAATTAAATTTTGTCTTTATCTCAAAGCGTTCTGAAGTTATTGTGTTATTTTTTTTACTAGCCCAAAATAAAAATAATACTAAATTAATTTGTTTTTTTTTTTTTAGTTAAATATAGAGATTTTCTATGAATCCCTGTGTCCCGATAGTTTTAATTTTATAACTAAACAGCTATATCCAAACTATAAGGAAATTTCTGAATTTGTTAATATAAATTTTGTGCCCTTTGGAAAAAGTGCGGTAAGTACAAATTGTTTGATTAAACTAGCTCGAAAAAAAACTCAGTAGCTCAGTAAATATCGATACTTTACTTCTAAACTGTCGTATATCGGATCTAAATAAATAAAAAAGCATTAATTCACCAGAATTAGTACATGGACGTTTGTTAACTTTACCTAGTTCCGATAAACGCCAGTTTAGTAAAGAGGTATAGATATACGTTTTTGAGCAAATTTTCAAGGTTTACTTTACTTCTAAACTGTCGTATATGGGATCTAAATAAATAAAAAAAGTATCAATTCACCAGAGAGCTAAAGTACATCGACGTTTGTTAACTTTACCTAGTTGCGATAAACGCCAGTTTTGAAACGAGGTATAGATATACGTTTTTGAGTAGATTTTCAAGGTTTTAGTAAATAACACGGTACGAGGCATCGGACCAACTCTTATTAACTAATTTTGGGTCGTAGATTTCGAATCTGTAATCAGATTTTTCCGGTCACGTCAGGATTTTTTTCTATATGCACTTGCAAGTTGTCAATTTACTCTAGTTTACAAGTTTTTTTTTGTTTGTTTTCTGGGGTAAATTGATACGAAAAAAATTCAGAATGAAAAAAAAAATTAAACAGGTTTTAAAAATATATAGTTTTTGCAAAATAATTTGGTGAAACCGGAAGTGCCAAAAAAATTCCAAACCATGTCAACAAATCCGAAATTATACATAATATAGCTCCTGCAAATTTTACGAATTTTACGAAAAAGTAAAAAAGTTAAGGGAGGTGAACCATCTTCCTGAATCACCCGGTATATATTCAATGTAACGATTCAGAAATTAACGCAAAACTCTGTTTGGACAAATTCGTTTGACCCTGATCCTCACCTGAGGGGGTGAAAATGACCCCGGATTCGGATTTAGCGACCCCAGAAACGTCTTAGAGTAGTGGTTCGCCGATTCAATGATTTTTTCTCATTTTGACCTTGACTTGCCCTTGATCCTGACCTGATGGGGCCAAACTAAGCCCGGATTCGGATTCAGCGACCTCAAAAACGTATGGATATGGTGGTTTAGCTCGGGTTGCAGAATTATTTTTTTGCCGATTCAATGGTTTTTTCTCATATTGACCGTGACTTGACCTTGATCCTGAACTGATGGGGTCAAACTGAACCCGGATTCAGCGACCTCAAAAACGTATAGATATGGCGGTTTAGCTCGGGTTGCAGAATTTTTTTTTGTCGATTTAATGGTTTTTTCTCATTATGACCTTGACTTGACCTTGATCCTGACGTAATTGTGGTCAAACTGACCCCGGATTCGGATTAAGCGACCCCCAAAACGTCTACGAGTATAGGTTTTCTCCGACCCAATGGTTTTCTTCATTTTGACCTTCAATTGACCATGACCCAGACCTGATGGGGTCAAACTGACCCCGGATTCGGATTCAGCGACCTCAAAAACGTAGTGGTTTAGCTCGGGTAACAGATTTTTTTGTGGGGCTGTGTAATTATATAATAAATCGTATTTGATTAATATTTTGGACAAGTTACAAAATAAATGTATTTTTTGCACGACCGGGACTTAAACTTTTTTACTCCCTCTTTTGCAGGACTAAACCTACTGATTTTCTCCCGCATCATGTTATCCTCGATAGCTGTACTTTCCAATATGGATATAGACTTAAAATATGGGGTCAGTTTCAATAGGCTGCAACATTATTTACTTCATCAAATTCTATATTTTTTATTACTTTTTCTTGAAAACTCTAAAAAAATCATGTTTTAATTTAAATTTTATGTAGTTGTCGGTCGTGCAAAAAATAATGTATATACCTCGGGAGTAAAAAGCCCCTAATTTTGTTCTGCATATCGCCAAAATTGCATAATGAAACGATATTTTTGCAATCAACACGTAATATTGCATTTAAATTTTTATTAGTATGTATATTTTGTAGGTACCTATACAATTTTTGGTACTTATTTTTTATGTGTCTGTACTAGGTACAATGGTAACTATAAAAATGTAAATGACTAAATTATTTAAAATTTTTAAAGCTTTAAAAATTTAATGTAAATTTTGCAATTTTAATTATTAATTATTTCGTTATTACTTTATTTAAAGATTAGGTATTTTTTAATGGAACATAATTTTTGTTTGATTAAGTAACTTGATCCAAATTTGATCTCAGGTAAAATCTTGACCGCATTCTGAACTGGAAACATTTAACATTTATTTTAATATAATTCCATTTTTTTGATACTAATGAGGAATATATTATATTTTGTTATGTAATTAAAATATATCACCATTTTATTTACACAATTATAAAATTTTAAAAATTTATTTGTTGATAGAAATAAAGTTTTCTAGATTTTGATAAATTTATCCGTTTTAAGGTTTTTAAGGTATAAAAAGTCCAAACGATTTTCGATGTCTGTCCGTCCATCCGTCCAAAGGCCGTACCATTTGGAAGATCAAAACCAAACTTTGGACTTAGGGGTCCTTACATTTGCAATTTACTACTAACGTAAAAAAATACACAAAATCATTTTAAAAGATAATCTATGTTTTTCGGTTTTTGTTCAGTAAACTACCCTTATTTGTGGGAGTAAAGAAAACTCCCCTGAGCAATCCTCTAAAAACCTTAAGGGGTCTTTCTACCTTCAAATTTTAAAAATATTTTGTATTTAATTTTTTTTTATATAGAAAGAAAACAGATATCATTGTAAAATTTTGTAGGTAGGTTTATTTATGTACAAAAAATATAAACATTATATGTTTAAAGTGCCATTTTTTAGGCATCATTTTTTTTTTTTTAACATCAAAAAACGGTGGTCGCCATGATTCCGGCCGTTTGGATCGACTGAAAAAAAAACGAGGTATTATTCAGTATTGAAGTCGCTATAGCCCGAACTAAAGATTTTTTTTTGCCGATCCAAACGGACGTTATCATGGCGAACACCATTTTTTGATGTTTTTTTTTAATTATGTCCAAAAAATGGCACTTCAATGATATATTTTTTCTTGCTATATCGAAAAAATGTTTTTAAAAATATATTTTTAAATTTTGAAGGCAGAAAGACCCCTTAAGGTTTTTAGAGGATTGCTCAGGGGAGTTTTCTTTACTCCCACAAATAAGGGTAGTTTACTGAACAAAAACCGAAAAACATAGATTATCTTTTAAAATGATTTTGTGTATTTTTTTACGTTAGTAGTAAATTGCAAATGTAAGGGTCTATTTTCAAATACGACGTAAAAACGCAAGAAATGCAGTAAGCTGATTGGTTCAATTTCAAGGTTGGTTAAAATTGAACCAATCAGCGTACTGCATTTCTTGCGTTTTTACGTTTACGTTTTTACTTCGTATTTGTAAATAGGGTTTAATGTGTCTATACATTTTTTTCCTGAAAAAATCACATAGGGACGTAAAATGTTTTTTTTTTTATTTTGGCGAAGGCAATTTTAAATTTACATTTGGGGGTTAGCTTCCATAGCTACCGAAATAAATGCCAACTGATTATAAACAGCAAAATAATCAAAATTTTAAAAAAAATGAGAGAAAATAAGTGCGGTGGAAGTTCCACCGTGGAACCGTGCCAATTTCAGTTCAGTTCATTTAATTATATTTTAGAAAAAAAAATACTATCCACTATGAGGAGGAGTATTTACTATGGACTACAAAACCCTCGTTTGAAATTTAATCATTTTTAATTTTTAGAGCCTGGATAATGGAACCAAATTCATATGCCAGCATGGTCCTCACGAATGCAAAGGCAACAAAATAATGTCTTGCGCCTTAAACGATATTTCATACCAATATTTAAAAGTAAAGTACGTAAATTGTTTCATGGAGGCTTTCAAGTACAAACAACACGAAAATGTACATAAAGTAAGTTAAGAAGTCAATACATTTAGATTTTTTTGTAATTTTTAGTTTTTTTTTAATTTTTAGATTTTTTATTAATCGGAGTTTCGGATTTTCCCTGGGTTTTGGGGAGATACTCCAAGCACATACCAAATTTCAAGTTTCTAGCTATTCTAGAAGTATGTTTAACATTTTTCTCCAATTGGAAGGGTTAGAGGGCTAGGAGATCAAGTTTCAGATTTTTCTTGTGGTGGTGGGGGGATACTTCATAAACATACCAAATTTCAAGTTTATAGCTATTCTAAAAGTATGTTTAACATTTTTCTCCAATTGGAGGGGTTAGAGTGCTTGGAGGTCAAGTTTCAGATTTTTCTTGTGGTGGTGGGGGGATACTTTATGCACATGCCAAATTTCAAGTTTACAGCTATCCTAGAAGTATGTTTAACATTTTTCTCCAATTGGAGGGGTTAGGGATACCAAATTTCAAGTTTCTAGCTATTCTATAACTGTGTTTAATAATTTTCCCCAGAAAATTAACAGCCTGTATATTTTAGTGTGCTGAATTGGCAGAACTGAGCAGGACGAACATAGAGAGTTGCTACAAGTCTGATTTAGGCAATTATTTGCAATTATTAGCGGAAGAAAAAACATCAAAAGTTTTGCCGAGGTTCATTCCTACCATCATTTATAATGGGGTGAGTTTCGTATCAAAAACTCGCGGTATTTAACTTTTTGCAGGCGAGTTATCATCATGAATTTAATAGAAAATCAAAGAAATCTAGAGATTTTTATTATGAATTTGGTATCATAGGGTCCGTATTACATTCAAAAATGGCTTCTAATCCAGCAAGGTTTCGGCTTTTTTATCGTTTTTATCAAATAAGTGCATTTTTTTTTAGTCGTTTTTTTTTGGCACCGGAAGTGACACAATATGTTTCAAAATGTCAAAAAATGCATTTTATTTAATTACATTCTCTAAATTTTGTTAATAAATAAAAAGTTATAGGGGGTACCTTAATTCTGAATCACCCTGTATATACTGCTTGGCTAAACTGAAAGGTCCTATCTATGTATGTTAAACCTATGTAGATAGGACCTTTCAGCTTAGCACGGCAGTATACCAGCAGTCCTGTTGGGTGGTTCCAAGTAATCCGTTCTCACAAAAAAAAAATACGTCTCGAAAGAGTTGAACTTATTTTGTTTTATTTTTTAGGAATTTAACCAACAGCTACAGGATGCAAGTTTAGTCGATTTTAAGGCAGTTGTTTGTCAATTAGTGAAAAACACTTCTACCAAAGTTTGTAAATAAATCCATTATTTTTTTATAAAAGTACAAAATGTATTTATTTTCTTTCCAATATGTACTTGAAATAAACTATATATTTCATAAACTCAGTAACAAAAATCTTATTCTAATTATAACAAAAAAAAAACATAAATTCAAAAATTCGGTAGGAAACGAATAAAAAAAAATAAATAAAATCTTATTCTAAAGCTAACACAACCAGGAACTTTCTTTGCAGGAACTTAACATTGGTATTAAAATTTAATTCAAGAATTGGCACATTCCCCTTAAATTGAGAACACAAAATAACTTATAAACCCTTGCATACAAAATATTTTAAATTATTTAGATAGTTAAAGTCCAAACAAAGTGCCAAATTTACTTTTTTTACATCAAAATGTTTAAAAGTTATAGCGAAGCCAAATAAATATTATTCACTAAAATCATTATAACTTTTAAACGATTTAATACAAAGTTTTCAAAATTGGTACATGTATTCCATAGCTTTTAAGATAACTATTTACAAAATTTCAAATATTTTTATCAAGTAGTCCAAAAGTTACAACAAGGGAATTAATATCAAGATAAAGTTACCCAGAAACTTGGGTAATAAACTACATAATGTAACAGCTAGTATTCATAAGTATAATACATTTTTATTATTAACAAATCTAAAATATTAATCAACCTAATACGGGATGGTAGTTCAATATGAGTCATACGCTTAAAAAGACACAGTCTGGTATTATGAACCATTTATGTCAAAAATAATGTCAAAGAAATTAAAACAAACTTTTAGGAATAAAAAATACCGCCGAAACTTTTTTCTATTTTCTTAGTATTAATAACAAATAGATAACTGTGTGAGCATTTATGTAAAAATTTCGATTATTTTTACATTTAAAAAATTTATAACGTGTTTATTTGCATTTAAACATTTCAAATATAGTATATATCGACGACTAAGTACTAATAGGTCAGTTTATGATACTACTAGTACTTATGGATATAATTTTTTTTAATAAAAAAAAAACGAAAACGTGACTAACGCGTATTACAAATTCTAAGTAAGTACTAAGTACTTACCTTTTAAAGCAAATACATTTTTGGTTTCTTTTTGGCATCAATATCATTATTAATCAATAATAATGATTAGTAATTGTTATTATTATTAGGTCCTCTACCCCGTAAGCCTTCTCTTCCCGAGTTGGATCGAAAATCGTGGTCAACTTTGCGTCCTCTTCCCAAAACTGGAAATACTGTTAAAAAAAAGGACCAGCTAATTTCATTATTCATAATAAAATATAATAAAAAGTAGCATTTTTTACAGGAAAATAATAAAAATTATTACATCACGCCCCCCTAAAAATCCCAATCTCCACCAAGCATGAAAACTAGGCTCTTTTTGTCATTTGCACTAGTTTTTTGAAAAAAATTACGTTTAAAAGATACAATCAAATAAACATAAATTTGGTGATTAAAAAATTATTAACTAATTCAGGTACTTACACATATCCCTTTCATCGACGTCAAGGTCATCCATACGACGCACCAAAGCTGCAAAAAAAAAATCTCGTTAATATTTCAAAAACAGCGAAAAAAAAAACAGAGAAAAAATTATATAAAAGTGGACTTACGCATAACTTTTCTGTTGGTTTGTCCTACCGACCCCAATGCGCCTGCGTAGCTGGCAACGCTTTCTTGACTCAAAGAACTTGAGCTTCCACTAGGATGAAAATCTGCAAACACTGATGGTGGGGACTAAAAAAGGACAAAATAATTTAAAATTAACATTAAAAAAATATGTAATATGTAGCGGGGGAGTATGGGTAAACCACTCTTAAAATACACTGCCCAGTAAAAAACCTTTCCCATCCCCAGACGTAGAGATTAATTTTTATTATTAGAATCAGCTTCAGCTGAAGAACTACGGTCGATGGCAATAAAGAACGTTTATTATTATTATTATTATTATTATTATTATTATTATTATTATTTCAGCTTCAGCGACCATAAAAACCCTAATATTCCAATTTTCACAAAAAAATTGTAAATATTTAATTAATATTGTCCACTGCCCCGCGGGGGTGAAGTTAGACCATTTTTATTATCAGATTCACTTTCAGCAACCTCAAAAACCCCAATATAATAATTTTTTCGAAAATTATCCCCACCACTCGGGGGATCGACTTAGAAAAAAAAAGTTTAGAGACCTCAAAAACCCCAATATAAAAATTTTCACAAAAATTCTATTGTAAACATTTAAAGATAATCACCCCCACCCCCGGGGCTTTATTATCAGATTGATTTGTTGAACCCAAAAACCTTCTAAATAAAATATCCCTTACCCTCCAGGGTGTCACAATTGTGACTTTACTTCTTTATTTTTTCCTTAAGGCAATATTAATCCAAAATACTTTTATAGACTTTCTATGTATGCAAAAAAATATGCTAATTTAATTCAGTATAATACAGCGCTGCTGAAACTAGAGCAATAACTAAAAAAAAAATGGTTTATTTTTTATTTTTTTTTCTTTTTAGGCATAGCAAATATAAAAAACACAATTAAATCGAAAAGTTATCATTACTTTAGTGTCGGGAGGGTAAGGGATATTGAAACATTTAAAAATATTTACCCTCTCACCCCCGCGGGGTTGCAGTTTGACAACTTTTTTCTCGGGTTCAATTTCAGCAACCTCCAAAAAACCCCTATATAGCAATTTTTAATTTTTTAACAAAAATATTGTATTTTACCCGATTTTCCCGCTTGTCCCACCCCAATGTTTACCAAAAACAATCCCGAGCGAGAAATTTGGAAACTTACCTGTATGCCAAATTTCAAGTCTTTAGTTTAAAGCGTTCTTATGTTATCGTACCCTCAAGATTTCCCGAACAGTCAATTTTTTTTTTGCTCGAAATTGTATATATCGACATAAAACGTCATAAAACGCAAAAAAATTGCACTTATGCAAGGTATTCCCAAAATTTTGAAAATTTTCAAAATGAGGAAGCAATAACAATAAGACACTGGAAACGTGACATCAGACGTGCGCTTATTTTATTGGGCTGGAATCAACAAACTAATAACTCTTCTTTCTAGAATAGGCATTTCATTCGTAAAAACTGACAAAAACGTCGGCAACATAAACATTCGTCTGTCTTACTCGCACATCTTTGTTCTAACAGAGAGAACAATACCAGTTACTGGTAATTGTTATTGTTCATACCTGAATATACCTACTATTTGTTTACAAACAAACCGAGATGTTGGCGATACTTTGTTTTAACGGTATGCCTATTCTAGAAAGAAGAGTTATTAGTTCGTTGGCTGGAATCGCGTGTATACAAAACAAGGTTATTTTTAGACTGGTTCACCTGTAAGTATTACTTACCACAGGTCTGTAACTGAATTCGTCACTATCAGATATCTGCGATTGGGTTGATTCAACCTCCCAAGTGTCAGAAATCATACTGTCAGTATCTGTTATATCACTTCTGCCTGAAGACATCTAAAAACACATACATTTTTATATTTTTCATAACAATTATTTTTACGCGCAAGCGTGAGCTTGTTTAGATCTACAATTAGCCGCTCGTCACATTTTGATAATCTAAATGCCGAGCTCACGCATGCGCGTAGGTGGCAATGTCACATTGACAATATTTACGCTGTCAAACCTAACCTCCGTTAATTTAATTGCTTCGTTGTTTCCAAAGCACTCTGCGCAAAGATGATTTTTTTAGATGTTTTCGCTCAAAATTGTAAAAATCCAAAATAGCGAATGTAAGAAAAAACGATGTGTTGTAACTCTTGCATCCTAAATGCCATGGATAATATTATCCATGGCATTTTAGATGCATATTATGACAACAGATTTAGATTCCTTGCAGATAAGTACCTTAACAATGTTTCAGTTAAAACTGTCTAGCTTAGTCCAAACTAAACTCGGGATTTTTAATTATTTTACGATAATTAAAGAACAAAAAATGACAGGTCTAATTTTCTTTCATATTATTGATCATCATAAAAGTGTGCAAATTTTTTCTAATTTAACCGATCTTGTATTTCTTATAGTAATCGAGATACCCATGCTTGAGGTCGACATAGGGGCACCCTATACACTGTATATTAAAAAAAAAATATTAAAAAGGACCCGTAAGTTGATTTTTTTACCCTTGAGCGACTGGATTTCTTCGAACTGGACTGGAAAGAATAGACGGAACTGCAGGTACTGCGCGCAGTGCTGGCCGTGGCCGGAACGTGGCAACCCTGCATCATGGTAATGTTCAAATCTTGACAACAGTTGTCACAAATAACGTACGCCCAACGCGTCACTATGGCTTTGCTGCAATAAGTGTACACGTCGGTCACCTCGTGGTACTGAAAAAAGCAAAATTTAATTTTTAATAATGTAATATCGAATGTAAAAAATTTGGAGTGTTACACCCATGTTAATGGTATAGCAAAATAGCGTTACAGGGGGAGGGTGGGGTCCAAAATGATCAAAACTTGCGTTACATAATACTTGGACGTTCCCAAAAACCAACACGTAACAAATTTCAAAATTGCCTGACATCATCAGCTGTTTAAATTTTTACTGGAAATATTAGATACTGCCATCTATCTATAGAAACTCCAACTTAAAGACCAGTATTCCCAAGTGAAGACTAAGTGCCCATAAAGTTCTTATTTTAATTATTAAAGAATTCAGGGGTCTCGATGCCCTGTGTTCCCAAATTTGAACAAGGTGCAATATAGGGTTAAATCCAAAAATATTTAAATTGATTTGCAATACTGACTTCCGAACAACTTACCGTACACGAAATATCTCGAACTAAGCAATAAACATCTTTCTCTATTTCTCTCGCGCTAAAAGTATCCGAATTCCAAACGTTGCCACCGGCCACTAGATTTTTTAGCGCTTTAAACATGTATTGCAAGTTGTATACTTTGAAATTAAATTTGTCGCTCGGGTCGTAATTGTAGCTCCAGGTGTCGAGAATCGTTTGGACCATGCTCATGTATTTTTCGTCTGTGTAGACGACGGGGAGCCTTTTTGAGCCCACTATTCTGTCCTTAAAAGATAATTAATACTTGGTTAGTAATCATTGGGCTACTACAACATGTTTTTGGATAATTAAATTGCATCTAACAAAAGCGACTTATTTCGATTTTGTTAAAGCGTTTGACGTTATTAATCCTATAGGATTTTTTAGGTTGATAAAAAAAAATGGCCCAACTAGCCTTTTCATAGAGCAATTTGTATGTTAGTTTGGTGCTATGCAAGTTTGCAAAAGAAAAAATACTAATAGTAAATAAGTAAGTTGTTGCAGCAGCTGTATAAATTGATGTAACAAGAGCATTTGATACTTTTGTATATTCTTTACTATGGTCTGTTTCATCAAGCAAGAGAGTAAATTAAAAATCGCACAGTGAATATTTTCAAAACAGATTGGAATATTGGATGTGCGAATATACTGCGTAGTTTATTTTATAAAACATAACCATATTTTATACACAAACATATACTATTCAAACCTGTTGTAAAAATATTTACTGTGTGATTTTTAGTTTACTCTCTTGCTTGATGAAACAGACCATGAATAGATAGGTACCATAGAAAGCAAATAACTTAAATATATTATTGACCTCTCAAAAGCTTTTGACTCTGGTCATGAATTACCTGCAAAAACTGGACAATTTCGAAAAAAACTTGTTCCGAATTATTTTCTGCGTCTCCTTGCAAGGGAGGGGGTAGCTTGTGAGTTTCATCGGAATGTTGCTTTGCTGTGAACCCATACCCTAACGGCAGTTCCCCGGGTTTAATAGCGCTGTGATAAACGTCTTTGAGGTTGACGCCATCTCTCAGCGTAAACCCTAGGAGGCCCACTTCAGCTGGGTAGTATAAATTTTCGGAGTCTTTATAACAGAAATTGTTGAAATGAATCAAGTAAAAAGGAAATTCGTCGATTCTGTTGGAGTTAAGCGACATTTTGAGTTCCGTGTTTATGTCTTCCTTCATGGCCGCCATTCTTGCCTCCTCCTCCTGCTGTTCTCTTGTTAGTTCGTCAATATCGATGCCTTCGGAAGTGAATTTTTTGTTTTTTGCATTATTTTTTGCCATTGCTGCTCTGGTTTCATATGGTTTTCTTTGTTCCTTTGGCATTCTCTGCAATATTTTAAAAAGGGATATAATCAATTTTATGTCATGATACCCCCAAAAAGAAGTTAAGCTCTAAATGCTCGAACTTAGACAGTCATTATTTTGATAAATATTAATCAGACAAAAAAATTATAAAAATCTATTTTGTAGATAATTTAGTTGTCTTTGACATGCTCAAGGCTATGCGTACCCCCCGGGGGTCGACACCTACTTTCTTGTGATGCTAAGAAAATTTGATTTTTTTTTCCAACTTACTGAAGTTATATTTTTGTTGTTTTTTATCAGATTTATATGTTACAGGTGGCGTTCGAATCAGAAATTCAAGCGCAAGCGTATGCGTAACACGTTACAGGTCGTCACCCGGAGACCCGACCGCATTATAGTAAAACAGTTGCACTCGAATGCTATGTCAATCCCCAGGGGATGACAAACCTATTTATCTTTTCTAACAGAGATGAGCCATGGTGATTATCAGGGAGAACTCTCACCCTTCCCAAAGTTATTTACTGTCGACCCCCAGGGGTCGAAACAATTAATACGAAATAATTTTTTATTATTTTATTATTATTTTAAAAAATCATTTTTTTCAATTAAAACTTCTCCTGCTTTGACAGACTGCAAACTCAAACTTGTTTAACAAATCTATTATGTAAAGATATCAAAAAATTACATAGTCTCCATAAATACTGGTTGAGTAAAAGAGTGTTTGTCGACAACGGGGATCGCCCCGCACGTAAAGGTACAGTCGTCCCCCAGGAGACGTACTCTTGATTTTTGGGGAGTAGATCAATTGATAGAACAACGCTTGGAATGTGAGGTATTATGTTGAAACCAACAGAGTACAATCACAGCCTCAGACTCGTTCTATCAGTCTTACTACTCCCCAAAAATCAAGAGATACTACCGCATTATGGTAAACATGCGAAAAAAAAACCGTATCTTGAATGTGTTAATTTATTATATATTTGTTTTTAACAAAAAGTTAATGATAAGCCAGGAAAATCCAAAAAACTGTTTTTTTTTGTACTTCCCCCTTCAAAATTGGGGGCCCCTATAGAGTTTGAGGGGTTTATTAAGCACATTATAAAGAACAATTTTGTAAAAAAAATCTTGTTTCAATTTTTTTCCATTTCAAAGTTTTTGTCGTCTGGTCTATTAACTCTCAGTTTAATCCGTTATAAAAGCTCTTCAAATAAAAACGTGGAAGAACGATTTTTAGGCTAAAAATTTTTAGACCTTACAGGATCGAATAATCATAATGATTTACTGCAACATTGTGCATAGATGCTTTACACAATAATAAAAACAACAATGTTATTCTTTTTGGAGTATTTTAATTTATTTTATAATTTACTTACGCTCCAATGTGGACCGGCGGCATCGGCAACGTCTTTCATGCTTTTGAACTTTCTTCCCTGTTGGTCCTTGAAATCCAACATAAAATAGTAAAATCCATTTTTTGGGGTGCTTTTTGACTTAGGAGGCATCTTATACTGCGTTAATAACAAGCAATAACATAGAAAAAAAAACGAATACAAGAAATTTCGATATTTTAGCAGGAAGCACTTTTAAAAAACACGCTTTCTTCTTCTTCTTCAAATGAATTTAATGAAGAGACAGTGTTGCCAACACAATAAACCAAAACAGTGACAGCTGAATTATAACCTAGAAATTTTCCGTTCAAAATTCAAAAAATTCAAAAAAAGATGCTAAAAATACTTCATTTTTGCAAAAGAAATTCAAATTTTTATAAATTGTATCGCTGTTATAGTGTAAAAAGTGTTGACAATAGATATTATAGTTGTATATTGCCTTTACCAGCAACAAAATGTTTAAAATGGAATAATTCTAGATTTTACGAAGAAAATTATTATAGATGGGAAAAGAAAAGCAGATTTGTGATAAGTCCGTTTATTTTTAGTTTAATACTGCCCTTAGTTTATTGTGATGCAGTATTTCGAAGTAAAGATAAGAAATTTTTTAAATCTATACAGTATGGAATGGTACAAGAATTTAGCAGGTAAGATCTGTATTATTTATCATTAAAACAATAAAAATTAATTAATTTTTTGGCAGATTTATCTCGGATATAGATGTCAATGCAAGACATCCCCTAGGTTGGACAGGGTTAATGTTAGCTGTTGTTAACGAGCACTATAACATTGTCGAAGCACTTTTAAAAGCAGGAGCTAATCCTAATTTAGGTGATAACTTCATAACCCCAAACAGAACTGCACATCAGAGAGGAATGCATCCTATTGAAGGTAAAAAGAAATATCCAAAAAAGTAAATTCTTTACTAAACCATAGCTTTCTCCACTTTTCATTTTAGTAAAGGGGAAAGCAAGTTTATTTTGTCCTTAAATTTTAAGTAAAAATTATGACTTAAAATAAGAAAAAAAATGTTTAATTTTAGTTCTTATGGTAAGAGAAGATGAATTTTCATCACAACTCAACAGTAAGGCATCATTTTTGGGATTCACTGCCTTACATTATGCTGTGCTATTCAATAACATAGATCTCTGTAAATTGTTACTCAAATATGGGGCGGATCCCTGCAAAGAAGATGACTCAGGAAACAGGTAAATGAGTCTAAAAGCTGGATACTTAAAAAATTCTGAAAAATTCACAAAACTACTACACTGTATTATGTTTTTTTTAAATATTTACCTCAGTATTGTTAAAATTGACACTAAAAGAGATCATTTAAATTGGCCTTGGAATAAGGTAGAAATTAAGGAAATTCTAGCGTGCGACGTCATTATTTTACAAATTAAATTCTTTATATCTACATTAATCTTCTGAAAAAAAAACTGTTTTTTTTTACTTTTTAGACAAAAAAATAATGGCCATATTTTTTTAGTATTTTTTTTGTGTTAACAGGCCTATAAAATATGCAGAACAGAATAGTCCTGTGAAAAAATTATTGGAAGTGGAAACAAAAAAACATGAAGAAGTGAAGAAACAACAAGAAGTGGAAGAAAGAAGGTTATTTCCTCTGGAAGATAGGCTAAAACAGTTTATTGTGGGACAAGAAAATGCTATAGCTATAGTTTCTGAAAGTATGTACTAATTGGAGTAAAACTAATTTTTTTTGGGAAAAAAATCATTTTTTGGGAGATTTTTGCATATATACTGGGTGTTTCAGGAAGGTGGTTCACCCCCCTTTACTTTTTACTTTTTTAGGTAGGATAAAATTTTAATGCAGCAGGGAGATTCTTCATTTAAAACTAAGCAAAAAAGTATTCTTTACCGAAACACCTAAATTTAATATTAAATGAGTAATAGCCTTTCAAAAAGTAAGATTTTTAATGGCACAAAATCTTACTTCCTCTTAATTGCATTTTTTTTTTAAACGGTTGCTCCTACAGTGTTAAATTAAATGACATTTTTCATGTATTTTTACCCAAGGAATTCCTTAATCTATATTAATTAGATTAATTAGATTAATCTATATTTTTTACAAAAAATCCAAAAAAATACACATAAAAAAGTTTGGGGCAAAAATATGTTAATACATTTTTCCGTCTAGGGACCGCTCTGGATAGATTTAAAAATATATATTAACATAAACAATTTTAAAGGGTTGTAACTCTCTTAGGGTTCGTTTTTGGACCTATTTTTCTATGCTTGTTTTTCATGTTTTGTGCTGTAGAATTACCCCCTTTATTATGTACCAAAGGACTTCAAACACCGTTTATATGAAATGTTTTGAATGAAAATTTTGACCTGGGGACTTTAAATTGGCTAAAAGTTGTTATGAAATGCTCGAAAAATTACTGTTTTACACCATTTTTCCGCTTCAAACTGTTCTCTTTGATTAATTAATTTTTGCCTAACTAAAATTATTTTTTTACAGCTGTTAGAAGAAAGGAAAACGGCTGGACTGATGGTGAGCATCCTCTGGTTTTTCTGTTTTTGGGTTCCTCGGGTATAGGAAAGACAGAGTTGGCTAAGCAACTGGCCAACTACATGCATAAGGGAGATAAAGATGCTTTTGTAAGGATGGATATGTCAGAATATCAAGAAAAACACGAGGTAACTTTTTAAAATAGTTTCGAAAAAAATAATTTTT
The DNA here is from genome assembly GCA_958510825.1 of Brachypterus glaber. NCBI lineage: Eukaryota > Metazoa > Arthropoda > Insecta > Coleoptera > Kateretidae > Brachypterus > Brachypterus glaber. Next base: position 4,542,712 of record OY294050.1, read on the forward strand.
TTTTTCCGAAAAAAATATTTATTTAAAAAACATTTTTTAAAAAAGTTTCCAAAAAAATTGTTTTATATAGGGAAAAGTGTTCTTTTGTTGGCAGCAATATTACTTTCCCCAAGGAAAGTTTTGCGTTAGTAAAAAAAAATCGAAAAATTTGTATTGCTTTTTTTACGTTTCTGGACGTTTTATATCCAAAAAATATGATTTCCGTCAAAAAAATTCTGTCTGTGGTCCAAATTTGATAATTTGATAACTCAAGAACGCTTCAGGCTAAAGACTTCAAATCTGTACCACAGGTTGATTATCCAAAATTCTAGGCTGGGATTGTTTTTCGTAAAAATCGGTTTGGGATAAGGGGGTAAAATGGGATAAACACATTTTTTTTTATTTTTTTTTTTCGTTTTACAAAACAATAAACATTTTTTGTAGTTTTTTTTTTTTGAAAAAACAGTTTTTTATTTTTTTATATATATATTTTTTTTCGGTTTTGATTTTAATAAACCTAGGCCTATAGGGGAAAGTTGTTGGCAGCAGTATTTTTTTATTTGACAGGTTGCAAAATTAATTGGGGCTCCACCAGGATACGTAGGCCACGACGATGGTGGCCAATTGACAACAAAATTAAAAAAATGTCCAAATGCTGTTGTTCTTTTTGACGAAGTTGATAAAGCCCATCCTGATGTTTTGACTGTCCTTTTGCAACTTTTTGATGAAGGTAACCATTTTTAGATAAAATACTGTATGCAACTCGTGCGCAATTCGTCTTTATCTCACTCGCGTGAATGATATAATGTAAGAAGTAAATATCTACAGAATTCGCGTACACAAGATTTCGCATTAACCAAGATTTCGCGGGATTTCGAGGGAATTCGCAAAATTTCGCGGGAATTCTAAAAAAAAACATAAGATTTTGCATTACTCAAGATTTCGCGGGATTTTGCAAGATTTCGGGAGATTTAGGAAGATTTCACGAGGGTTTTGAATGATGATATACATAATTTGTTAAATTTTAGATTTGATTTTAAACTATTCGATTTTGCAAGAATTTGCTTACACAAGATTTTGCATTACCCAAGATTTCGCGGGATTTTGCAAGATTTCGCGTGATTTCGCGGAAATTCTAAAAATGCGTACATAAGATTTCGCATTACCCAAGATTTCGCAGGATTTCTCAAGATTTCGCGGGATTTTGCAAGATTTAGGAAGATTTCTTAAGATTTCGTAGATTTCAGCAGAAAAAATTTTCATCAGTCATTCCAGTTGCAATAGTTAGGATTTTTTTTTGTCAATTTCGATTTTTTTTGCTATTATTTTAGGTAGATTGACAGATGGACATGGAAAAACGATAGAATGTAAAGACGCCATATTTATAATGACTTCTAATCTCGCTAGTGACGAAATTGCAGAATATGGTATAGAGTTAAGAAAAGAAAATGAGAGGTTGCATACTGAAATGGTCTTAAATGGTAAGCGCCAGCATGTATTTATCCATTTTAGGCTCTATACAAAATAATCAAAATCTTAAAACTCATTAGCACATTTTCTCAAGAAAGTGCGAGCGGTGGAACCGTGGCATTTTCAGTTTATTCTTTTTGATAGATAAAAAGTACCGTAATTTCATACAACAATAGTCCAGAATCACACAACTATGGTCCAGTCACACACCAATACTGCCCTACTATGCTAGAAACCAGTAACTCTCAGCTCTGATGTAATGTTTGGAAAACGCTACTATGCGAAAAATGCTTTCTAGCGTAGTAGGGCTAGATAATAATAGACTATAATAATTATAGTCCATGATCAGCGTATTTAAAAAAAAAAACATTGAAAATATGTTGCTGCATACCCCCTATACCGCAACTTTCATAAAGAATTGTAAACATTTTAAAATAATTACCCCCCGCCCCCTGGGGGCCCTGGACTATATTTGTGTGGCTGTATAGTTTTGTAAAATTACGGTACCTAGTTTAATTTATATACCCTTCTTAGGGTAAGTGCACCAGTCTTGGACAGTGCTCCAGTGATTGGCCAACACATAGATTAGCATGCTGCATGATTATTTTTCAGCTGAAAAGGGAGAAGCGATAAAACCTTTCAATGAAAACATAAAAATCTCAAGAAAATGGAAGGACGACACTGTAAAGCCAATTTTGAAGAGACATTTCAAGAGAGACGAATTTTTGGGCCGCATAAACGAAATAGTTTATTTTCTTCCTTTTTCAAGAAGTGAATTATTGCAGCTGGTAGCGAAAGAACTGAATTCTTGGGCAAAGAGGGTAATTAGGCCTCATCATCACTATAAATGAAATATTTTTTTATGCATTCTATTTTTGTTTGTTTTATTAGGCCCAAGATAAGCACAAAATACAACTAAAATGGGACAGAAACGTAGAATCGGCTTTAATTGACGGTTACGACGTGTGTTATGGAGCTAGGTCCATTAAATACGAGGTGGAACGAAAAGTTGTTAACCAATTGGCAGCTGCCCACGAAAAAGGCATAATTGGGACAGGTAAGGAAAAAAACATTTGTGTACGTCATGCAAAAAGATTTTTTCTAATCAAGCGTGGCAATTGCACTTTTTGCTCGAGGTGTTCACAACACTTTTTCTACAGTTTTAGATCATTTCTATTTTTTATTTTTAGGATGTACAGTGGTAATATCAGCTCAGTGGCCTGAAGATTCGAATATTCCTATATTTAATATAGTCGTTAATAATAAAGAAATTAAACAAATTAAATCATCAAATGTACATAAAACTTCTTTCTAAATATAAATTACTAGCCCCTTTAATTATAAATTAATTTTGTTTTTGCTAGTTTCTAATTTTTTATTAATTTATGTCATAAAGTCCAAACCTAGTCACAACACGGAAAAAAAAAATTATAGCTAGGAGCGCTATAACACACATACCAAGCAACTTATAATCGCTTATTATATAAATACAAGGCTTTCTCTTACAATTATGGCAGTCAGTGTAAAAATTTATATGAAATACTTTAATTGTTTAGTGAATAATAAAATATAACAAATAGTATGGCATTTATAGCTTAAATAGATATAATTATTGTCCGTGCTAATAATTTTTATAATATAATAAAATTTCTGTAAATTTATAATAGTGCCTGTAATAAATATAATCGTGTCTGTAATATATATAATCGTTTCCAATTTATTTTTAACATTATTAGTTATTGTGTCCCTTATAATCTATAGCTTAAATCACTATAATTTGCCACTGTTACCAAATATCTTATAATGTATAGCGCAAAGCCCACTAATTTCTTTCCGTGAATACATGTAAATATTGATTATAAAATTTGAGATTTATTTTTCTGATATCTTTTTTTATTTCTCGAAAAACTGAGTCTATTTTTATTTTTATAAAAATTAGGTGAAAGCAAAGACATATTTCGTTTTTACTACATCTGTATTATTTTTATACCAATATTCAAACATGGCGCTAAGCACAGTCCTATACAAAACATTTACTATTACAAAACTCTGCTTATCATATAAAAACGAAAAATATATAAGTTCTTAATATTTAAAATAAAAAAACTAACTTCTAATTTAAATAATTTATATTGTTGATGAACTGGTTGCATCGAGGCATTCATACCCGGGGCTCTTAAACATTAGAATTTTAAAAAACTAATATTTAAAGAATAATAAACACTTTAAAATATATTTCACTAACAGATCTGTTATGTCGACGATATTATTGCAACTTGAGTCACTTGAAACATTAAAAAACAATTTTTGAAAGTTTTTTTTTTGTTTTTAAAACTATTTTTTCGGAAAAACGATATTTTTCAATTTTTTTTTGGTAATTCAATAGACACTATGCAATAACTGCGTCGACGTAAAAACCCAGTAAAATATATAGTTGTATTAATGGTGGGGTCGCTTGCAAAACAACTTTACATTACGATATTTCAAGAACACATAGACAAAGCGACCTTAATTTTGGACCAAAGATTTTCAACATGGTAAACAACTTTTGGTCCAAATTTCAAGTCTATGTCAATGCAGTCTTGAAATATCGTAGTGTAAAGTTGTTTTGCAAGCGACCTGCACCAATAATATGACTTTAATTTAAATTGTTTATTTACTATAAAAAATAGTTTTTAAAATTCAATTTTTTGTGAGCTTCTGGTAAATGAATACCTCGATCCGAGATCTATTGATGAATCTACCTGGTATAATTTAAAAAAATGTAAAGGTGATTAAAAAAAATAAGGCATCACCAATCAAGTTTTGTTTACAAGAAATCCATCAATTACAGAGAGTTTTAAGGGTTCTTTCTTCAAATTTTAAAAATATTTTGTTTTTAAACATTTTTTTTTATAAAAAGAAAAAAGATATCATTGTGAAATTTTGTAGGTATGTTTATTTATATAAGACACAAAAAAAAAATTTTTTAGATTTTTAAAGTGTAATTTTTTGCCACAAAATGTCTTTGAAAAAAAAGACATCAAAAAACGATGGTCGCCTTTATTCCGGTCGTTTGGATCGACTAAAAACTAAAATAAACGGGATATTATTTAGTATCGAAGTCTAGAAGTACCTAGAAATTCTTTTGACCAAAAAATAACAAAATGGCGGACGTTTTTCAAAAAATTTTAAATAATTTTCAAAAAAAACGCCTGCCATTTTGTTATTTTTTGGCCAAAATTTTTTCTTCTAGATAGGACTAAAGCGACTTCAATACTGAATAATATCCCTTATTTTTAGTCGATTCAAACGGCCGGAATCATGGCGACCACCGTTTCTTGATATTGTTTTTCAAAAAAAAATATGGCACTTTAAAAATCTAATATTTTAAATGTTTAAAAACAAAATATGTTTAAAATTTGAAGGTATAAAGACCCCTTAAACTATACTGCCCTCCTTAGTTAAAACGTCCTAACTAAAATTTTTGTCATTTTCGGCTATTCTCACCAGTCAGAGAAATTGAAGTTGAAACCTGGAAGTCAGGAAATTTTGGCATTTATTCGAAAAATATAGGGAAAATAGCAATGTTAGTTAGGACGTTTTAACTAAGGAGGGCAGTATAAATCGACGATTCTTAAAGATTTCTTAAAAATTAAATCTGTCTGTGACTGGTAAATTCCGTAAAAACTGAAACCCGATGATGATGAATAAAATATTTAAGATTTGATGTTTTAGGATTTTTTTTTAGAATAAAAACTTTTAGAAATTTTAAAAGCTTAATTTTAAGTTTAAATAAGTTGATTTTGCTTTCCCATTTAGAAAATTTTTATAATATTTTATTTTGTTTTAGGAAATCAATGTAATATGAAAGTATGTAACAGCCAAATAAATTTTGCTTTTAAGGCAGTTTTTATGTTCTTTTTTTATGGTCTGAAATGGATACTTGAGTAAAAAAGTAGAACCGCTTTAAAACATTCAAAATCGCCATTTTTTTTGTTTAAATTTCAATATTTTGTAAAAAAAAATAAAAACTGCTATTTTTTTTAACCTAAATTACGTGAAACCCCTTATCATTCAACAGCAAAAAAGAATACCAAAACAGGAAATTTTTAATTGTCTTATTTTATTATTCTTGTACTTAGTACTTAGTGGGTACTTTATTTTTTTGCTAAAGGTGGTCATGTGATACCTTTTTACTCAAGTAGTCATTTTTGGTAGGATATGAACCTGGCTTAATCAATACTTATTTACAATATTTTAACATGTACAATGTCAGATTTGTCAAAACAAACCGGACCTTAATAAAACATTTCTGAACAAAATGTACAAGGTTTTTAATGTTAAAATCGAATTCTAATTGTAATATATCATACTATATACGGTTCCAAATATTCTGAGAGATACTCTCATGAGGAGTTCGTGTTATCTCCATTATCTGCCGAATACCCGTTAGAGACAAACGACGTACCTAGACCATACAGATGTCCAGAAAATTTTGTGTCGTCAATTGTATCTTCAAAAAACATCTTAAAAAAAAAGGAAAATATGATTAGGGAGCGTTCAAGTATTACGTAACGCAAAATTTGGCCATTGGCCACATTAACAAAAAAGTTATGGGGGTGTTAAACTGTTTTAAAAAAATTATTATTTACGGCTTGTTTTATTAAAGATTTTACTTACTTCTTTCATTTTGAAGAACGCCATGCCTGTTAGTAAAGAATCAGATCCTGCCTGATGCTGCGGCCCGATTCTTTCCAGGTCCAGTTGCTCGGCGACCTCTTGTAAACCTCCTTTCAGGTTTTTACAAGATTTCATTAAATACTGAAAAGGAATAAGTAAAAAAGATAATTTAATATTTAAATTTCAATAGAACTGATCCAGAAATAACGAAGATTTGACGTATTAACCTTGTGAGATAATGACGTCACGACCTAGAATGTCCCTTATATCTCCTACACTGCGTGGCTAAGACAAGTTGTCCTATCTGCAAAAATCCACTTTTTGAGATAAGCACACCAATGTATTGCTTTACACTAGCCCCATTTGCCTACTAAAAATAAATAAAATTTTCTAAATAAAATTGTCCTAACTAGTCTTTACTAGACAAATAAGTCAGGACTAACTTTTTAGATCATTTTGTCCTTGATTTTGTCCTAACTTTCACAAATGCATTTAGTATAATAAAGCAGAACCCATCGCCATATTTATTTAAACATGTTTTCAACAAACAAAAACAAGAAAACTGGCCATATCTTAAAACATATAATTTTCAGATAGGACAACTTGTCTTAGCAGGGCAGTATATTACTTGGCCATTTTAATTTTAATAAATTTAAGATCTATGGCATAGAAACTTACTTTTACATCATAAATTGTTGGAAAATATAACTTTAATAGATCAAAAAACTCATTTTCATCTGTTGGCAAATTGTTATCCGTCAGTAGCTTGATAAGATATCCGAAATCGTATCCAGAATGAAAGGAGAGCCATTTAATGTTGTCCATAAGAACTATTCCAGAGGTCATTAGAAGCTCGGCGAATTCCAGAGGTTCTATGCCTTCGTCTTCATGTTTTTTGAACTGTATGCCAGAATTTGTTAGTAAATCAATACTGTCTTGGGCATACATATCTTCCCTAAAAACAGAAAAAATTAAATCTAAGGCAAAGACAAAACAACTTTTCCCTAGAAGTTTTTTTTTTGAAAAAATTGAAATTTTGTACTTACTGAAGGTTAAATTTGAAATTAAACTGCCATGTTGTATAAGCCCCTCCTGGCGTTTTCCCGTTATCATCCAAAAACGTCAAACCGAGTTGAATAATTCTCAGTAAATCTACATTGCACCTCAGCATTTGGTACTGGTAGTCTGCAGAGCTGCGGAATTCGCCAATGGGCCTAGCCACGACCCCTGGGAACTCTGTATCCATGGCAACATAATTATAAGTTTGCACAATCTGAAAATTTAAAAAAAATATCAAAAAGGTACAAAATTTCGTTATGATTTTATGATATACAGGGTGTCCCGGAACTCGCGTCCATCCTTGAAGATTTGGTTATTAAAATATGAAAAAAAGTATATAAACATAAGGCCGCAAATCAGTCCTAATGAAGCTATGGCCCATTAAAGGGGGATATCAAAAATGAGGTTTTTATTTAATATCTCTGGAGCCCTGAGCTAAGAGTTTTCAAGAGTTATACCAAGTATTATATTTTAAGTATTATTTTAGAAGACCAAAACAAGTATTATTTTATTACCTGTCTGATTGTTCTAAACTCCTCTTCTAAATTATGGGCCCAAACATCTCGAATACCACATTCTTCATTATTAGGATGATTCAAACTAGCTGAAATTTTGCATAAACAGTAAAAAACAAACTAACCAAAGTGTTTTTGGTAAAAATTTAATTATGAATTAAAAAAGTACTTACTTATGGTTGCTGCTGGCATATCTTTGTTGAAATCACTACTGGTCAATGGTTGTAAGGAGTTAGGAACCCATATAACATCGGTGGTATATGGGTTGTTAGCACTGTTGCTTATTTCTTTTGTATTCCAAATATTCTTTGCATTTACTCTCTTTTCAGTTGGATCTGTTAAATTAAAGTATTTTATTATATACAAATGAATATGTACTACAAATTTTGAAACAATAAATTGTAAGAAAACAACTATATTGTGACAGATACATAACCTATAAACACTTTAAACACATTTTTTGGCTTATTATTTTTAATTTTTACTTACCCATCAATCAACATAAATTTTTGCTTCTAAAGAAGAACTAATAATGTAAAGAGATAGGCATTTTTATTAATTTTTTATGTAAAATTAATATTTTCTCGACACTCCAACGAAGTCACTGGCTGTCGTTTGTTAAAATAATGTGTCTCGCCATCTATGCAATCATAGGTGAACTATAGTTACAAACAACCCGTTATACACGATGCGGTATTATTGGTTGCAGCTAAAGGCATAATACATATTGGTGTATAATAAGTTGCAAACATCACTTTTTTATACAACCCATTATACACAAATTTGTATTATGGGTTGCCTGCAATAAGCAATTTAAAATACAGGCAAGTTTAATTAGTTGCATATGATGAGGGGGTGTTTTGTAGTTAAATTCTAACCTAACTTTTCTGATGAGATGGTTTTTGGGCCCCAAAATGATGAAATTATTGAGCAAGTCGATATATAATAGTCCCTGTCGTTTATTTAGTTCCCAAAATGTGTCGCATATTATACAAAATAGTAAACCAGGAGATAATATAGAAATAAAAGTGAGTAAACTCTGTTTCAAGACTACAAAATTCAAAATAGTACTTATTCGTAGGGTTGGATAAGGGCCTTAAGAAAACAAAAAGAAAATATATTCTTAGACATAACAGATGGATCCACAGAGAAGAAATTACAAATTATCGTACCTTCAAAATTAGGCATTAAAGACTTAAATACTGGTTCATCAATACAAGCTGTGGGTAAACTGACCCTGTCTCCAAAAGGGGTCATAGAATTAACAGCTGAAAAGCTGGATATTATAGGAAATTGTGTTGTCACAGAGGGATACCCATTTGCACCCAGAAAACAGTACACACCAGAGTATATCCGACAATATCTACACTTCAGGCCTCGGACAAATAAATTTTCATCGTTACTTAGAGTAAGAAATGCTGCTACTCTGAATTTTCATAATTATTTAAATCAGGAGGGCTTCGTAAACATACATACTCCAGTTTTAACTTCTAATGATTGTGAAGGAGCAGGAGAGGTTTTTAAAGTGGTTCCGGAAAACTCAGAACTCATAAATTCTATGATTAAAGAGAAACAACCAATAGATGAGGCTTATTTTAATACAAAAGCTTTTTTGACTGTATCTGGACAAATGCATTTGGAAGCTGCAGCTCATGGTCTAAGTAAAGTTTATACTTTTGGACCAACTTTTAGGTAGAATGTAATATAACTTTTAAACACTTTGACCTAGAGGCTTGAAATTAAGTTTATGTTAATTGTGGTACCAAATTTAACCCCTTAACGCACTACTTTTTTTCGGAATTGTGGTTAATTTTTCACCAATTTGCATAGTCTATGCCAATTCGGCAAAATATAAGTCGCCCGAGTTAACTCGGGTAAGCGGAAAAGAGCCAAACTACCGTCAACGAGTTAACTCGTGTGTGTGCGTTATGGGGTTAAAGTATGTAGGTCAAAGCATTAAAAAATATTTGCAAAATATTCAAAAAATAATAATTTTCGGTAATTTTACCATCCACATTCTAAAATCTTTAATTTTAAAAATTAATAATTCTTTTTTATATGTTATTAGGGCTGAAAATTCAAGATCTCGGCTACATTTATCAGAATTTTACATGTTGGAGAGTGAAATAGCATTCATTGATGATATTAAACATCTAATAATCCACATTGAAGCCATGTTAAAAAATGTAACCAAAAACATTTTAAATAATTATTTGGATGACATAGAAAAATGTAATGGAGAAATAAATCCAGATTTTTCATGGCTTGATAAGAGTTTTAGTATTTTAACATATGACGAGGCTGTGAAAATCTTAGAAATTAATAACGATAAGTTTAAAGAAAAGTTTACTAAAGCAGATGGTGATATAGGAAAGGAACATGAAAGATTTTTATGTCACCATTGTGGTGACATTCCTACTTTTGTGATAAATTGGCCAAAGAATATGAAACCATTTTATATGAAGGAATTGGGTGAAGATAGAACAAAGGTAAACCAGATGTCTTGAATCAGCGAGAATACTTTTACATTAAAAAAAGTTACATCCATAAACAATTTATTACATTTTGGGGAGAGGAGGGAGGGAGGGTTCATGAAAAAAATGATAATATGTAACATTTTTTGTGTAATTTTATTTTACCTTTTAGGTGGTTTTTATTTTTTTCTTCTATTGGGAATACTAAAAAGTTATGGAAAAACTATTTATTACCTTTTGGGGAGATGGAAAAAAATGATAATAGCTTTTTTTATTTAATTTTAGGTGGTTTTTAAACTTTTCTTTTGTTAGGGAACGTTTAAGTATTACGTAACGCAAATTTTGATCATTTTGAATTTTTTTTTAGCTTACTTTTTTTAAGCAAAAAAAAATTAAATTTTTTCCATTACAATACATTCTTTTATGAGAAAGTAAAAATGCGTTCTTTTTCAAAATTTGGCAAATAAAAATTTTTCGTTTTTAGGTGGCAGCACTAGATTTATTGGCTCCCAACGTGGGTGAAATTTTGGGAGGCAGTTTACGTGAAAACAACTACGAAATTTTAAAACAAAATATCCCAAAAATCAAAAATCAACTAGACTGGTATCTGGAAATAAGAAAATTTGGCGGGGTACCAACAGCGGGATATGGACTTGGTTTTGAAAGATATTTACAATTTATTTTAGGAATAAGTAATATTAAGGATACTATTCCGTTCCCTAGATGGCCCCACAATTGTAGTATGTAGAATTACTTTGTATTAATAAAAAAATCCTAATTAAATGGCCCGATTTTATTTTTCTACCCATTTTAATTTCATAGAAAAAACAAGCCGTGAAACAGTAAATCATTTGAACCATTTAATGGGATATTGCATTTTACCAAATACTTTAATTTTTTAATTTAATTTTTCAAAAAAAAAATAAAAACTTTTTTTCAACAATTTTTTTTTTAATTTTCTTTTTACGAAAAACAAAAATATAAAAAAAAAAAACAAAAAAATTAAAAAAATCCTTTTTTTTATTTTCTTTTTGCGAAAAGCGAAAAAAATAAAATAAAATTATACAGTTTTTTCATTTTTTGAAAAAATAACATGGGGTGTTAAACTTTTTTGTTTTTGGCGGATTACTTTTAAAATTGGTAGAATTGATCTTTGTAATAAAAGTAATTTTTCCTGAAAGTTTTTTCGTTCATCGGAATTTTCTTTCAGCTTTTTTGTTTTTGGGGGGATTACTTTCAAAAATAATAGGGATTTTCTCCTCATAGAACTGGATTTTTTTTTGTGTAATTTGGAATTGTAAAACTGTTTTAAAATTAAAGTTTGTAAAAAAAATACCTGCGGCATTTTTGTGAAATTTTAAACAATAAAACTGCTTAAAAATTAAAATAGTTTGTAAAAATTTTCGCCTGTTGCCCTATAACATTGACTAAGTATAAATACTCCTCTTTAACCAGTTCCTATAGGGTATTTTTTTTATGCAAGATTGTAGAACTTAAGCGCGAAATTCGTAAAAAAAATCGCGTGCGGCGCTAGAGCTTTCTGGAATTGTGAAATTTAGAATAATAAAACTGTTTAAAAATGGCGAAATTCGTAAAAAAAATCGCCTGCGGCGCCAGCTTTCTGGAATTGTGAAATTTAGAATAATAAAACTGTTTAAAAAATAAAATTTGCCTCAAATTGGTAAACTTTTTTTCCTGTGGCACCAGGGTTTTCTTACGTTTTTTCTTAATTTAAGAATATAAAATTTTAGTTTTTGAATTGAAATTTTTTGTTTTTTAAGTTTTGAAAAAAAAGTTTTTTTTGTTTTTTTTTATTTTTTCGAAAACAATTTTTTAGTTTTCCTGAAAATAAAAAGTTGCCCATTTAGGGCAAGAAGGAAAATAAAAGAAAATTTTTTATTAAACTACCTTTATTAATCTACCCCATTTATACATAAAGAAAAACAAAATAATTGCGATTAAGGATGTATTGAAAAGTTTATTAACTCAATTTTTTTAAAAAATATATTTATTTCCAATAAATAACAACAAATTGATGGAATGGAAACAAATACGATATAAAATAAATTTTTAATACATTTAAATAGTGGATAAAAATAATTATTGTTTCTTTATATTTACAAAATATATCTTTTGGCATTCCATTAGAAATTAACACAATATAATACAATTTTTTTTGAGCTGTTATGAAAAAAAGAACCAACTTGCAGAGAAAATGAAAACAATCTAAAGCAAAACAATCTTATTTTTATTATTTTTTTTTTAACAAACTATTTTTTATCTAGGTAACTTAAATTCTTATATGCTCTTAAGGGGTTAAATACCTTGCGGCTCGGGAAAATTAAGGGTTTTATTGATTTTTTTCAGGTATGTTAACACAACTTTATTCGAATGACCTACAAAATATCAAATAGTATATGTTTGATGTGTTTGTGAAAAAAAATTTATTGGAAAATTCGGAATATTGTGGAAACCATGGCCCTTGCCCCGAAACGCCCTTTTTTTGCAGTGACCACGATATCTCGAAAACCAGTTTACTTATCAATCTGAAATTTGTAGGTGTTGTTCCTAAATACAATAGCTAGTTCGTGAAAGATTTTGCAAAAAAATCTTCGAAAATGGCGATGATTTTCACAAAAAATCGATTTTCGATGTTCCGAAAATTGATTTTTCTACGGCCGGAAAAAAAGTAGAAATTTTCGTTCAAATAAAAATCCCTTCGTTCACGAACTATTGTAATTAGGAACAACACCTAAAAATTTCAGACTGATCAGTACATTGGTTTTCGAGAAATCGTAGTCACCGCAAAAAAAGGCGTTTCGGGACAAACGCCATGGTTTCCACAATTTTCCGAATTTTCCTATAAAAAAAATTTCACAAACAATTCAAAATATATACTTTTTGGTATTTTGTAGGTCGTTCAAATAAAGCTGCGATTACATACCTGAAAAAAATCAATAAAACCTTTAATTTTCCTGAGCCCAAGGTATATAACCCCTTAAGGGACAAAAAATATAAGCTACTAAGATAGAAATTGGTCTGGGTTTTTTATATAATTAATGTTGGATCTATTTTTGCATAACCGCGTATGTTTTTACCCAGTTATAATTGTAAGATAACATATTTATCTGGGTATAGAAAAAATGATGAAAAATCGAAAGTTAAAAAAATATTTAAAGCTGTGATAAGATTTTAATATAAAATTATGTTTTTCATCATACTATTTTATTTACACTTTTATTAAAATATATTGCTTCAAACATTTTTTTTTATACCACCACTTTTTCTTAGTAATAATATCTCTTTTGCTTAAAAAACGTTTGATTTTAACGAGGTAAAAATTTTAATTAAACAACAAAAATTAATTTGTATTGTATTAAGAAAAAGATATAGTAAAAATTAAAATGCAAAAAATTAATTTTTAAAAGCAAAAGAGACCAATTCAAGCTCATTCAACAAAAGGAACACGCTAAACAGACGTAGTTGTGCAAAAAACTATCAACCTACAATCTCAATAATAAAGAAAATATATTAAAAAAATTGTAAAAAAGTTAATTTTGTCATGAACTTAGCACAATATTAATTATTATAACAAAAAAGTATCTAAAAAAATACTAATAAGCGATTTATTCTTTCTTACTCAGGGTTCCCATAATTATTAAACTTTCAAATTCATTTGGGTTTCATAATATCTTTAGAAAGCACTAGTGTTGTAATGTGAACATTAATAAACGCAGATGTCTGCTTAATACTAAGTAGAACGTAGATCAGTATATTATGCAACGAAGTTTTGTATACAAAAATGATAATTAAAAAAGTAAAACTAAAACCTTAAAACAAAATTCCCTAGTTTTTGAACATTTTTAATATTTTTGCTAACTTTGAGGCAAAAATTAGCAAAATTCCAGCTTTTCCAGGTGACCCATTTCAATTCCCTGACTTTTCCCTTACACCCTTATAGGAATAGGGTGGACCTTATTTTTTTTATTTTAAAATTTTCATTCTGGTGTATATAGAAGACCAGGAAAAATATGAGGGTAATCAAACTTCTCTAAGGGTCTCAGTTGGACCCCTAAAATCGTAAAATTACGCAAAAATCGTAAAGATTCGTTGAAAATGGACTGTACTCTTTGTGTCAGTGGAAAATTGAAAAGCCTTGAAAACCTATTTTTTTTCCTTTTGAGTGTACAAAATTATGTGCCAATTTTCAAAATGATCAAGATTCTATAAGGTTCCGAAAACCCCCCAAAGTTGCCCCTAAAACACTAAATTTGACGAATTTATACCATAAATGTGAGAAACGCTCAAAAAGCATTCAAAAAATATGTTAATCTGGACTTAACTTAATTTTATTTAATGCAGCTTAATAATATAAAATAATTTGACAAAAACAAAACGAGCTAAGCGCCAAATAAAAGGCCTTTTTGGGTGTTCTTATTTAGTGATTACCTCATTTTGTTTTTGTTAAATTATTTTATGTTATTAATATACATTAATTTAAATGCTATTTTAGCATGTCTCACATTTATGGTGGAAATTTGTCAAATTTAGTGTTTTAGGGGCAATTTGTTGGATTTTCGGTACCTGACAGAATCTTTTGATCATTTTGAAATTTTCCACACAATTTTGTACACTCAAAGGAATAAATTAGGATTTCATGGCTTTTAAATTTTCCACTGATACAAAAAGAACAGCTATTTTTCAACGATTTTTCACGATTTTTGCGTAATTTCACGATTTTAGGGATCCAATTGGGACCCTTAGAGAGGTTTGTTCACCCTCATATTTCAAGATGTTCCAGATACACCTGAATAAAAATTTTAAAACCATAAAAAAAGGTCCACACTAATGTGGGAACCCTGGATTTATTTTCATCAAAATGTAATTCATAATATTGTGTGTTGAACGCTTTTTGCATAACCAAGTCAAAAGAAAAGAATCTTCAACAACATTTGAAAACAATAAATAATTAATTAACGTCTTCATATTTACACATAGTGTAGCACAAAAAAAAAAACCGGTAAAACCAACAGTTTACGAGCCGCACTAACCCCAATCACATTATCGAACACAATCCACTTAGTTCGGTTCCGCGAGTCACTGGGGGGTTCTTTTGGAGGGTTACCCCTTGCAAACCGGGTTTTAATTTGAGTTGGACTGGTTCCTCCCCGGGGGGCAAGGGCTGGGAGGGGTCAATAATGGGGCCAATGCTAAAATCGTCGTCGGTATTGTCTTTTGGGTCTTTTTGGGGTATCACAGACACGGGTTTGCTAATGTTAATTTTGATTCGGCTTGCGAGGGGGTTAACGGGGGCTGGGGCTTCCGAGACCAATTCGATATTGCCGTCCATGGAGATGTGCGTGCCTCCGGGGGGTTCCGGGGGGCCTCCGCTGACGTCCATGAGGGCGGCGTCCGAGACGTTTCCGACGTCGCTGGAGGTTGTGTCCAACATCGGAATGTCATCTAAAGTATTAGTTTTATATGTTAAAAACACAAAAAGAAAAAAAGCTAAGGAATTTTGCGAAAAAAAAAACTTTTTTTATTTTCTTTTTGTAAAAAACATTTAAAGAAAAAATTATTTCCATTTTACGAAAAAAAAAAACTTAATTTTTTTATTTTCTTTTTGCAATTCAAAAGCAATAGGAATCTTCTCTCGTAGAACTTAATTTTTTCTGAAAGTCGATCGGAATATTCATTCTTGAGTTATCGTTTTCACAAAAATCGTAACATCAGACAGACAGACAGACAGACAGACATTTGACAAAAAAAAAGTTGCTTATTTTTTCATGAAACAAATTTATATCCAAGAATTTTATGTCTAGGACGATTTTTAATTTTTTTTGAAAATTAGAAACTACCGTATATTATTCTAGCGCAGGCGCTGTGAATAATATAATAAGGAACTTAATATAATTAAAATAAATACCTGGATCAACTGGTTCAGCCTTAATTTTAATATGGCCTCCGTTGGGCATGCTGAAAAATCCTCCCACTTCCTCAAAGCCATCGTCGATTTCAATCTTTTCCGTCTTCACCTTATAATGCGTCTCTTCTTCTTCTTTTTCGGGCCTTTCTTCGTCATCATCATCATAAACCTTAAAATTACGAATCTTAAAATAGTAAAATTATCAAAAACTTAGAAAAAATAGCGACGCAGACTTATTCTACTCGCGTATACAGGGTGCCCGTTTTTCGACCTTAAGCATAGGTATCTCGGTTATTATGAGAGATACAAGATCGGTTAAATTAGAAAAAAGTTGCGCATTTTTATGCTGATAGGGTAAAATTCCTATTTGTAGCGTTTTTTGTTTATAATTAAGGCAATTATTATTGCATTTGGTTAATTTAGCATTTATATAAAAGATAATTTTAAATTGGTCAAAAAATGTTATAAACAACGTTTTCCTAAAACGCATTGTTTTCGAGATATTGGCGTTTAAAGCAGTAAAAGGTTTTTTAGCATATCTCACATATTTATAACCCGATTTCAAAAAATTATATTTTAAATAAAAGCTCTTTTTAAGCCCTATAAAAAATGTTATATACAGTTTTTTGCTAGAATATAATGTTTTAAAGATACAGAATTTAAAATCAAACAAAACACCTAGTTTGAAATTTGCAAACTAGAGGACTCTAGTGTACAATAGTGCCGATGTTTTGACAGGGTGCTTGCAACGTTTCATCTAGTTTATATATTAATTTATTATTTATTTATACTAAATTTCTTACCACAATCTTCTCCGGTGCCACCTCGTTCAAAATAACGTCGTCATCATCCCCTTCGTCTTCCGGCAAGTTTTCCTCCGCTTCTGGGAAGTTGTCCGCCTTGGCCTCCGACTGCTTGGATTCGTCACTCTCGTCGATTATGACTTCCGTGGGCTGCACTTCGTCATCACTGTCGTCGTCGAGGACGATTTCGAGACCTGGAATGGGGTCCTCTTCCTTCTGGGAAGGCTGCTCCTCGGTGGTTTCGTTGAGCTTGCTTTCGTTCAACGACTGTTCTTGCAGCGACACCTGGAATAAATAACAATTTATTATTAACTAACCTAGTAGAAATTTAACGTTAGATAAACGTTATTCTAACGTTAGGCATCTAACATTTAAATAAATAGGTAGGTAACCTGTTAGCGTCTTTTTTTAAATTAAATACACTGCCCAGCAAAAGAGCTTTCCCATTTTTCACCGTGAAATGGATTTTTTACTATCAGATTCATTTTCAGCAACCTTTAAAACCCCAATATACCAATTTTTCCGAAAACTACCCACTGCCCCTCAGGGGGAGTATTAAATATGATTTTAAGATTCAGTTTCAGCGACCTCAAAACCCCCAATAGGTATATCAATTTTCAAGAAAACCACCCCCCGCCCCACCGGGGGTGAAGTTAGATTTGTTTTATTGTCAGATTCATTTTCAGCAGCCTCAAAAACCCCCAAATACCAAATTATAATTTTTTTGTAAAAAAATGTATTTTGCCCCATTTACCCCCCTTGCCCCACCCCAGTGTTCACCAAAAACAAACCCGAGAACTTTTGGTAACACAACTGTGTGCCAAATTTTAAGTCTCTAACTTAAAGCGTTCTTAAGTTATCGTTCACACAAGATTTTCGGTACAGAACGACCAATCGACCGGCCGATTTTTTTTGCTCGAAATTGATTTATATCGACATAAAAGTCATAAAAAGCAAAAATACCGAAAAAAATTGAAATTTTTTGCATGAATAAAAGGCTTTCCCAAAATTTTGAAAAATTTCAATATGGGAAAGCAAAAAGACAACTTTTCAGTAAAATTTTATATCTGCCAATGCCTTTCAAATCTTTACAGATTCATCATCAGGGCTGATCGTTATCCAGTTAGAAAACAGTCAGTACTTACCAAATAGTCTTCATGGCACACAGGATGGTACGTTTTTTCCTCTACCCTTATCGCATTCCTCAGGTGCCACTCTTCCTTATCCTCTTCAAAGAATTGGTCAAATTTATCCTTGCAAACTTCACATTGTTCGTCCGACTTGTAAGGGTCCGCAGGGACCGTGGGGATCACTACGTCATCGTCAGCATCGTCCTGCAGTCCTTCTGCTAGCTGTTGTTGGTCAAAGAAATTTTTCTCTGAAAAATATTTATGTTAGAAAAAAAAACAACATACGGGAGTAGGATGGAGGTTATTTTTTCATTGTTTGAAAATTTTGATTCTGGTGTAGAAAATTCTGAAAATATAATTGTGATGAAACTTCTCCCAATTGAACCCCTAAAATCGTGAAATTATACAAAAATCGTAAAAAATCTTTGAAAATGGACTGTATCTTTTGAGTCAGTGGAAAATTTAAGCTTTAAAATTTTAATTTGTTCATTTTGAGTGTTCAAAATTATGTGCAAATTTCAAAATGATTGAAAGATTCTATCAGGTGTCGAAAATCCGCCAAAGTTGCCCCTAAAACACTAAATTTGATGAATTTCCACCATAAATGTGAGAAACGCTAAAAAAGCATTTAAAAAATATGTCAATCTGGACTTAACTTAATTTTATTTAATGCACATTAATAATATAAAATAATTTGACAAAAACAAAACGAGCTAAGCGCCAAATAAGAAGCCTTCTTGGGTGCTCTTTTGGCGCTTAGCTTATTTTTTTGTTCAATTGTTTTAAATTATTAATGTGCATTAAATAAAATTAAGTTAAGTCCAGATTGACATATGTTTTAAACGCTCTTTTAGCGTTTCTCACATTTATGGTGGAAATTCGTAAAATTTAGTGCTTTAGGGGCAACTTTGGCGGATTTTCGGTACCTGATCATAATTCTGTACACTCAAAAGGAACAAATTATGATTACAAGGCTTTTAAATTTTCCACTGATACAAAAAGTCCAGCCCATTTTCCCATATTCCAAATACACCAGAATGAAAATTTTAAAAGAATTAAAAAAAGATCCACCCTAATACAGGATACACTTGATTTTAATGATAGATGATAACTCTTTTATATATATTTTCGGTTATTAACGAACAAACGTTCAATGATTTTTTTTTTATATTAGTGTTCATCAAAGCGTTCAAAATTACCAAGTTTTCCCTGTTGTTAATGTGGAACGTGGATCCACGCATTAATATAGGAAATTATGGGTGACTATTTATACATGGAACCACTAGGGAATGTGACAAAAATCTTATATGGATCCGCGTGAAACTTGTTTTAATGGAACCTACAGTAAACTGTTAACAGGGTTAGTTCTTGTTCAAAAGATGGCCTAAAAAACCTACCTCTCTCTTCTAAATCCTCAATTTCTTCATAATTCTTCCAATCGGCCAAACTATAGTACCATCTTCTACTTGTCGCAACTCTTATACTCTTCTTCCCTCTTCTATTCTGCCTGAAGTGCCAATCTAAATGTTGACTGTATTGCAAACTCAATTCTGGAGGGAACCTCATGCCACAACTACTACACTGCATTCCCGTGTAGAGTACGTTATACAGCGACATCTGTCGGATTTTTAAACTTTCAGGAGAATTGAAGGTGATGGATTTTAACGGGTTCAAAGGATGTCCCGAGGACATTTTCTTATCCAGAGGATTCATAGGTAGAGTAGTTTCAGGTACGTTGTGTTTATTCTTAACGAATTTCTTGTTTTTGTTGACTTTTTGGAACTTGTTGGTTGGGGCTATAACGGGTTCCTGGTTAGATGTGACTATTCCAGTTGCAACCAGTTTTTGGAAAAGATCGTTTATGTTAAGGCCAGTAGGGGGGATCGCTGGAGGAACAGGGGCACTAGGTATAGCCGTTGGGTCCATGGGAGGTATTACATTTTCCACCTGGTATCCGCCCATGGTTGTGTTTAGATTTGTGTTCGACGATGAAAGCACATTTGATAATACATCTAAGTTATCTAAAACATAAACATTACGTATTTTCATTTAGATACAGATATTGATTTTTACGGATGGTAACACCAGTTGTTGAAATCGACCGTTTTTTTTTTTAATTTAAGATTTAAAATGTTATGAAACGCCGAAAAATGAGAAAGTGGGAGTTAAAAAAATCTGTTTGTATGTAAATATTTCGAACGGAACGTCCGACTTAAACAAATATTTTATCCACGGCCGTGATTAATAGGCCCATGAACCCAAGGCCTGTAAAAATAATCCGTTTAAACTTTAAAACAGCCGTGAATAAAGTATAATATTATACTTGCGTATAATAGCTATTAATAACTGGGGTGATTACGCCACTCGCCTATCGGCTCGAGTCGTAAAATTCATTGAATGCTGAGGCCGGACTTTTAGTATTCATTTCCGTAGGCTCGCAAAAGTCAAAATTTTATCGACTATTTTTAATTTAAACTGGTACTTTAAACAATATTTTACTACCAAGACAATCATATCGACACTATTATTCCATAGTGGCGTATCTATAGATGTTTATAAACAGATATTTAAAATTGGAGTATCCCAAAAAGGTACAAATGGTGGTCTAGTTAGTGAATATACTATTATTTTTGGCGAAAACTATGTATTAAAAATCATTTCAAATTTTCTGGAAAAACATTTTTGTCACTGGTATATTAAAGGTAATTTTTGTCACTGCCCTGCTGGAAATGACGGGTTTGGGCGGGTATAAATGGTGCATAAGCAGGACTTGAGCGGATGAAATTCACCCGCTCAAGTCCGGTCTATGCAACATTTATACCCGCGCAGACCCGTCATTTTCAATAGGGTGGTATACTAAAGGCCATATTTGTCATTGGTAAATTAAATCCGATTTGTTGCCACCAGTGTAGAAAGGGTGCCCGTTTCAGCTTGTTTACACAATAGTTTTCCTCCTTTGATTATATCAAACATTTTTTCTTTTTTTTTTAACTAAATACAGACAAGGCACAAAATGATACTTTTACTACCAAGACAATCATATCGACACTATTATTCCATAGTGGCGTATCTATAGATGTTTATAAACAGATATTTAAAATTGTAGTATCCCAAAAAGGTACAAATGGTGGTCTAGTTAGTGAATATACTATTATTTTTGGCGAAAACTATGTATTAAAAATCATTTCAAATTTTCTGGAAAAACATTTTTGTCACTGGTATATTAAAGGTAATTTTTGTCACTGCTGGAAATGACGGGTTTGGGCGGGTATAAATGGTGCATAAACCGGACTTGAGCGGATGAAATTCACCCGCTCAAGTCCGGTCTATGCAACATTTATACCCGCGCAGACCCGTCATTTTCAATAGGGTGGTATACTAAAGGCCATATTTGTCATTGGTATATTAAATCCGATTTGTTGCCACCAGTGTAGAAAGGGTGCCCGTTTCAGCTTGTTTACACAATAGTTTTCCTCCTTTGATTATATCAAACATTTTTTCTTTTTTTTTTTAACTAAATACAGACAAGGCACAAAATGATACTTTTACTTCATATCAATATGATATTTGTTAATGTAAAAAAAACAGACAAAAAACAATTTCATTAAAACGTCAAATGAAATTTATGATGAAAGTTTAATTATTGAGGTATCTGGACCATGAAAATACTTCAGTACCTAGAAACTGAAAAACCGAATCGCCACTGTTGCTATTGTTACCCTAGTAGAAAGTTAACGTTAGATAAACGTTTTTTTTAACGTGTATTTAATGTATAAATGTCCCGTTTTTAACGTTAGAATTCCTAACGTTAGTTGTCTAACGTTAGAATAAATTTTATTAGACGTTTGGCGAAACCCCTAACGTTATATAAACATTATTCTAACGTTAGATCCTAACGTTATGCATCTAAAATTCACACCAAATTCATCTAACGTTAGGTCAACTCGTCCTAAACACCAACTGGGCACTTTGATCTCGTATCCACGCGTTTCATATGTGAGTATTTTTCATGCGCGGCGGTTTTACCTTTAAGTTACATCAGTAACATGAGCAACAGCCAGCGGCACGAAATAAAGGGTCAGTATACAAAGAAGCAGGCTTCTAAAATCTTTGTAAAACTTGATGCGAAAATTTCAAATCGTATATAGAGTCAAATTCACAATTATTCGGACGGATTCATCACAAAATGGTACCGTCAATTGGGGTGACTTTGGACGGTGTGGGTGATATTGTCCGAAGTCCCCCCACATGACGGTACATAACTTAATACAGTCGTATTTTGTATAATATATTATCATCGATTTTATCAAGGTAATTTGCTATTATGGATTATCCACATCAGCAAGTTACCTTGGTAAAATGAGTGAAGTGCAAAATTTCATGCTATATAGGTATTATTTTGTAATGACGTCAGTTTAAATTGTGAATTTGTCTCTAACATCCTCTTGACGTAGTTTCTACTTCTTTGTGTTGTCTGTGGAGTAATGTTACAGATGGTCGTATTTTTTTAACATTTCCAGAAAACAAAACGCAGTTTATTTCATAATTATTTTCTACCAGGGTTGTCCAGGGTGACGATCTTCCAGTAGGTAAAATTTATTTTTAGTTTTAAAGAGACAAATGGAGAAGAGAAAGTCTCTCACTTTCAGAGTCAGACGAAATATACAAGATATTTTAAAAAGATAAAAAATTGAAACGAGGATTTTTTTGGGGTCTCACCAGTGATGGGTATATTTTGTTACTGATGAAGCCCCGACCATTTTTAAAATAATTATATTTCTTAAATATATAATCTAAAAACAAAAGGAAACAACAATGATGACAAGTTACTAGAAAGAAAGTTTAGGAAGGTTTTATAAGTTTTTTTTTGCAAAAAAGTTGTAAAGAAGAAATTGGAAGTGTTTTTCTCGATCACGGATACTCGAAGATAAATCAGACGATAATTTTCAGCTTCTTCAGTTAAAAACAGTTGATGTTTAAAAATTTTAAAGTTCAAGATATTTTATTACACTCATAGAGTCAAATTCACAGTTATTCGGAGTGACGTCAAAGAGTAAAAATGTACAGAAAAATAATAAAATTTCATAAACTTTAAAATTCTTTAGCACAGTGGATAGAGAAAACATACTTACCTTACTTTGCACATTAAGAATATTTAAGATTTTAAACTCTGACCACTATTTTTTTGTTTTTAAATATTTTAAAATTTATTAGGTCCAAATAAAGTTGCTGTATAATTTTTAGTATAAAATAAGAAAAAAAATCAGTAAAAAAATAAAAACTTCTCTTGATAATATCGTGTCTGTAATCTGTAAATAGCGGTTATTTTGTAAATTTACATAAAAAGGTATCAGAGGACCTTATTTAGATCCTGCCAAAAAAAAAATGTAAATTAGCCAAAATTCCCTGTTTTTTTTTTTAAAGATTTTTAATATTTTCCCTGATTTTAGGCAAAAAGTAGCTGAATTCCAGGTTTTCCAGATGACCCTTTTCAATTCCCTAACTTTTCCCTGATATGTATGAACCCTATTTACTATTCAATGTGTTTGTAGTTAAAATTATTTTAAACGAGATATTATTAAGAATACGAATATCATTGAGTTAGGCTTATATTCAATAAATTGCTGTGTTGCGTCAAGATTGTGATTTTAAAAACCAAACCGCGACGTTTTCAGCCATTTCTTCATGAAAATACGCAGTTGTCTTCTCAGCAGTGACAGATGACTGCTTCTAAGACATTGCCTTAGAAGCAGATCTGTGAGGGGAACGGCCCATAATAAAATCCAAGTATGGTTTGAAGAAAGCGTCAAATACAATCCGAGGTTTGGTATTTTTTATTATTAAAAATATCTAAAAAGCTATTTTGACAGATACATCAAACTTGATTGCAATTTGTAGGTATATTATTAAAACATCAATGTCGTCTTGTTGCAACTAACACGTCGAGTCGCATTGACGGTTTGACATTTATGCGTTTTTTTTGTTATACAATTATGATCCGATTTATTTTTAATCAATATTTATTAACATCAATATATACCCTTTTAAATCTGTCTTACTCGCACAGCTTTGTTCTAACAACAATAACAGTTACTGGTAATTGTTATTGTTCAGGCCTGAATATACCTACTATTTGTTTACAAACAAAACGATATGTTGGCGATACTTTATATTAACGGTATGCGTATTCTAGAAAGAAGAGTTGTTAGTTCGTTGGGCCTATTAGTTAAAATACCCAAGTAACACAGTAGTTATAAAGTATCTCTTACCGCTCTCTCGCAGCAAAATTGAAGCCATATGGCTGCAATTTTGCTGTAAAAGAGCGGTAACAGATATCTTATAGCTACAGTAACTGTGTAACTTGGGTAGAGAAATGACCATCGTATATAGGCGTAACAGATTTAGGACCACTTTAACTTAAGTGTAACTTAAAAATTTTGTGTTCTGATTGGCCGACGGTCAATGTAATCCAAGTTTAAAGTTAAACCAACGTTGATGCAAGTTGCATCATGATTTTAGAAAACGATTTATTTTTTGCAGCCGCACACAATATTTATGCTCAAGGGGAGAATAAGATAATTGGTAGCATCGCAATTTAATTTTTAATTTTGTTGTTTTCTGTATTTTTGGCACTTATCACAACTCTCCTCTGAAAATAGAGTTCTGATGAGGCAAGTCGCACAATTTCCAATTTTCCAGCATCCTTTTTTATTAAATACCGTAATATTTTCTTTTCCATTTCCCACAAAAAAAATCTTCGTATTACCACGTTTTTTTCGGAAAAACTTTGAAAGAATATAAATATTTTATACTCACTCTGCTGCATGATATTCTGGAAAAACTGCGGCGAATTCGAGTTATTCCCTTCCTGCGAGTCCTCCCCGATCGGATGGAATCTGCTGCGCTTGCCCGTCGTGGTCACACCAGCACCAGACACTTCCATATCTCTGCTGTTTTCGTCATGGCCAACTGGACCATCAAGGAGGCTCGGCCCCACCATATCCTTGATTCGGACATAGCCGGGCCTGACACCTCGCGGTAAAACTGAAAACCTGATAAAATGTTTCCTGTCGTGGAAAATTACGGGTTTGGGGAGACCACCAAATTCAACATTGAAAGGACAATCATTTATTAATACAGTGTTTAAAGCATCTACAAACTTAAGAGTATTTGTTTTCCCGTTTAATGCAAACGTCTGATCTTTGCCGTCCAAAAACACCGGAATGATCAGCTTCGCGTCTATAATCAAGTTAACTTTGCCCGCCACTAAGTCCGTGCGTTTCTCCGTCCCTATTTTCACCTGGGGCGGAGGACCCTCCAATTTAACCAAAGTATTAACCCCGTTTAGCTCTATCGTAATAGGCGGACCGCCGAAATAACACTCATACGCTTTGCCCTGAACGTAAATTTCCCTACTGGGTCCGCCCAATTTTAAGTGCACGGGCGCCCCATTAATCAACACTTCCTTGGGCTTATCGTTAAAAGCCAACATGTATGAGTCTTTTTCGTTAATCACCACCCTGCGGACGCCATCTTGGAACGATATTTCCCGAGGGTCGTCGTAGTTCATGAACACCAGAGCCGTTTCATCGTAGTAGCGAATGTCTCTGGGGATGCCGTCCACCGGAATCGTCCTGATGTCCTCCTGGTTGACGGATTCAACCACCATATCTGAAGGACCTGGAAAAAAAGAAGATTTTCTTCTTATTATTTGCGTTTAAGAGTTATTTACAGAATAGTGGTTACTACAACACTAGATAGGTAGGTTTGTTAGGGTAGGTGGGTAGTTTGAGTGGTTCCGCAGGAGAGTACCGACATAGCCACAATTTCAGACCCCAAGAAATTTTCCTAGAAACCGAACATGTCGTTGCTACTGCAAAAAACATTTGCGCTATTGACATTGAAATTGTTTGACATGTTTATATATATATTTTTATGCAAATGTTCTAATAAAATAGTTTTTTTTTAAGGTGTTTTGTTTATAAATTGCATAGAAGATACTGTGAATTCTGTTTATAAGCGGTTCTGTTCAAAATTATAGTTTTAAAATGTTTATAACTTATTCTCACGTGAGTAGTACTTAATATTTTTGTATTTATTAAATAGAAACAGTAAAAAGTCGCAAAATTAACCCTAACAAACCTGCCTATTCAGTACTCTAGTTTACATATAAATTTTCATCGAGTCTTTTAGTCTCTATCCAACGGTACTAAAATATACAGGTTGTCTCCTTAAAAAAATCAAAGATTGTAAAAAAAAGGATTATTGTTTTTACCTTCTGGGGATTCACCGCCCGTCTCTTCTTCCTTGACCATCGGAACATGGGGAGGGGGGAGGAAACGGGGACCCATTCGTGGCGCAGGGCCCATGTGTCTCCAATTGCTGGTCGGATGGCCCCATGGACGAACTGGGGGCCTCGGTCCCATGTGTGGGTTGTTGCGTCTACCCCGACCTAAAAAAAACATAAATAGTAATATTTAAGAGTTTACAATACAATACAAGTGAGGTTGTGAGGCATAGTACTGCCTTTCAAATCATTCTTGTAAATCCCCTTTGCAATTTAGTCCACATCAAACTTTAGGCTTTCAAAGAAGCCTAAGAGTTTTTTGGGGGCTACTTGGGATATATCTGCAGGTCTTGGGTATACCTGTTCTAGATATTGTAACCTTTTGCGATCAATGGCTTCGCAGAAGCACATAATGTGTTCGGCCGTTTCTGGTGCTTCTGAGCATAGACGGCAAATGTCGATTTCAGATTTTCCTATTTTTTTAAGATGATATCTTAACAGAGTTTAATCTCATTTCAAATTTGGAAAGATTATCTTTATTTGTTAAAAAGTTATAGCAAATAAACCTGGACTCCCAGTAGTAGTTCGGGTACTAGGGGTCCACGTTTATTTTCTAACTTTTTAACAAATATAGATGATCTCTTTAAATTTCGAATGAGAGTACTTTCTTATATTAGCTAATTTTTCGCGAAAACAAAGATTCTCTATATTAAATCGTTTACGAGTTATGTAGTTTTAGGCACTCTTAGAACATTTCCGTAAAAAACTTTTTGACACTTACCTCTCCAATTATTTTGAGGCCCAACCCAACTTTGATTGCTGTAATTCGGATTATAAGGTACATGTTCTTCCTCCATCTGATTATACGGGTATCTGCCATCCTCCCGGTCATCATAATCCATGTCATTCGTATCCATATCCTCCATATGACTATTGCTAACGTCCAACTCGCTATCGCTGATGGTCTGCAGCGATACATTTCCAAAAGATTCTTCGTGTTCTTTTCTTTGTGCTTCTCTCAGTTTATTCTTCTCCATTTGGTAGATTAATTTGTTCAGAAGCTTTTTCTCTTGATCTTTGGTCATTTTTCCCGACTTGATGTCCTTCTCGTCATCTGGGGAGATGATTATTTGGTTGGATACGTCGTTTTTGGGCGAATGGGTCGCTCTGAAATCGACGTCCTCGGCAGCGGCTGCTAGTTTTTTCTTGTGGACTGAATTCGCAAAAAATAAAATATTGAAAAAAAACTGAAATACACATATATTGGCGCCCAACACGAGAATGTTGCTGTGGTCTAAAATTAGGAACCCCCCGAGCTATATATACTGAATAAAAAACTTATTGTTTTGTTTGTTTTATAGTATAAAAACGAGATTTACATAAGAAACATTGTATTTACTTAAGCTTGAAAAATTATAAAACTAATATTAAAATAAAAATTTGATCAGTGACAGCGAATTAGAGCTAAAAACGGTTTTTTCCCTGAACACTTTTTTTTATCTCCCTGTAAAACTTTATATGTAGAGCATTTTTCCGCTATTTTTCTTACGGCAAACTTATGATATATTTTGAAGATAAAATAAGCAAAAAGAAGGTAAATTATGTGCATCTCATTTTTATACAAAAAAAAAGTAAAAAATGAGTTTTTTATACATAGAATTTTCGGCTGAATTCAAAATTGTAAAAATAACAGGGTGTTCCGTTAAAAAAAACATATTTATGCCACTTCCGGCGAAACCGGAAGTGAAACAAAAAAAAATAATTCCGCCATTTTATAGCCAATGTAAAATTATATAAATCACAAAAGTTTCTTTTTTATTGAATGAAGATTAATCTTAATTTTGGGGGTGGACATAAATAAAACTCACCCGGTATACTATTCTCTAGCAAGATTTTTAAAATTCAAAGAGCAACATCCTCAAATTAAGCAAAACAGTAAAAACCTCGAAAATATATTTTTTTTTTCAAAAACAGTAAATACTTACAAGATTTTGAGAATGCGCGATCCCGATTTTTCGTAGCAGTGGCCAGTTTGGCCCTAATTTCTGCCAGACTAGGTTTGGGGGGTGAATCTTTCACCGAAATAGTTTCAACCGGTTTTTCGGTAGATATAATTGGAGGTGGGGGCGTGGGAGGTCTATCCACCGCAGGCAATTGTCTTAGGTCCGTGTCCTCACTACCAAATAATCTGGACACAAAAAAAAAGGTTTTTATTTTTGTTTCATTTGGTTTAATTTTATTTTTGGCAGCCACATTTTAAGGTATTTTTATGTCTAGGGGTCACTAAAGAAGAGGAGGGGGAGGAAAAGTTTCCTTTTCTTCCCGCAAATAAGAGAGGAAATAGTTATTTGCGCTTCTAGTAGAGGTAAGTGAATTTTTTTTGAGGTTGTATTTTGTGGACCGAAGCGGAGCTGAGGTCCATAAACACGACCGAAGACAGAAAAAAACTTACCTACGAGTAGCGCATTACGTTTTTCTCACTACCAAGAAGTTAAAATCTTATTTTATTAATATTATCTTTGACATTTATGTGTGACAATTCAAGAAATCATTTTTTAGGGAAACACTATAAAATTAAAAATATTAGTCTTGTGTCTAGATGTCCCCCTGCGGTAAGTGTCGCACACTTAGTGTCCTTGCGCGGTAAATCGTTTTTTCTGTCTTTAGTTACGGTTTTGTTTGTATTAATTTCATATATCACTAAGTGTGCTCGATATAGTACTTTGCATTACTGTCGACTTTTTGATTAAGTAATGTCAACTTAGATGGTAGTGAGAAAAGTATACTTTAAGGATATGGGAAAAATATATAAAAAATAGGTAGACTGACTGCCAAAAACGTTCAATGAAAAACTTACACGTCAAAAATTCCAGTTTTGCTTTTCTTAGCGCTGTTTTGGTCCACAGCCTCGGAAGATAGCCTTTTCTTACCAATGACGGCTGGTAGTTGACGTAAATCAACATCTTTACTACCTATAATAAAATTTTGGGGTTGTATTCTATATTTAGGGGGGCGTTTTATTAAAACAAAGTTTTGGAAATAGATTTATTTACAGAAAAAATTACTAAACTAAGGTTTAAATAACTTAGAAATGTTAAAATTAGACACAGTTTAGTGCTGAAAACAGTTAAAATCTTACTTTGTTCTTCAGGCTGAAGTCTGAGCTGTTTTTCGGGAGGTCCAAACGTCCTGAAATCCTCGTCCTGTATTGTTTTCGATGTCAAATTTTCATTAGTAGATGGGGAATTTTTCCTGAATATCCTGCTTTTAGTTTTAACGGATTTAAAAGCAGTAGGCGAGCTCGCGAGCGAGGGAGGTAAGCTACTCGGTTTTTTCTCCCTTCTTTTCTCATCTACAATATTTCTCTCCTCAAACTTACTCTCAACAGGTTTTTCTTTCTTTATCTCCTCTATTTTCTCCTTTTTATCTTCAATTTTCTCAATTCTTTCGTCTACTTTTTCCCTCTTAAATTCAGTTTTATCCCGTTTTTTGGGAGAGTCCCTACTTTTTTTAGGCGAATCTGTAGGACTGATTGAATTTGAAGATTCGTTACTACTTTTTGACCCTGATCTGGATGACTTAGTCCCTTTAGTTTTAGGGGGCGATTGCTTTACGTTCTCTATTTTTAATGTACTGTCTTTATTATTATTATCTCTATTACTATTGGCTAATCGGGGATCTCGATTTGGTTTGGGGGGTTTTGGGTCTGCTGTTTGTGCATCGGGGCCGTTGCTTTCTTGTTTTTGCTGTCTAAGGAGTCTAGGATCTCTAGATGCGGGTTTTTTGGCAGTTGCTAAGGCGTTATTTACTGGATTTACTCTAATGTTTGAGCTGGTTTTCTGATTTGCCATTGAGGCGCCCTAAAATAAGCAAAATATCAAAAAATACAAAAACACAAAACATTAAAAAAATATTTAAAATGTATTTTTTAAATTAAAATATAAAGATTTTTCATTTTCTTCAATAACATTCCCTGACATTTCGCCGATATTTCCCTGACTTCCCTGGCATGTGGTCACCCTGTATATTAAAGACTTGCCTCACCAAAACAGTGTACTTACAATTCCCAGTGGTTTCGTTTTTCCTGCGAGTTGTTTTTCGTTAAGGCCGCTTCCGGTTTCTTTGGAAAGTTTCACCTGCGTCTGCAGGAGTTCCAACTCCAATTTTTTCCGCTGCAGTTCGATCAACTCCTTCTGCTTTTGTATCAACTGCTGGTGCATTACCAGGGTTTTATGGTCCACGCCCGAAGGTACGACTTTGGGCTCGGGCGCTGGGCTAGCAGAAGGGTTCTAAAAATATTAAAAAAAAGTTTCTATAAAGGTTGGTCCGGAAATGAGCCCTAAGGGAGTTACGACCCTCCTAAGGGTACATCTGAAAAGCAGTTTTTATTTAATATATCTGAAACCCTATAAACCACAGTAAAGTATTTTTGCACATGCCTTAACATTGATAAAGGTTACCATTTTATGTAATTTTTATTTGGTAATTTTAACTAGGGACGAGAAAAATAAGGGGGGGGGCGAAGTCCATATTTTTGGACCTAGAATTGCCCCTTAAAATATTGTTACTTATTTCTGAACCACCCTGTATAAATTATGCAATTTTGAACCCCTCCCCACATATTTAGAATATATATTTTTTTGCATTTTTAGTACATCTTGACCACTTCAGAGGGCGTCTTCCAAAAGACAGTTTTTAAACGGTTCCACAGTTTTTGGGCTTCCTGTAACACATAGAGTATAAATTCCAACTGGATTCTATTCATAAGTAACTAAACCTAAAATATATATATATATTTAATATTTTTATCATTTTATAAACATTTTTCTGAAAAATGAAATGGCGCTTTTTTAAATTTTTCAGAAAAAGGTTTATAAAATGATAAAAATATTAAAAATTGAATATTTTTTAGGTTGTTACTAGTATTTAGTCTTATGAATACAATCCCGTTGGAATTTTTACTCTATGTGTTACAGGAAGCCCAAAAACTGTAGAGCCGTTTAAAAAGTGTCTTTTGGAAGACGCCCTCTGAAGTGGTCAAGATGTACTAAAAAAGCAAAAAAAAAAATTCTTAATATATTTTATAAATATGTCCAAAAGAAATCAATAAATATTCTTTTTACAAAAAAAAAATAAAAAGTTTATTTTTTTCCAATTATGAAACGAAAAGTCCCCTTAAAAAAAATTAATTCGTTTTTTTTTTTAATTTGACTTACCGTTTTGAGAAATTTCGGATTAAAATGTATAGTATTGGTGGGAGGTTTTGCAGTAACGGGCCAAGCTGGATCCAGAAGACTGATTTGGACATCGATGGCGTAGAGCTTTTTCTGAGGGAACACCTCGTTCCATGTCTGCCTCAACTTAAACATCTCCGCCCTCGTTTTTTCGTCCACCTTTAGTTCAAAAAATCGTGTTAATTTTTTGATTTTAGGCTATAATTTTTAATAAAATGCCGATTAAAATTATAAAATGGGATATTATTATTACTAATACTAATTTAGAATTTTTTTAAAAACAACAGTAAATGGTATATCGGATTTTCCAAAATACTTAAAAAAATTATTTATTTATTTTTTTAATTAAACTTTTTTTAAAGATCTTTTTTGAAAAACGAAAATTTTTTGAAAAAAAAATAAAACTTTTTAAAAAAATTTAAAAAAACTATAATTTTCAAAAATTTTCAGCTTTTTTCGATTTTTTTAAATTTAACCCCCCATAACTTTTTTGTTTTTTGGGGGATTACTTTTAAAAACAAAAGGGGTCTTCCTCTCATAGAACTTGATTTTTCCTGAAAATTCCAAGTAGATCGGATTATCCGTTTTTGAGTTATCGTGTGCACAAAAATCGTGACATCAGACGGACGAAAAAGTTTATTTTTTCATGAAACAAATTTGTATCCAAGAATTTATTATCTAGAACGATTTTTAGAAAATTTTAGAAAATTAGAAACTACCGTATTCTAGCGAATTATTATAATAAGAGAAAATTGAAAACACGGATAAAAATCTTTTTCATAATAATTACATTAGTGCAATTTTTTTAATGGCAACATTTATCAAATGTATTTTTGGCCAAAAATCCCCAATAGTTATCTCGGTTTAATTTTAGTCATTTGATAAGACTTGCTAAAGATAGTATAGATTTTATTTTTATTGTCTGTATATTATTGATAACAAATTATCACCCACATATTGTACTTGTATAATAAAATATAATTTTACCAAAATGTAAAAAAATCGTTACATAACAAAATGTTAAAAATTAAAAACTAGATATTATGTTTAATAGAACTGAAAGCAGTTATTAAAATATTTTTAATAGGAACAAGGTCATACATAATATTATTAAATATGTTTGAATGATAAACAAATGCCGGACTCTTGGAATTCATTTATCGAGAGCTCGCGAAAATAAGAGTTTATTTTTTTATTATTTATTTTTTTAAGACTCCTATCTACCTTCAAATTTTAAAATCATATTATTTTTCAAATAAGAATTTTAAGTTCACTAGTATTTTTGAGATATCTTTTGATAGTTGGTATCCATAAATAATAAAAACATAAATTGTGTGTTAAAAACAACAATATTAGGAAAGTGATTTTTTAGTAAAAAATTTTACTGTTGAAATTAAATATTTTAGTGAATATTTTTTTGGGTGCACTCAAAATTTACTTAATATCATTTATGGATGAGCTCAAAGAACAAAATTGGTATATTTAAATCTTAAAAAATCTGTTTGTATGTAAATTTTATTTTCAAACAAAATACTCAATTTAAAAATTCGCTTACTGAACGATTCAGGACAGTGGCACACCCAGATGGGGGGCTGACGGGCAGTAGACCCCCAAAACCCTCAAATTTTATTTTTTACATTCATTTTAACAACTTTGATTACAAAAATTTATAAAATAAATTTTTTGTATTTTTTTTGGTATGGCAAGAAAAATCCTGGATTCGCCTCTGATTTAGAACCACTGTAGTATCAGGCACGTCAAATATAGCTATAGCCTGTTACATTGGAATTTCCCCTATACAAAATTCCTTAAAATCTAATACCCAATTTTGCATATTTCTAGTTAAAAAAAAAATCCACAAAAACTCTATTTTCTTCATAAATTTGACGAAAACATAAAAAAAATCGAGTTTTTATGAGCTGTAGGTTAAATGTGGTAACTTACTTGTTCAAAAACACTGCAGAAAGTTGAAACAATATTTTGACTGAAGAGATTCAGATATGGGCCTCCGACATTCTTCACAATACAATCAATGAGATACAAAATAGGCAACTTGACTTCATTACGAACCTAAACCAAACAAAAACTAACACTGTAGCATTCTCTGCTACGTAATTCAAAGAATTTACCTTAATTTTACCCCTCTTTTGTTAAGTTAACACTGTTAACTGGTTCTCACTGTTTTATTTGGTAAACACTTTTTTTTACAAATCTGTGTACGATTTGTAAGGTTTTCAACTTTTTCAGTAACTTTTTGTGTTTGTAAAAAAAATACCCTGGAGAAAAAGCAATGAACTGGGAATAAAAAAACTAGATTAATCACTTAAAAAATGTAGCAAAACGTAAATTTACATTATCTGTAAAATTACATAGTCAATGCTAATTTTGAGTCATATTACAAATAAAATCTAAAAAGTTTAATTTTGCTTTTTCTGTGGGGCAAAAAATATAAAATAACTTTTCAAATTAAATCGATAAATTTAAAAATGTATTAAAAAGGCGATTGTTTTAAATAGTATGACTTTATTTTGAACATTCTGGCATAAAAAAATGTAAAACACTGTAAAATTGTTAAAAATCCTGAAAATTAAATTACAGTAAATTTACATCGAAACTTGTGTAATTTTACAATAAATGTGTAAAATTACAGTAAATTTTATGTATATTTACGGAAATTTCAAAAATTTACATGCATTTGTACAGTGTAGGTGTGTCAATATCATAAATAATATTTTTGTTTTCTTTTTACAAATAATAAATAATGAGAAAATAAATAAAATTTTATCAGCTTCATCAAATAAACATTGTTTTTAAATAATATTGTTTATTGAATAACAATATATAGATATGATTTTTTTTTTTCACAATTCATTTAGGTTGTATTTTTTTTGTTATTTTTCAATAATATTTTTTTTTTCGTACTTTACGATTAATATAAGAATTGTGTCATGCATAGCAAAAATAAATTATCTTACTTTCGAAAAGTTTATTAAAATATATCACAATTTTCTGTAAAAAAGGTAACTTTATAAAAGTATGATCGTAAATGCACTTCATACATGTACCATCTAATTTGTGACCCTTTAGAGTGATAATTTCAACCCTGTAAAAACATTTTTTTTTTAATTACACAGGCCACAAAACAAAACAAAAATACCCTGAACTTTTGACAAGACAGGTCTATTCTTATATTTTTCATAACTGAATCCAAATCCCAAGTAAGATTAAGGGATTTCCCATGCAAAAAACATGCTTTTTTAAGGTTTTTGTATGTTTTTTCAGAACTAAAAAAACAAAAGGAAAATGATAAACCTAATCTGACTTTAAATTTGAATTCTACAGATCAAAATACATTGAAAGCCATGTTTAGTTTTTTTTTTTCAAGAAATTTGGACCCTTGCAGGGATTTGAAAACTAGCAGCCCAAGGGCATTTTGGCGATTTTGAGGTGTTTTTTGAGGTTAGGGCCAAACCAAGACCCGTTGGGACAATTCTGATGGCGGATTCGGATTCAGCGTATCAAAATACATATATACTTCTCAGTTTTCAAAATTTCGTGAAAAAATATGGTTTTAATGAAGCTGAAGTTTGCAACGTTTTTTTGCATCGAAAATTTAAATAGTATTTGTTTGTTTTTTTTTATGTTTATGTTTGTTTTTAACCTCGTACTATTCTACTTAATTAAGCATCCCCTAAGTCCAGGACTTGTGTGGGCTAGTAGTAGAGGGAACCACCGGCTTTAATTGACTTTCGAACCAATATATCTAGGGAGTACGCCTTCGCCAAATTTCAATTATTAATTAACTGAAAAAGGCAATCGGCGCCAGTGAGGTTTGAACTCACGATCATTAGATCAGTGTCAGGCTATATCGATGCCATTGACCACTGAGCTAAATCTCCCATATTAAAGCACTTATTCCATAACACGTTTTTAGCGCACTAATACTTTAGAAAACTCGCCGCAAGCGGCTTGTTTTTCAAACTTGTACTCGTGAGCTAAAAACGTATGTTATGTTACTTTAATATACTATTTGAATTTTCGTTAAAAAAAAATTGCAAACTTCAGCTTCATTGATTTTTGATGTATTTTGATCCGCAGAATTCAAATTTGAAGTCAGATTTGTTTTATCCTTTTCCGTTTTTTTTTTTAATTCCAAAAACTATACAAAAACCATAAAAAATCATGCTTTTTGCATTTTTCTCAAAAAATCACTGTGAAACCCCTTAATCTGACTTCGGGTTTGGATTCAGTTATGAAAAATACATAGGAATAGACCTGTCTCATCAAAAGCTCGGGGTACTTTTTTTGTTTTGTGGGCCTGTCTTATTTTGGTATGGTGGTTTAGATATTGACAAAATTATTTTTATAAGGTCAAAATGGATACCCTAGTCATATTTTGTGGGGGCCCGATGTAAAAAAATACGTGAAACTTTCCTTCAAATAGTGTCTAACACTTATAACTTGTGATGATGTAAGACGAGATATGAAAATGATTGAATTTACATATCTCGGCTCAGAGAACATCAAATTTTAAGTGTGATACACCGTTTTAAAGAAAATTTCAATTATTTTTTACACTGGTTCTAAAAAAATAATTGAAGGTCACCATTAAATTTCTAAAGGGTGACGAGTTATACAGTTTACTATGTATGTTCATCATACAAAAATACTTAATAGTAACAGTTAAAAAATAACCTTTGAAAGATGAGCCTCAATAGCCTCGACTATATCACTGGCATTCTGTAAATTTTCCTCAGCGAGCATTGTGAGCACATTGATTAGAGGTTTGCTGTTGAATGTGAGGTCAGCCAAACTGGAGGTGTATTCCGCTTTTATCTCCGAACTAGTCATCTTTTTAAACTAAAAGTCCGTCCTCCTAATATACAAAATGTAATTGATACCACCGCCTGGGGCTAAAACAATGAAATTATAAAATTAGAACAAGATGGTCTCACAAAATGACGGCTTGTGTGACCGTATGGCGTAATTTTTCGCAATCCACATCTTTTTTCTACTTTATCTTACCTTAAATTATTAATTAATAGCTGGACGTTAATATCCATCGGAGAAAATCAAGTTCAACACATTTTTTACACCAGTTTTTACCAAAAGTTCCTCTTGCACACCACTCACAGCAACTCACAAAAATGGCGACTGATTTTGTTTCAAGGAATTTCCGTTTATGACATGCGCGTCATCATTAAGGCCTGTTCACATGAAAAGTCCATTTTTCAAGGACTTATTTTAAACTAACTAATGAAATATTTCTGACTTAAGTAAGCTTTTTACCGATCAATTCTTAGAAGTTAATCCATAAGAATTACTCTGTAAATTTTACTGTAAACTAGGTCAACGCTTCTACGTTTTTCGTAACGTTTTTAACCGAACTTGTGTGAACTAGCCTTTAGTTCAGCTTCTCAGCCTTGTTCTGTGACGTCACATAACGATTCGGGCCGCGTGAAGCAAGCCACAAATGTGAACAGTGCTTTAAACCTGTCATAAAAAAATTAAATCAACAAAGATACATGTCAAAATAATTTTGACATGAAAATAATCTTATGAATTTATGAAAAATCATATCTAAAATGTAAATCAGTGTCCATTTTTGATTAAATTTATCAGGTAGGATCACAAATAAATTAAAATAATTAGAATTAATTAATTTTTTTTACCATATGTAGCGTTTTATGATACATGACGTAATTTTTCCTAAGAAATACATATTTTCGCAATATTAAAGGAAGAAAGAGATTACCGTCTTCCTCTAGAGGGACCTACAAACAATGATCTCCATGTGAGGCAATAATATACAACCAATTTTCTCCATTTTCAAAAAAATGGATGATTACAAGTTTTTGTTCAAAGTTGTCTTGGTGGGAAATGCTGGTGTGGGAAAAACATGTCTTGTCAGGAGGTTTACACAAGGGCTTTTTCCTCCAGGGCAAGGGGCCACCATAGGAGTTGATTTTATGATAAAAACTGTTGAAGTCGAGAATGAGAAAGTGAAGGTAAGGAGAAAAATTAGATTAAAATTTATAGTTTTTTGTCGATAAACATTAAACATATACACTAGAAAATGCACCTTTGTGCATTTGAACCTTAAAATACTAGAATCAAGAATATTCTTATTAATTTTTTACTTGATTTAGTTTTTTTGAGCTAAAATGTACCACATTGGCAAGATTTTAACAAATTTTATTAGTTTGATGATTAAAAAGCCTTAATTTTCTAATTTTAGTTACAGATATGGGACACTGCAGGTCAGGAACGTTTCCGATCTATAACCCAGAGCTACTACCGATCTGCCCATGCACTTATTTTAGTTTACGATATTTCTTGCCAGCCTACATTTGATTGTTTGCCAGATTGGTTGAGAGAAATTGAGGAATATGCCAGTAGTAGAGTTTTAAGGGTTTTAGTAGGTAAGATTTTAATTAATAACAGTCCTGTGAATTTATTATTCCATCAATCTATTTTCTAATCATCGTACAGAGTGATATTGATATTGATGGCGCACAAGTCTACATCAATCTAATGGCTATATTCCTTTTGCGAGTAAAGTCTAAAAACGTTTTCTTAATCGGCGTGCAGAGTTGACTCTTGGTACTGAAGAGGGCCAGAAGCCCGAAACTGTCAGTCTACCAATATCACTCTGTACGATGATTAGAAAATAGATTGATGGAATAATAAATTAATATTTTTATAATTTTGTTTAAAATTAAAAATTTCTGTCCTTACGAGTCCTGTGAAGTTTACTAACTTAAAATTTACCAATTTTAAACACCTTTGCCCCTATGTTTTAATTTTTTTTTCTGTTTTTGAATTTTTTTTTATTTTTAATTTTTTTTTCAGGTAATAAAATAGACAGAGATGACAGAGAGATTCCCACTCATGTGGGTGAAGAATTTGCAGACAGACACAACATGTACTTTTTAGAAACTTCTGCAAAAGAATCTGACAATGTTGAGAGGTTGTTTATGCAAATAGCTGAGGACCTAATGGAGGTAAGATAACTAAAAAACGCATTGAAATAAAAACAAGCCGTAATGATATGATGATTTTTTTTTATTTTCTTTTTACGAAAAACGAAAAAAAAATAAAATAAGATCTTTTTTTGAAAAACGAAAAATTAAAAAAAAACCATTTTTTTAAAAATTCAAAATTAAAAAAAAAAAAATTTTATTTTTGCGAAAAACGAAAAAAAATTGAAAAATTTTTTTTTTTTAATTATACTTATATTTATTTTTTAAAAAGTTTAACGCCCCATAACTTTTTGTTTTTTTGGGGGATTACTTTTAAAAACAATAGTGATCTTCCCCCTATAGAACCTGATTTTTCCTGCAAATTTCAAGTCAATCGGATCCGTTCTTGAGTTATCGTATCTACAAAAAAAGTGACATCGGAGGGACGGACGGACAGACGGACATTTTCAAAGTTTCTTATTTTTTCATGAAACACATTTGTATCAAAGAAATTTTTGTTTTTGTTTATTTTTTCAATATTTTTTTTCTGATTTATATTTTTTTATTTTAGCAAGCCAGAAGTAAGGACTTGCCCCGTTATGACACCAACACAGCCAGCATCAACGGAAGGACGTCAACAGTTAGCGAAAATTGTTGTAGTAAGTTTCAGTAATTATTTTTTCCAAAAAAAAAAAAATAAACAATTTTTTGTAATTTATAATGAGGTTGGCAAGTACACCAAAATTGCACTAAAAATTAGCTTAGGTAGTGTACTTTAATTTGTGAAATGCGCGAACTTTTCAAATTTTCAAAAAAAATGCCTGCGGCGCTATATTTAATAAGTCGGATTTCGAGTATTTGTTTTTTTTAATTTTCGTCTGTTGTCTTCAAAATAATTGCCAACTCCATTATCCAAAAAGGCATTTAAGAATTTAATTTGCTCAGGTATATCATACTTATATTTTTACATAAATAATTGGAGTTTGAGTGTTGATGTGAGGTAACAAAATGATTGATTACCATACATTTTGGACCTAAATGAATTAAAGAGGCTTTATTTTTTTATTTTCCGTACTTAAATACATTTTATTTATTTGTAAGATATTTATTAAGTCAATATAACATTCCATTTACTTTTTAAGCTACTTTTTAATAATTATGTATAAATATTTAATCTATGTATGCACATTAGGGGAAAAGGTCCTCACCTAGTTATCTGGATTAAATAAGGAAATAGTTATTTATGGTACTAGTGGGTAAAGTAAGATAAAGCCCATGAGAAAATTAACCAAACGAGGCGTCAGCCAAGCAGGTTAATTTTCGAGAGGGCAATATCGGTTTACCCATGAGTGCCATACAAGGTTTTTATCCAATAAATAGCTTAGGAATTTATATTTTTATTAAAAATTTTAATGACATTTACAACAAAATAATTTGACAAGTGACAGTTGAGTGGGTAAAATAAATAATTATCCACTCAATAAAGTAAAAGCCACGCGGTGGTTATTATTGAGTTTATCTATTTCAAATAAATCTGGTAATTGTCTTATTGTCTTTATGTATTGGATAAAAAATATTTTCTTTTAACTATAAATATTTTTTAAAATGTAAGTTATTATAGCTCTGTAAAAACGTCTTTTTTATTGGGATAGGTCCTTTTTCCAGAATGTTATATTCACATCTAATTTTCATAAAAAAAGATTTATAGTACTTAAATGCTACTTAATATTTCTATTTAGTTCATTTGCTGCTATTTTCTGTTTTAGTGATATATTGTCAGTTAATACTCATTTATCTTTAGGTTAATTTATTTTGTTGGGGTTATTTATCAAACAGTTAGAAATTACGATAAACACATTAATAGATGTAGGTACCCACTAATTTGTTTTTAGACAAATCGTTTTTATAAATTTAATTCTTAAGGGGTTAAATACCTTGTGGCTCGGGGAAGTTAAGGGTTATTATTGATTTTTTTTAGGTATGTAATCACAACTTTATTCGAACGACCTAAAAAATATCAAATAGTATATGTTTTGATGTGTTTGTGAGAAATGTTTCATTGGCGAATTCGGAAAATTCTGGAAATTTTAATAAAAAATTTTCACAAACACATCATAACATATAGATACTATTTGATATTTTGTAGGTCGTTCGAATAAAGTTGTGATTACATACCTGAAAAAAATCAATAAAATCCCTTAAGTTTCCCGATCCAGTAGGTATATAACCCCTTAAGTCCTTGACATTTTTTTTAAATGTGCGCACAATTATTTTTAATGTTTATTGCTGCTTTTTTCTTGTAATTCGTACTGTAGAAATCTTTCTTGAAAAGAAAACTATTTAATAATGGTGTAGGTTTTTAATTTTTTCGATGTTGCAATAATGCCAAAGAACACAAAAAAGGAATAATAAAACTATCAAATTTTAAAAAATTTTACTTTTATTAATTTTCCCATATAATCTATAAAGGTACAAAAATAATTTATCAACACACCATGGGCTTTAAAGAGAAGGCTGTTTTATATTTAAGGATAACGTTTACCGTTATCAAAATACCGCTTTATTTTATACTAAAAATAAATTATAACATTTTAAAGCTTAAAGCTACCTCTAACCAGTAACGATTTTTTTTGTACGCTTTTTATCACATAAGTCTCTAAAATGTTAAAATCTTTGTCAATGACGTATATATTAACTGATTATCCTTAATAGACAAAACTTGGTTTTATTTTTGTATTTAGGATAATTCATGAACATCAAACAACCAGGTGGTGCATTTTTAAGTCCAAAAGGAATACAACTTATCTAAAGCCCATGTATGTAATTTATTATATACATACATGTAACATACATATAGTTTGACGCATGGATCTGTGGCTACGGGAACTAGGTTTGGAATGTGTGTGTGCAAGTGGGAGGCCCGATGTAGGCACGCACGCCTTATAACGCTCTTGACGGAAAGAAGAGACCGCGAATGATTCCTCCCCCTTACGTCGGAGATTTTCTTTCATGCGGAGAACTATATTTATTCTATCACTACTTAACTCTTATAATATAAGTTAATTATGTAATTTTTGGGTGTAACCCTACCCTAAGTTAATAACTTATTATTTATTTGTATTTTAAGGCTTATATTTTGGTTTTGGTGTACTGTGTTATTTATTTTCCGAATTCTTCTATTTTTAAAAGGTCTTTGGTAAAATTGAACAATTTTTCTTGTAATTCTGTCGAAGATGCTGTTTCACTTGGAGCAAATATTTCGCAGTTATTTATGTAGGTGCCCCCGTTTCCTTCCAAACTTGGGGATATACAGCTATGAACTATTGAAATGGCACCTTGCTCTGGACTCTATAAATAAAATAGTGGAAATAAAATAATTGTAAAAGTCGTATTCATCATATTCTAAACACTAAAATAAAGGTAAGTTAATTAATTACCTTAAACAGTAGGTGTGGAACCCATGGTGCTTTATTTTTTAAGGTAGTACCATCGAATAGTTCCGTATTGACAATCCCAGGGTGAACAGAGCATGTTTGAACAAAATCTCCTCGTTTTTTCAAAAGCTCATTTAAATAATTCGAGAACATTATTTGGGCCAGTTTTGATTGAGCATAGGCCACCCCTGGAATATATTCTTGCCTAAAAAAGCCCAAACAGCACTAGTGATCTAAGAACATTCTCCAATTATTCTATTGGCAATATTCTTAGTAAAACTTTTAGATATGCTATGATTATGCTTAAAATACATAATCTATGCATATACATGACATATCCTTATAATTTTCTTTTAATGCATATTCTAACAAATTTCTATTAAGAATGTTCTTAGAAATTATGCTATGCATATTCTAAGAATGTTCTGATAGGTTTATTTTAATTTGCCGCTGTTCTGCAATACATTTTTGACATGAAGTTGTAATTCTACAGTGGCCGATAAAAAATTATGCCTTTTATTGTTTTTGGTGATTCCAATCGTGTATTGTAAGCTATGTAAGATTGTATTGTTAGCATGGAAAGGTATGTATACAAACAAATTAATCCATGAAAATGTTAATATTCCTGAATTTTAAATGTTGTCTATTATATAATAGTTGAAGACATTGTTTTGTACCACACAATGTCATTAATACACATGTCACTATTCTGGATATTGACTACTTTAGATTTGACAGATCATAAATTAGGTTAAATAGTTTTGCAAGTTATATATAAGAAGATGCTGGGCATAATCTGCAAGATTTTTTTTTAGAATGATTAAAACGGTATCCATTGAATGTCTTAAAACCTTCCAAGAATGTTCTTCGTAAAACAGCGCATACTCTTAGAATCATATGTAACTACAACATTCACAATATTTATTTTAAGAATATTCTTAGAACTGTTTTGTGCTATGCAGGTAGATACCCTGTTTAAATTATATCAAATCATAAAAAATAATGAAAATATTTGAAGATATTCTTTATTATTAAATTATTATTATTATTATTTTAACTTACCTATTATTAATATCTACAAAATTAATGTTTCCTACATAGTGCGCACATGAAGAGACATTCACTATTCTGGATCGTTCTTTTTCTTTACCGCCATTTTTTAACTCTGGGAGCAACAAGTGAGTTAACAAAAAATGTCCCAAATAATTGGTTGAAAATTGAGATTCATAGCCATCTTTGGTTTCAACATATGGGCCAAACATTATTCCAGCTAAAAAAAATTTAAAAAATTATTTTCTGGGAAGTTAAACAAATTAACTGTTTTTGTAGACGCCAGAGATATAGTAGAATGTTTACATTTGAAACAGATTAATGTGAGGCATGGGCGTAATCAAATTTTATTAAATTAAGTACGTAGTAGACGTTTTGATTGGACGATTGGAGCCAATATACCATGAGATGCGCCAGAAAAAATGTTCGCTGCTAAAAAAAATCTCTTATATTTGTGTCGTCAAGTATACTTAAATAGTTTTGTGCCTTATACATATAAATAAATTACTAATATATTTATTTTACAATGTAAAATTTATCTCACCATTATTGATTAGAAAATGGATTGCAGGGAATTTGTTTTTGACAGTTTCAGCAAAAGATCTAATGGAGTCTAAAGAGCTGATATCCAGTTGTAGCACCGTCAATTTCCCTGTTTTTATCCCGTCGTCCCTGAATTTTTTCAGCATATTTTCGGCGTTGTTGACATTTCTGCAACCTAAAAATAGTCATATTATATGATGAAGATTAAATTTTTTATGAAGAAAAAAACAGTAAGCGGTTTGACTTGACATTTAAAAAATTTAATATTGCAATATGCAAAAAAACTATACATTCAACTATACGACATGTATAGTTTTTTTGTAGGAATCTTAATAATTTTGGTTTTAATAATAATTTAGGAGTTAATTGTTCTGTTTCTTTGATGAGATATAAACTTCAAATTCGGAATGTGATATAATATCACACTACATCTAAAAACAATTCTGCCCTCTAAGCTGAAAGGTCCTATCTGTGTATGTTAAACCTATGTAGATAGGACCTTTCAGCTTAGCGCGGCATTATTATTTGCAATATTTTTTTTTATTCGATAAGGTGGCAGTAGGGACAGTATTTTTAATAGCGCCCTAGTTCTTGTGATACATCATTTTTAAACAGCTTAAAATTCTCTATTTTTCAATATTTAAAAAAAAAAATTTCTTTAATTAAATTAAATAAATGCAATTTTTAATATTAAAAAAAAATTGGAAATTTTGCACAAAGCGGTCCAAATAATAAATACAAGGTGTATTATTATTTTAAGACCTACTATTTATCATTTTCATGTAAAATTTTCAATATTTATGCACAAAATATTAAACATTTTAATAATAAAAAAAAATCTTCAAAAATAAAAAATATTTATTTCTACAGCTAAACAAATAATTTTAATTTCTTTAAAATGATATATCACATGACCTAAATTGCCATTTAAAAAAAAATATTGCAAATCATAGTTTTTGTTCTGTGATATAAACATCTCAAATTTGAATTTTATATCTCATCCCGTTCAAAAGTTACGGGGGTGTATTTAAAAGAAGAACCCTGTATACTATTTCTTACCCATTATAACATTGACGTCGCATTTTAAAAGCATCCTAATAACTTCACTGCCGATTCCTCTGTTTCCTCCAGTTATAACTGCAGTTTTTCCAGACTTTGCTATTAATTCTACAGGAAAAAGTTTTTCAAAAAACCAGATTTGTCATAATAACTAAATAAAATAACATTTAAAAATGTTTTAAATATATACAGGATGATCAGTAACTGCCATGCCAAAATTTAAGAGGTGGTTCTACATCCAAAAATATGAAAAAAAGTTTCTATAAAGGGTGTTCCGGAAATGAGCTCTAAGGGAGCTATGGCCCTTCAAAGATGAGATATTGAATGGGAAAC
Source organism: Brachypterus glaber (assembly GCA_958510825.1). Taxonomy (NCBI): domain Eukaryota; kingdom Metazoa; phylum Arthropoda; class Insecta; order Coleoptera; family Kateretidae; genus Brachypterus; species Brachypterus glaber. Next base: position 4,587,632 of record OY294050.1, read on the forward strand.
AAATAAGAGCATTAATAAAATTTTAATGGTGATTCTTCATTTAAAACTGAGCAAAAAAGTATTCTTCACCAAAACACCTCAATTTAATATTAGAGGAGTAATAGCCTTTTAAAAAGTAACATTTTTGGTGGCACAAAATGTTACTTCCTCGTAATTGCATTTTTTAAACGGTTACACTATATGACATTTTTTATGTATTTTTACTTAAGAAATCTATATTTTTTACAAAAAATCCATAAAAACTACACCTAAAAAAGTTGTGGGCAAAAATGTGTTAAGCCTCACATATTTTGTCCGTCTAGGCACGCCTCAGGATAAATTCAAAAAAATAAATTAACATAAACTCTTGCCTTATTAATATTAGTATACATGCAAAAGCTCGTGCTCTAGCTTAAAGGGTACCAGAGTTATTAATCCAAACCAACCTTTATAGGACCTTTTTTTGATATTTTTGTGTGGAATCACTTCTTAAATTTTGGCATGCCAGTTACTGATCACCCTGTATAATTTTATAACATGGAGTTTAGGCTGGCCGGTTTCGAACATGTTTATTTTTTATCAGGGCTTTAATTAAGCTTAAAAATAAGCTTATATTATGCTCATTATTATTATTATTATTATTATTATTCTACGTTCATGGCTGACCCCTTATTTTTTTTATTTTAGCCCTGATAATGCATATTCGGGATAATTTTCGAAACCTGTGGGCCTTACAGATATCTGTGTTTTATTTTTAAATATTAACTGTTCTTAATTAAATTTAATTATTAATCATTTGGTACCTGCCGAGGTACCTGTTTAAAATAACAATTAGATGACCTACTTAAATTTTAAGTTAATATATCTGTCATAGATCTGATTAAAAATGTATTAAAATCACAAATTACCTGTTTTGTTACGTCCCCTCATCATGTAATCCTGTATAAGACCCTTAGAACCCACCGCATTGTACAAAATCTCGTACTTCGCCTCGCTAATTATCAGTTTCAGCGGTTTTTTCGACCTTACGATGGCTGTAACAGCTATAATTACTATCACACAAAAGCCCAGCACAAATATCATATTCTTTGGCTAAAATTTGATGAAATTTAATAAGAAATTAATTTTTTTAACTAACCAAAACACATGAGATTGTATTTTATTCAGTTTAACATACTTGAGAAATTTCTTGTTAACTTTCTCTTGCTGTAAGTAAAACATATCTGCAATAGTTATTTAAGTAGATGGGGTAAAGGAACTATAGTTACTTATTTTGAAATACATGTTTTTTAGTAATCAAAAATATTGCTGCTAATAAAATAATAGAGTACGTACTATACTATACAGGGCGTTCCAAAAGTCATCCCCCCCTCTTAACTTTTGAATGAGTTGAGATATCGACTTCAAATTTAGATCTTTTAAATAAGGCAACTTAAACTATCTTTTAGCATATATTTGATATTTTCAGCTCTTAATATTCGGGCAGGGGGGGCATGGGGGACATTTTTTCTCAGTGGAAAGGGGGTCGCGTGATACATCATTTTAAAGACTTTATGTTTTTTTATTTTTTTAAACAATTTTTTTAATGTCTTGATTTTTTATTTTTTTGTGTTAAAAAATGCGATTTTTTAAGTTTTTTTTTGTAAATTTTTATTTATGTCAATTATAATTATTTTAAAAGTATTATTTACGTTTTATCATCATGAAATTAGTCATTTATAAAAAAATGTTTGATTGAAAAAAAAATAAAAAAAAAACTAAATTTGTTTGAAAATTCACATCCAAACTTTTTATCGCAAAAAATACCCCTTTATCCACTCATGAGTCAACAAATTTGTTACCCGAAAATAATCCCAGCCGAGAACATTCCAATCTACAGTCTAAATTTTAGGTCTTTAGATTAAATCGTCCTCGAGTTATGGTCATAACTTTTCCCAGATAGAACGGCGCAGAAAAAATATATAATCGCGGAATCAGCTTTTTGTGGAAAGTAAAAGAAAGATAATTGTTAAAATATGATATCCACGTGTAATATAATTAATTTCTATAGAAATTAATTTTTAATAACTTATAATTAATTAGGCTATGCATAAATGTTTTTAAGGCTTTAAACACGCACCTATAGGTATATATACCTAGAGGTAATAATATTTATCCTAAAAAAAAGTTAAAAAAATAAAATACTTTTTGCCCATTATTACTAATTATAATTATTACTAATTATAATAATATTAATACCATTTAAATATAACTTATTATTGACTTTTATCAGGTCCCTGTAAAAATGACATATAGGTATAGTCGTATTAAAGTCGCAAGCGACTTGCCAAAACAACTGTAGACTACGGTTTTTCAATAACGTACGCTTTGATGCAGAGACTTAAAATTTGAAATAAAGATTTTTTAAGTAGGGTGACCATACGTCCCGGTTTTTCCGGGTACATCAATATTTTCATCCGATCACCCTAACTAAATAGGACATTTTTACGTATTTTTTTTTAGTTCATCTGCTCACTCTAACTAAATAGGACATTTTTACGCATTTTTTAAGTTCACAAGTTTTTGAGTAAAAACTACAGTCTACAGTCTACTGTCCGGGGACAAATCTGGTCACCCTATTTTTAAGTAGTAAAAAAAAATCAAGTCGCAAGTGGCAATTGCCACTTTAATACGACTAAAAAAATTTTAAAAACGGTGAGAGACGTATAGCGTCTATGCGTTTCTATCCGATTTTAATAATTTCTATATGGACTTTATACCCAAGTGACTAATACCTAAATGCTCCCTTATAATTTTTAGTCAGAAAATGATTGTTTTTGTGTACCTACCAACGAATCTTCTCAACGTGTCTCTATCATTTTTAGGTTGAATCATATAGTACATTTTATCATTTAAAGAATTTGTAAGTTCATGCAACATTGCCAAGTTTTTTAAAAACATACCGTAAAATATATATCACGTGGCTAAGGGTATAAACCGTAGCTAACTTGACGTTAGCCACCTATAAACCTATTACGCTGATGCGTTCTAGAAAAAAAGAACGCTTCCTTGTATATGTTAAATGGTAAAAAGGTAAAAAGAAAGTGTTCTTCCGTTAAAACAACGTTTTATAATCAAAATACTGGAATCTTTCAATGTAATCAGTTTTTTTCTGTACATTTACTTTGAATTAAGCTGCTAGGGAATTCCAACCAATCGTCGCCTCACTTGCTTTGCGCGACTTGCGAACCAGCCTTTACAAAATTAAATGCGCATACATTTGTCACAACGGCAACGCTGTACATCAAAAGTCAGAGCTGTCATTTTAATATTTATACAGAAAAGATTATGGTGTAGACGTATCTAGCATTTTCTCAGCTTTAATATTTTTAATACACGTAATTTAAGTGATTTTTAATTATTTGTTGAATCAGTGTTAGTAAAATAAGTGGTTTCGATTTAACTGAACAGTAAAAATGGGTGATAACGCAGGTACTAGTGCAGAAAGCGCCCCAAGAAGGGGGCTCAATTTTGAGGCTCTAAAACAGCATGTTATCAGTCATAAAATCGATTGCGCATTATGGGCGATTCGTATCGTATCCCTGGTTTTTGGATTTTTGTACCTGATACCGATTTTCGGGTAAGTATAATTACCTAGAATCTATGAAAAATTAATTAATTAGATGTTTGTTTAACCTTGTTTTTGATGTTTTTTACGTTACGTAGATACACTTTTATTTAATTGCAGTTGTTAATGGAATTTTGATAATAAATTAATACTTTTTGTTCTAAAATTGTTCAATGTTCAAGGTATAAAATATGTATAGTAAAAATTCACAAAAACTTTAATGTGTTACAAAGATGAATACAACCATTTTTTTAATATAAACCAATTCCTGATCTATTATAATCAAATAATATACAGGATTTTATTTTAAATGACTAGTGACATTTTGTATTCCCCCTATAAAAAAATTATGATGAAAACTGGTTGCAATACACATATCGACACTCCCAAGCAACAAGGATGTAACTCAAGTTAGACCCATTTTGAGTTATACTCATAGGTAAATGCCTTGAAAAAAGACACACATGGTGGTACTACTCAGGCTTTTCACAATCCACTTTAAGCAAAAGTTTACTTAAAATCACTAAAGTAAGAAATTCTAAACTTGAATATTATCAGAAACAAACAGAAAATACACAATAAATACTTAAACAGTTAAATAGAGAATTTTATAAGCTTTCAAATGATGTATCACATGACTTCCTTTTCCACTTCAATCATTTACCCACCCTTAAATAACAAAAAAATATATTTTAGAAATTTAGCTGTCATGTAAAATGACAATATATGAGTTACGGCTTTGTTGCTTAGGGGTATCGATATCAAAACTCTTGATATCTCATGAATTTTCATATGGAAATTTAAAAACTGCATAAAAGCTTATGAAATCCAGCAGTGCTCCCAAGGGGGGGGGGGAGGGGTGTTGGAAATTTCTGTTATAAGTTGGGAAATATTTTCCCTTATTAATACTAGTATACTTGCAAAAGATTGTCGCTCCAGTTTAAAGGGTACCAGAGTTATTAATTAAAAACCTTATTGTTATTAAGTAGCTCCCTTAGGGCTCATTTTTGAACCAACCTTTATAGGAACTTTTTTTGATATTTTTGGATGTAGAGTCACCTCTTAAATTTTGGCATGCCAGTTATTGATCACCCTGTATATGTATATCTAAAAAATATATGTGAAATTTTACTTTAAGTTTGATTTGGGGGGCTTGATAAAATTTTGGGGGGGGCTAAGCCTATGCCTTACCAGAAATTTACAAACTCAAAAAACAATGTATTCTCAAAAAAAAAAATACATGGTTTTCATCAGCACATCTAGATTTCATGAATCTGAAGTTTGCAACATTTTTTTGCAATGAAAATGCAAATAGTAATTAAAGTACTAGTTTCATAACGTTTCATACGTTTTTAGCGAACTAGTACTTTAGCAAGCGCAAGCGGCTTGTTTTCTAAACTTGTACTCGTGCGCTAAAAACGTATGTTATGAAACTAGTACTTTAATATACTATTAGAATTTTCGTTGCAAAAAAACGTTGCAAACTTTAGCTTCATTAGATTTTCAGGTTTACCACATGAAATCCAATGTAAGTTTATGAGATACCAAAGTATTTTCATCAGATTTTTTTTTAGGACGTAATTTCATTTATAATATTTATGCATGTTAAGAACCTGGGTCTGGTAATGAAAATCGTTGACCCCAAAAAGTTTTTAAGGGGGGCCGTGGAATAAACCTTAAAAAAATCATATTCACTATTGGCGAAGGCGTCACCATTTAAAACTGCATGGGCTTAAATATGAGCTTTTCTGTTTAAAAAACAGGCTTAACAACTAGTTTATTAATAATTTCTATAATGTTTATTAATAAAAAAGAAACTAAATTAATAAGGAAGAAAGTAATAATGTATTATTCATTTGTCAATTTCAATAGGCTGGATTAAAAAATTATATTTTTGTTTTAATACCAAAATCCAAACTAATGCAAATTGTTGATGGTTGATTTTAAGATATAAACATAAAAAAAATCTGAAATAGTAAAAAGTCTAGAATACATCTATCCCAAAAAAAAACGCAAAACACAGATTGAAAAAAAAAACTTTTTTTACAGTAAAAATTTTTGATCAACGTTTTTAACGGGTTCAACCAAGGCGTCCTTCACTTGAAGTGAAGGATGCCTTGGTTCAACCAACCGGTTTACCCAGGGATATTTTGGTTTAACCATTATTTTTTTCGGACTGGGTAGAACTTGGCCCCTTTACTTCAAGCAACGAACTAATAACTCTTCTCTCTAGAATACGCATACCGTTAAAATAGAGTATCGCCAACATCTCGGTTTGTTTGTAAACAAATAGTAGGTATATTCAGGCCTGAACAATAACAATTACCAGTAACTGGTATTGTTGTCTCTGTTAGAACAAAGCTGTGCGAGTAAGACAGACGAATGTTTATGTTGCCGACGTTTTTGTCAGTTTTAACGAATGAAATGCCTATTCTAGAGAGAAGAGTTATTAGTTCGTTGACTTGAAGTGACGTATTTTATGTAGGTACCCCAAATTTAAAATCTCATTTTTTTAACCAGCCTATTAATGATGGGCGAATACTTTCTTTTGTTAAGTATTCGACGTTGAATATACATTTATTTTTATTAATATAAAACCTGTTTTGCCGAAATTTCAAGTAATAAAAATGTATGAATACTACGGAATTAAAATGAAAATAGAACGTTCTACGTACGGTTCCACCGAATTTACTGTTTCGTAAAAATGTGTGGTTAAGTTTTGAGTAAGAAGTTTATTTATTGTACAATCCTTGTACACCTATCCAAAAACTTCTACAGTCCTTGACAATTCCTAACAATCTTCCACAATCTTTGACAATCTTCCATAATAATCTACAAGCCTTGTCAGTTCGTAACAATCTTTGACAATCTTCCACAATCATCTACAATCCTCCACAATTTTCTACAATATTAATCTGAATGTATTATATGTCTATATTTTTGGAATCAGTGCATCGAGATTTATCGACATGATATAAAAAAAAATCTGAGATATGGTCAAAATCTTCAAATTTCGCTCATCGCTTGTATTTATTTTAAATTCTTGTCGATAGATCTCAACGCGGATTCCAAAAATATAGGCATATAATACCTTCAGTTTCATATTTTTGCATCTTTGAATGCAGAAAACTATTTTACATCTGAAAAAAAACATTATATTATTTTTTTATTTAATAAAAACAAACTTAACCCGTTCGCTACCAAGCGGCTCATTTATGACAATTTTTAAAACCGACCGATCTCCCATATCTAAGCCGATTTGCCTTGTTTTTACTTATGCTTGGTCTGTGGGCTCGAAACTCAAATATACCCCTGGTAGCGAACGTGTTAATTGACTTAATTTCCGGCAAAAATGGAAGTTAAAGAAAAACAAACATTTTGTAGCTCTTACAATAGCGCACCAAAAAGTTAAGAGCGTCCAAGGGGGTTGCCATTTGAAAACATTAAGTTATGAAGGAAAACCCGTTTTAAAAAATTTAAAGTTGATTATAACACAGACCCAAAAAAACGAGATGACACCGGGCTATTCTTATGTATATTTCATCACTGAACCCAAATCCGAAGTCAGATTAAGGGGTTCCGCAGTGATTTTTCGATAAAAATGATTTTTTATAATTTTTGTATCGTTTTTTGGAATAAAAAAACGGAAAATGATAAAATTAACTAATCTGACTTTAAATTTGAATTCTAAGGATCAAAATACATCGTATTTTGATTTTTTTTTCACGAAATTTGGACCCTTTTGAAAACTGTAGCAGCGCAAGGGCAATTTTGAGGTGTTTTTTGAGGTTAGGCCCAAACAAACACTCGTTGGGTCAATTCTGGCCTCTCGTCTCCAGATCAAGTTTTTTTTGTTCGGCTGTTACGCGCTGCTACAGTTTTCAAATTTTCATAAAAAAAAAATTAAAATTATTTTTTGATCTGTAGAATTTAAATTTGAAGTCAAATTAGTTTAATCTGACTTCGGACTTGTATTCAGCGATGAAAAATACATAATAATAATAATAATAATAATAATAATAATAATAATAATAATATTTATTGCATTTAAGTTTCACAATATAAATAATAAATAATTTGCAACAAATATGCTAATATGCACTAAAATTTACAAAGTAAATTTGAATGTGCGTATATAAGAATAGACTGACTCGTTAAAATATCAGGGTACTTTTTTTTTGTGGGCCTGTGTTATAGTAAAAATTGTCTTTTATAATTTTAAGTTGTTTTTTTTTTCAGCTCCAGCACGAATGCCTACTACAAAGTTTTGGTGGCGAACGGCGCCATAAGCGCCCTCCGCCTACACCAGCGAATAGGTCGCGTGACGCTGACGAGGCAATTCCTCGCCGAGCTGTTGATGGAGGACAGCTGTCATTATTTGTTCTACACGATGATATTCCTTTACGTATCACCCGTGGCTTGTATCCTTTTTGAAAAACTGGGTTTTGAATAAGTATGCGAATTAAGTCTTTCTTGTTCAAGATTGAATTTTCTTTTTGGCTTGACACGAAGTCGAGGCAAGTCAAGGACAGTTCGCATACGTGGTGCATGTAATATTTTTTCTTCCCAAAGCTAATAACTCCAAATATCAGATAAAAATATGTATAGTTTAAAAATAATTTTGACAAATAAGTAGAAGAATGTTAGTAGTCTTAACTAGGTAGTAAAAAAAAGATTTTTCGCAATTATTCGAATACAAAAAATATGTTGCCGAAAAAAAAAGAATACTTACTATATATAGGGAAGGCCATACTTAGTTCATATAAAAACTATACAAAGATATATTTTTTCGGATAAAAAAAAATTATATTTTTCCTTAATTTATATTTTTAGTGGTGGTAATTCCCATTTTAATGTTCTCGATTCTACATTCAGCCAGTTACTCTTTGACATTATTAGACGTAAGTAAAACAATCAGATATCCACGACCGTGATTAATAGGCTTATAAACCACGGATCTAGCAAAATAAACCGTTTAAACTTTTAAAAGGCTGTGAATAAAGTATAGTATTCTACTTGCTTGTAATAGCTATTAATAGCAATTATTATACTCTCGTTGAATAATATACTGTTATTACAAAGTTGAGAAAAAAAACTCTTTTTTTCTGACGTTTGTGGAAAAAATCTGGTATATTAATTATGCAAAATTGTGTTTCAAGCACTCGGCGTGTTTTCGCTTTAAGTTCGCGTTACAACTTTCACGCCAAGTGTAAAAACACATCACGCACAAGGCACATACAATTTTTTTTGTCTGAGCTTCTCTTCAAAACGCAAAGCGTCATATTCGAACGCTAGGACAAAAAATAATATGTTTAATATTAATGTTGTTCTGATTTTTTCAGTGTATGGGCCAAAATTCATGGTGGGGAGCCAGACTGCTGATATCATTGGTCGAATTCCAGTCATTAAATATTTTGAGATTGATTGCTTTTTCGGAAATCGTTCTGATGCCATTCACAGTCGTCATGATTTTAATGTAAGTATCCAAATCCAAGATATAACACACATAAAATAAGAAATTTGCAAACAACAGTATTGAAACTTCGAATAACATATTTTTGCACCAATATTTGGGAATAAGAGACGATAAAAAACTGAACTGGGACAACCCAAATCCCAGATAACATATAAACTTTTTTCTTTTTTATTTTTCAGGGGAAGAGCCAGTCTTTTGACACCCTTCATCTACTACCATTTCTTAACCCAAAGATACACATCAAGAAGGAACCCATATACCAGGAACATGTTCCACGAATTGCGGATTCTTTTCGAAAAAACGGCCCAGAAACCTAGTTTACCATCGTTCGTCAGGTCTGCCTTGCTTTTTGTTGTCTCGTTCACAAATAAGTTGGCTCCGCCCACAATGCCGGTGCCAGAACAGCAGTAATTTTTTTTTATCAAGTACCACTAGAATTTAGTTTTTATTTTGTTCTTATTTATTAAGGGTCCTTTTGAATAAAAAATTATATATAAAAATTATATATAAAAATTATATTATATTATGACTCACATATTTCGCCTTTGCAGACCACACTCTGAGTCGAAAATTCTGAAGATATTAAGATGTTTTTTTTATTGTACAGTTAACTTCGTCTTTTTTTTATTTTTTGCTTTTTTATTTAAAATTACGTAAAATTTCCGAATTTTTAAAGTCAAATAAATTATATAAAAACCCAAAAAAATATAAAAAAGGGACGACGTTAGGCACTGCAGCAACTCTTTAACTAAACAATCGTAAAAATGCCATATATTATAACCGAGAATTTCGAATAAAAAAAAGCCTTGCAAATGCCAAAAACTGCATTTTTACCAATCGAAACTGGATCTAACTCACACACATACATATTTAATTTTTTTCATCATGGACAAGAAAAACTTTGTACAGTTTTTTTATTTCAAAGGACCCTTAAGCTTGGTTTAAAGATCTTTATACATTAAAATATATTAATTGTCATTTTTGGGAGCTTAGAACTTTATATAACTTTCAAATGCTTTTATATAAATACATACTTCAAATTTTTAAATAAAACTTGGGCGTTTTAAACCAACTTAAATGTTGTTTACAAAAATCGCTATAACTTTTAAACGATTATATCTAAAAATTTGAAATTTGGCAGAATATTTTTCTTATATCTAAGCTAAGTATGTACAAAATTTGAAGTATTTATTGTAAGGTGTTCAAAAGTTATAAAAAGTTTTCTTAAAAACTGCTGCAATAAAAAGTGCGTTATGTTCTTTAATGATATTATTTATTCTGTCCTAGAAAAAAGGGTTCTATCTTCAAATTAAACTAGTACAATAACTAGTTACGCATATTTATTTGTAAATAATTGTAACTGGTTGTTGTAACAATTACTACATACACTAAAAGGCACTACTTATTAATTATTTTTGTTAAAAATGTATTTTTTTTGGCATTTATAATAGTTTTTAAATCGAGCTCTATAATGTTTTTTTGGTGTTACAATACATATACATATAGTGAAACATTGTAGTTGGTGTTTTTATAAAGTAACTATGTTTCGCATTTTTTTTTTTAAGAATTTTTATTACATACCTAAGACATTGTTATTTTTCCCCTGTTCTATGCAAAATCTAGTAAATTATTTTTAGTGCATTTATGAACTACTTGTGTTATAGCGTGTAACTGCACCAAAAATACCTATTTTACTATTTTCAGGGTGGCCACTCTCTGGAAAACCGGAAAAAGTCAGGGAATTTTGTAATAAAAGCAAAAAATTAAGAGAACTTATGAATAATTTAGTATTTCCAATCCACAGTTTGCTATTTTAACCTTATTTATTAAAAAATTTTCGCCTGCGGCGCCTATATTATACTTCTTTATAAAACATTTGCCTATGAAAAAACAAATTTGCCATACTTTTACCTACGAAATTGTTCTTAGCTATAAAGCTGTAGAAAACAAGCAAAAAAAATATTGTTGCCTATTCTTTTATGTATCAATTAAAATTTTCGGCTGCGGCCCTAATGTTGTGCTTTTATTACAAATGCTGCATTTGAAATACATGTATTTTTTTTTAATTTGCAAAAGCCTAATTTGTTTAATAACTTACTTTTATCTACTTTTTTGCATATAAATTATATAATTTATAAAAAAATCGCCTACGGCGCTTATTTCGTGTTTTTTTATGTATTATTTTTATTTGCAAAGTCTTAGTTTATTTAATTTTTTTTTTACATTATTTTAAAATTTTTCGCATGCGGTACTAATATTGTGCTTGTTTTACAAATTCATATAATTTTTTTCGATTTTTGAAGGCTTCATTTGTTTAAATAAAGTAAACTTTACGCACTTTTTGCATATTATTGTAAAAATTTTAGCTGGCGCTTTTATTAAGCTAAGATATCTAAGCCCTTCTCTTCAACTGGCTCTATACAAGATTTCTTTTTCTATATATGTCGGGAAACCGTCGTTTTTTTTTTGTCATAAGACTGTTTATTGATCAGGGAAAAATCAAAAAAATTGCCTGGGAAACCGGGAAATATCAGAGAAATTTGTTTCTGAAAAATCGTGGCCACCTTGTATATCTTTCTGTAAAAAAGAAATAAAATGTCATTAAAATTCTTTAAAAAAATATGGTTATCATTTTTTAAATACAGTATCGTGGATAATGGAAAAAAATGCTGTAAATGGTAACAAAAAACCTAAGTTTATTTGTTTTTATACTTTTAGAACAATTTTTTTACCCCAAATAATTATTCTAGGTTTAAATTGGGTTGCAGTATTGCACATCACTTAAAAAAAATTACAATCATAATCTTTTTATACATAAAAAATTAAATCAAAATTTTCGTTTAAGGATGTGTTTCAAAAAATATATATATCACCTTAAAAAAGTATTGCTGTATAGATGTACATGTATTAAATTTTTTTGTTATTCTTAATTTAATATATTTTTCAAAAAAAAAAAATATTTTTGTTTTTTTTATAAGAAAAAATATTTGCTGCCATTAATGGCACAACTGCAATTGCAATTGATAAAAATATGCAAAAACTAATTTCCTCGAAAAATAAAAAATTGTTACCATGAATAAGTTATTCAGAATAATTTAAGAACACTGAGCTAAACACTTACGCCATAATGGCGTTAGCTTAATTTTTGGCTATAAGGCCAGACTAGGGATTTTCTAAATGGGACATACCATTTTGGGCTATTGAGGCTTTAAATAGGATATTATGAGGACATCCGTGCTAATAGGGACTTGAATGGTCCCTAATTTGATATAATAAATAACATTTATTATTAGGACGATAAAGTACTTATATTTAGCTGTTCAGTAATACTCATATTTATTAAATACATCTGATTTTGATAGAGAAAAACCCATCTAGGAAAATCTACCGCTTTCCCTGCACCACTTTTTTGTTGAGAAAGAAATGTGTCACAAATGTTTTGCGCAGTAAATGTGGCAACGTAGCATTTGTTGTAAATCTCCGAACGATGATGTCGAAAAATTGTTAAAAAATATATAATTTTTAAATAAATAGTAGTTTTAAAACTTGTAAATCAATGGTGGAATAATATTCATAACTTTAAAATCATTGTCAGTGTTAAATTGTCCCATTAAAAAAAAATCTAAAATTTTGAGGTTAACTTACAATGTCAAAGATTTTTGTGTTCCGATAATTTTATAAATTTTGTCATTTTTTGTCGATGAAAATGGTTCCTCGGAGTTTCTTTTTAGCTAGACAGCTTTGCCAGCCTTTTATCAGCCATAGCTGTGAAACTACAGGATTATTATCAACTGGTATGTAACCAATTTAGTTGTTTCCAATCATCTATTCAAGAACATCTGATACGTATTTTTAATGTCTAATGTGTATATATTATATTCCTTATTTTTATGCTTTACTTATACAACAATGAAGGTTTATTATTTTTTGTCTCTATGTATATCTAAAACCATTCTGCCATTTATGAATGTAGAAAAATTATTGTATAAGTTGCCGGAATAGCATATTCTATAACTAGTATGGAATAGACCACATTCCGCGCAAGCGAAAAGTTTGTCATACGAGCCGGTAGGCGAGTATGACGGTCCCGCGAGCGCGGAATGACTATTTCATATGTGTTGTAGACTATAATTTTTCTTTGACTGCAAATATGAAACACTGTATGGCTTTAAAATGCAACAAAACACAAATTTTTGTCAGATTGTTGTGACATATATCAGGTTTAAATATTTAACAATAGATAGAGCAGTTTTAATTTTTTGACCTAAATTGATAAAAAACTGGTCAAATATTAAGAAAAACTAGTAAACTTTATGTAATTTTAACGCAAAACTTCAAATTGCATTAAATTATTCAATATTTCATGGTAAAATATATATATTTTTGCTAATTTTGCTATAGTTTTCTTTACTTTTATGAACAAGAGATGGCACTACATGTGCTCATTCTAACACTTGATATGGTATATTCATACCGTATCTAGAGCTAGAATGGATTTATTCTGTGTTTGTATTTGCTTACATTCTGAAGCAGTCATAGAAAAAATGTATTTTTGCACTCGTGTGCTTGCCACATATAGCTCGCATCTCGGGCGTCAAATTCCCACTCGTGCGAAAAGTGTCATTTTCCATAAGTGTAATAAAAAAATACTGTTTTTCCAGTAAACCATGTCGGAAAAATATATTAATAAAACCAATGTACAAAAATGTAAGAAAAATATGGTCTGGTAATTGGACTGCTTTTTGCAATAACAGAATCCCACTGATGTTTTTTTGTGGGTCTATGTAATTTTATTTTTTTTTCATCCCAGGTACTTCTATAAGATGCTTTAGCTTGACATACATAAACTCTAAAATCCTACAAATAAATAAATTACCAGTGCGAAAGATCTGCATTACCAAAAATTTGTCCAAAAACCAGACTCCCCCAGATAAAGGCGTCAAGGAAGGACAAAAAAATAATACAACAGATGTTGCTAGCAAAGATAAAAAAATTCCAGTTATTAATATAATAGGAGCGGACGTAAAGAACGATGAAAAAGAAAAGGGTATAAAAGTAAAATTGGAAAATGTAAAGGAACAAACACTGGAAAATGAGAAAGTGAAAAAAAAGTTTCTGGATAAAGAGCCAATAAAAAATTTAAAGGAGAAAATTTCCGAAAAATTAATAGGGGCCACTACCAAAGACGTCAAAGATAAACCAGAAGGTAAGTCTTATACTTTGTCTGATACTTTGCTAGTTTATTATTAAAATTTCGGGAAAGCCTCGAGTTTGTGCAAAAATTTTCAATTTTTTTTTACGTTTTATGTCGATATAAATCAATTTTAAGCAAAAAAAAAAAAATATCGGTCGATCGGTCTGTCCGAAAAAATCTTGTGTTCACGATAACTTAATAACGCTTTGAGCTAGAGACTTGAAATTTGGAATATAGGTATGTACCAAAATTTCTCGCTTGGGATTGTTTTTGATGAACATTGGGTGTGGCAAGGGGGAAATGTGAAAAAATACATTTTTTTTACAAAAATTTGAAAATTGCTATATCTATAGGGGTTTTTAAGGTTGCTAAAAGTGAATCTGTTAATAAAAATGTTCTAACTCCACCCCCGCAGGGGTGAGGGAGCAAATATTTTTAAATATTGTCAATATTTTTGTGAAAATTGATATATATATATATGGCTTGCTGAAAGTGAATCTGACAATAAAAAAAATCCAATCCTTGAGGGGGGGGGTAGTTTTTGTGAAAATTGTTAGATTGATATTTTTGAGGTTGCTGAAAGTGAATCTGATGATAAAAAAATCTAACTCCACCTCCTGTGGGTCAGGGGGTAGTTTTCTTGAAAATTGATTTAATCGGGTTTTTGAGGTCGCTAAAACTAAATCTTAAAATATTTTTTTTATAAATCCACCCCCTAAGGGGACGGGGGTAGTTTTCGTAAAATCTGGTATATGGGACTTTCTATATAATAAAATAAAATAAAATAAAAAAATCCATTTTACGCGCGGAAGTTAAAGATGGGAAAGCTCTTTTACTGGGCAGTGTATTTTATTTTTAGTAAAACAGACTCCGATAAGGCGGAAACCAGTCGATCTTCAAGCTAGATCTCTGGAAAGAAACTTCATAACCCCAGTCAAGGCCATGTCCGATTTTCTGTTAAAACCGTCCGATCTGGAGTCGCTCCCGAAAACCAAAAGACGGTCGCCGTACGAGTCGGAGCCGCCTATCACGGTTTATTGGCGAAAAGATGTGGAAGCCAAGGCGTTAAAAGTGTGGGGAAGCAGGGAGAAACTTCAAAAGGAGTTGATTAAAAGGGACATAGAAAGGAAAAAGTATCAACAAAGTAAGTTTTATACATAAACTGATCAAAAAAAGTTGAGGATATTTTGGTTTCTCTGAGAAAAAGTAATCGGAAAAACAAAAAATGGCCCGCCGCTGTCTCATTATCTTGTTTAACTGTATTGAACATGTCTGGGACATGCTTGCTGGAGGATTGATCGTCAACCACATTTTCATGACGTAAGGAAACTACCAAGTTCTTCCGGATTATGGGATATCTTGGACCAAAATCAGTTAAATCGCTTAATTTTAAGTATGCCTTGGCGAGTTGAATCGGTCATAGGCAACAGAGGTAGAATAACTCGGTATTAATTAATTCTCAGTTTTTAAAAATAATTTCTTCTTTGTTACATACAGAAAACATATATAAATATTTTTGAATTGATTAAATGTATTTGGTTTTTAGAAATGATTAGAGAATATGGACATTTTATGATTTTTTTCCCAAACTGTTTTTTTTCCCATTCTTAACAATATCCTTAACTTTTTTGATCAGTTTATAAAAGACTGGTACTGTATCGCTAACAGTACACGAATTCCGGCTGCCAGTAGTGTTATCTTTAAAGAGTTTTGTGAGCTTTCTAAGTTTTGGGTATTAATTTTGTTCTATTTTAGATATTTTTACTGTCAAAAGAAGGCTAAGAGACTACAGAAGAGAGATGGGGCGATCCACAGAAGTATTAGAGGAAGAATCTGGGCTGATGGGTAGATCTGGGCGGGTAGTACTTACCGCAATAGCAATGTAAGCCCAGAAAAAAAAAACAGTCGATTTTTTCACATTCACATGGCAGCATTCTAAAGAGATTGTGTTGATTGATTCTAGTAATTTTTTGCTATAAGTAATTATATTTATTATGATTTAAAAATCGATATTTTGTGCTAGCACCATGGTGCTAGTATTTTTTGACTAACTATCAAACTGTCAGTTTAAACTACAACTACTTTAGCCGTTGATATACGGATTATCTATCAGTTTAGTATATACATCAAAGTAGAATTTGTATCCTCTTATTAAGTGATCCTCAAAGTGATCAGTCGTTCTATGTTTAAGACGTAATTCAGTTGAGTAAAATGTACGCAGGGGCTCGAATTCTACTTAAGTGTATACTAAATTGATAGATTATCTGTTTAGTGTATTTATTATTTTTAGAAATGGTACAAACTGTTTATTTAAACTGTTTGCATGGTTGTACACAGGATCTCACAGTATGTTCTCAGAATGTATTCATTCTTTGGCAGATACGATAAATCAGCTGATTTTAGCTTTTGGAATACACAAATCCATCCAGGTAATACACTTTTAAACAGAAAGTTATTGTCAAACTTTGTCAACTTTTGTGTTTTTTAAATAAAATTTTGTTTTTATCTGAAAAGTCACTAAATCTATTCACTTTGTATTAAATATTGGTAGAAAATACAATTTATTAAAAAAATTGTTAATTTTGATTTTACATGATTGATTTTACGCCTTTGGCTCATCGTTATCACTAGAAAGATTATTTGTGTCTCTTTACAACGATACCAAAAAGTTAATATTTATTTTCATAATCTATTTAAAATAATATAAGTTTGTAAAATAATATACGCTAAACGTTATTGCACAAACCTGACCTGACTAGTTCCTTTGCAAAGCAAACGCCGACGTTTTTACAATTTTCTTCTATTTTAAAGAGATAATAAAAATAAATACAGCGCGAGTGAAAAGTACAAAACACGTTGAATTACAGGTAAGTTGAGTGGCCAAGAATGTACGAAGCAAAATATTTAAAGGGTATAGGGAAATCTTAACGCCGGTGCAGTAGTAGGGATAGGACAAGAACAAACCGTTGCGCATCTAATTTTAACACGGCCAATGAGGGGCACTGGCGTTGAGATTCCCCTACCCCTTCAAATCTTTTGCTTCGTTCATTCTTTGGCACTCAACTTAACTACCATCCAAAGTGTTCCGTACTTTTCACTCGGACTGTACTTTTTTGGTATCATTGTAAAGAGAAAAAAATAGTCTTTTTAATATCGACGAGCCATGGACTTAATTAAGTAAAAATTCGAGTAAAAGCAAAACATGTGTTTTTCCAAGTTTAGTTTTCGTGTAAAATTAAAAGCAAACAATTTTTTTAATGATTCGTATTTTTTTACGAATATTTGATACAAAATGAATAGATTTAGTGACTTTTCAGATAAAAATAACCTGATACAAAATTTTATTTAAAAGATGACAAAAGCTGTCAATGTTTGACAAAAACTTGGGATAATACACAGAATTTAATGAAGAATTCTAATATGTAAAAATATACAGGGTGTTCCATTTAAAAATCAAAATTAGAGGTCGTTTTCGGTTAAACCGGAAGTAAAAAAATATGTTAGTTGATATCATTCTTATAGACACCCTGTAAATTTAATTTTATTATCTATAGGAATAAAAACCTTCAAAAAACACCCGGTATATTTTTTTTAATAAAGCGTTCACGAGTTATAAATTAATTTAAGATTGCAGATTCTTACCATCCATATGGCTATTCCAACATGAAATACGTGTCCTCCCTGATATCTGGAGTTGGTATATTTTGCGTTGGTACAGGGTTATCATTTTACCATGGAGTCACTGGTATATTAAACCCTCAGCCCATTGAGGATTTTTTCTGGGTAATAAATAAAATTAGTTTTAACCAGAGATTTAACCAATTTTAGTATGCTATTAATTAAACTCTGGGCAGGATCTGAGTAAAAAATTGGGTTAATATCCCAGCCACACAAAAAAAAATCATATTCTAGAGACTAGACCAACGCATTTGTATATTTTCGGAGTCGCTGAAATCGAAGCTGACCTCAGAACTGCTCCATCAGGTCCCTTTTTTTTTGTACACTTAAAAAAAGGGTGCGAATGTTCCTTAAATTCAGGTGTTTTTAAGTGTAGAAAAATATTGTGACCTAATGGAGCAATTCTGAGCTCAGATTCGATTTCAGCGGCCCCGAAAATATAAAAATGCGTTTGTCTAGTCTCTGGCGCATGAAAAAAAAAATAAAATAAAAAAAAGTTATGTGCCAGGGACTAGCATTTTTTATATATTCGAAGTTGCTGAAACCGAATCTGACCTCAGAATTGCTTCATCACAATTTTTTTATACCTTTCTAAAAAACAAATACATTTAAGGCTGGGAAAATTCCTTAAATATAGATATTTTTATGGGTAGAAAAAAAATTGTGACCTGATGGAGCGATTCTGAGGCCAGATTCGGTTTAAGCGACCCCAAAAATACAAAAATGCACTGGTCTAGTCTCTGGAATATAAAAAAAATTGTGTGGCTGTTTGTCATTTTACCCCTGACAAATAACTATAAGAAAATGTTTTTAAAAAGTGAAAGTTTGTTTAAAATTATAATAAACGTAAGTTTTTTATTCATAATGTGCTGTTGAAATAAAGTTTTACATTACTTGAGCTGATAAAATTATATTTTTTAAATAAAATTATGTATTTATTTAACTTGCCGAAAAAAAATCTACCACATCATTTGCTATGAAAATTTTATTAAGCACTGCGGTATATTGCCTAATTTTAACAAAACATTAAATCTACAAATGTTATAGATCCACAAGAAACAAATGACTTAACTCAGATTTTGTGCTGTGTTTAAATACACAGGTTTACAAAAAAAAAAAAAAGTCAGGACCCTTTGACCGGACCATGGTATTCCTAGGTATTTTGGCGCCCTGAATCAGATCCCGGGGTCAGTTTTGCCCCATCACGTCAGGAAAACGAGATTTCAGATCATTTGAGGTCAAAATGGTGATTTTTTGGGAGCGGCCCCGGGACAATATCTCAAGCGACCTGTTAACTTCACGGGTAACTGTGTAGGTCTTGAATACTTTCTGAACGTTGAGATGTTGTCCCGGGGCCGCTCCCAAAAAATCACCATTTTGACCTCCAAATTACCTTGAAATATCGTTTTCCTGACGTTGACCCCGGGATCTGATTCAGGGCGCCAAAATACCTAGAAATACCATGGTCCGGTCAAATAGTCCTGACTTTTTTTTTTGTAAACCTGTGTTATTTTTTACAATTGTTGGATGGTAAAATTTGTATATTTTTAGGCATACTTTATTCTTGGTGGTTCTCTAGTCTCAGAAGGTGCCACATGGTTGGTGGCTCTGAATTCCATAAGGAAGGGTGCAAAAGAAATTGATATGTCGGTTAAAGACTATAGTAAGTAAAAAATATAGAATGTTTTTGTAAAATGTAATTTAATGTGAAAAGTTGGGGTACTACATCTCTTAATTTATGAAAATAAGCCATCAATATATAACTGTCACCTAGATTTTCCTGGAGTTGCAAAGGCATGACATTGCTAATAATTTCTGCTGAACAAAATTCAACAATATGTGGCCATTTCATAAAAAATTAACATTCACAAGTCCAAACATTATAAATTAATTAATTCTGTAGCTTGGTCCTAAAAGGGTCAATGTCTCTTTGTCAATAGCAACGTTTTCACGTCAACTGTGAGTAATATTTTGAAAACGGTGCTATTGAAAAAGTGACATTGGCCCTTATAGAACCAAGCCACATAATTATAATAAAATATAACACATTATAATGTGTTAATATATTTGTTAAATGAGTATTTACCCATATGTTTTCACACTGTCAACTTTTAGTGAATAAATTAATGTATTTTTTAAAAATGGCGATTTCAGAGGATACTTGTTTTTTTGTGGTTAATTAAGATCCAGATCCATTTTACTTTATTATCGATATAAAAATGTTTAAATAATAAGAATAAATGTGCTAATAGTGAAAAAAGTAATATACAAACCTCGGTAGAGAAGACTTATAGCCTCGCACCCTTATATCCCTCGATGCTACGCATCTCGGGATATAATAAGCTGGGCTACAAAAAATGTATTATATACCTTGGTATATAATTACTATTATTTTTAGTTATGAGAGGACAGGATCCTAGCGTAAATGTCGTACTGTTGGAAGATTTTGCTGCTGTTGTGGGCGTTATAGTGGCCGGAGGCTGCATGGGCATATCCTCCTTAACAAATAACCCCATTCCAGACGCAATGGGTTCGCTGCTGGTAGGATGTATTTTAGGGTCTGTGGCGTCGTTTATTATTTATACGAATGTGGCGGCCCTGGTTGGAAGGTAAGACATTATTACGCAAAAAATAAAGGGGTTTTCCATTTAATCTAATTTGAACCGCCGGTATTCACTTTTAGTGTGACTTTGGAAGTTTTCTAGTATAATTTGTTTACTTATAATGTAAATATTTTTTTAAAACCAAAAATAAAATAATCAGTGAAACGTTTTTTAATCGCAAAAAAGAGTCGCGTGACCTTCTTCACTTTTTAAAATTACATTTTCTTGTTCATTAATTAAAATTTAAACAAGGTCTAAATCTAAAAAAATACCGTCAAGTGGGGTGACTTCGGACGCTGTGGGTGACTTCGGACACTTTTTCGCAAAACTCTCTGAACCAAAGCACGTGTGCACAACTTGTGGGGTTCAATTCCACAACTTGTGGGGTTCAATTCCACAAATTGTGCACACAACCCCATAACTTTGGTTCAGAGAGCTTTGCGAAAAAGTGTCCACACCCACACCGTCCGAAGTCACCCCACTTGACGGTAATAAAAAAATAAGTATTTTTTTTCAATTTAGTTTTTTTTATCAAGCGTTTTTGCCTCTCAAAAGGTCTCAAGTTCGAATCCCATTCCCTGCTACCACTTTTTTTAGACTTCGTTTATTGTGCGTTTTATATTATTTTAACTTGCGTTTAAGTATTTGGAAAATGCAGTAAAGAGTCTTGTTTATTTTTAGGTCGATTCCTGAAGAAAATTTGAACAAAATAAACGCAGAACTCGAAACTGACGTCATGATTCGGGCAATTCACGACGTCAAGGGAATAGACATGGGAAGCTACTTGGTCAGATACAAGGTATGTTATCTACTGTCACCCCATCTATCGCCGTTTCTGGGAAACTAAACGGCAAATTTCCTGAACTGGCGTTAGATGGAGTTAATTATATGGAGATTGTACAATAGTATATTAAAGTACTAGTTTCATAACACCCGTTTTTAGCGCACGAGTACAAGTTTAGAAAACGAGCAGCTTGCGGCGAGTTTTCTAAAATTAAAAAAACTTACATTTAAATTGATGACCGGTTTAGGGATTTTTGTTTTGGGTTGGCATTACAATTTGCGCAATGTTTGAAATTCATAGAACAAACGATATTTTGATATCTTTTATAGTCAGCTCTTCTCTTTTTCACTGCAAGTAACCAAGTCACAACTTTAACACCGTAAAAATTAACTTAAAACACTATTTCGTAGAAAACTAAACTTAAAAGCGGTTTTGACATTTGCACGGAAAACGCCAAGCGATATTCTTTTGTCCTGTCTTGCCAACCCAAAAGAAAAAATAGTACTAACCTCTTATAGGCCTATAAGAACACGCAAAATGCGTGTGATTATGAGCTTATAAGAGGCGCAAAATCGAAAAAGATTGTAAAGTAGCCCTAATATTACTATCCTTTTTAAGGCTGAGCTTGATTTTGACGGCAGAGAGCTGACCAGGGCTTACTTGGATAAACAGGATTTGAATGACCTGTTGGAAGACTTAAAAAAGCTAGAAAATATCGACATGTTGGAAGAGTTTATGCTGAAACATGGAGAAAATATTGTAGATATGATGGGAGGGGAAATAGATAGGATTGAAATGAAACTGCGGGTAAGTTGAACTGAAGCAATGGCGTAGATCAAAGGACAAGGTCCAAACTCTGCGCCAGTGACTAATATAGTTGGCATCCATTTTGAATCTTGTTGCACGAACTTTAAATTGCCAGATTGGGATTGGATATCTTACTAACCATAACAAAAAGTCCCTAGAAATTACTAAAATTTTAAGGGTTTTGCACATTGAGTTAGAGAGGGGAGAGTGCCAGAGCCGTTGAAATTTCTTGTGCCGATTTTGCTTCGCGTATCTATCTCTATCTTTCTCTAAAACTCGAAAAACGGTCTTGCGCACTTCGAAATACACAAAGATAGCCACTCGGTCAGACAAAATTCCTGTTCCCCCCACTCTAATTCATTGAAAAACACACGTGAACAAAATTTTAGGTTAGTTTAAAAACCAACATCGAAGTAACTGCGCAAACTCACTTCGAAAACAAAGCCCGCTTGTCGGCACAGTTTGTTCACGCGCAGCCTGGGCGAATGGCACTCTCCCCTCTCTAACCCAATGGTTTTACGATTTAAAAATTACTACAAAATGGCGGATTGACAGAGACAGCATTATGAATGTGACTAAGAAAAAATACACCAGGGTGAAATCAAAAATTTGGATTCGCAAAATTTTTAAAAGAATTAGAAATATGTTTTGTTGTTTTGTCGCCGAAAACTTTAGAATATTTTTAGTGTCACGGGAGATTATGTTAATTTTTATTTTTTTTTACAGAAAAAACATCCTGAGATTCGTCACTGTGATCTAGAAATATTATAAAAATAAGTTTAAAAATAAATACACAAATAAATAAATATTAAATGTCATTCTGTATATTTTTTATCCACTTAATCAGATTTAAGTTAATTTATTATAATAGTTTTTATTTAAATATTGTTTTTTACTTTTTTGAAAAGTTTTCTCCGCTTTTGTACACATAAACATTAATTTTTATTTTTTTCGATTTTGTATTTTATTAAATTTAGGAATAAAGTATCTGAACCACTCGTTTTTGCTACTTTTATTGTATGTCAAAAATTATTTACAGATTAAAAAAAATTCGCAAATATGTAGATACAGCTATCTAAGAAAATATTTTTTTGTTTTTGCTTTTGGGGAAATGCTACGATTCCAAATTTACATCAAAATATACCTATTTATCAAAAACCACTAAGATAATATCTCATAAATTATGACTCATAAATTTGACATTTAAAGACAGTCCACCTTCGTTTTTTTCTTGTTCTGAAAATGTCTGGTAATAAAACGAAACGTCTCTCGTATAAAAAATAATAAATATTTTTTTGTAAGTTTGGAGCAGTGCGTTCCCCAAAATACATATTTTTTACCTAATTAAAAATTATTTTTATTATAATTACTTCAAATTTGACATGGACGTCGATTATACACACTGGAAATCGTAGACATATCTGAAGACGCGAGTCAATGAAGGTGTTCTATAAATTTTAAAACTTAGGACTTTAAGAAATTCTTCTGTGACGTACATCAAAGAAATAAGTGAAGTTTCTTTTCAAACGGTGTCCATACTCTAAATTTGGTGCCTGTGGGCGAAAAAGGCAAACACCTTCATCCACTCGAGTATTAAATAAAAAAAAACCGCAACCTTTTTTTACAAAATTAGAAAATAAACAGCCTAAAATTTTTTAGAGGAGAACATTTCATGTAAATAATATTTTCTATCACAGTTATTAATTTTATTCAAAAAGATATATAAAAATGACAACCAAAGTAAGGCTACAAAAAAATTACAAAAATATGTTTTTTTGTATTTTTTTCATTAACAAAAAAAACCATTAAAGTCCCCATATAGCACAAATACCCCCCATATATCCTCTCAATGTCGCATGTCTCGGGACATTAGTCGCATATCCCAAGGATATCCCGAAAGGTATGTCCTGATGATATACTGACTGTATATCCCAAGGATATACGGTATGTCTTTCTTACATCCCAGGGACGTCCTTTCGGATGTCCCTGGGATATCCTACGATGGCTTTTCCTTACTTATTTTAAATTACCGCGTTTTTCGTAACTTTAATGGCGGATGTTATTGTCGGTGTTTGTGGTCAGTTTAAGTTTTTCCACAGTTGTTATTAAATATTTATATTGTTTTCCTCTGTTTGACAATTTCATGAGTATTGTCCCTCCCTGAGAGAAAAAGGAAATATATTTTGTAAATAAGTAATTATGTACAAATGTCCCCGACAAAAATGGCTATCAAACAGTATTGCTTTTATTATTTTTTTGTAAAACTATTAGCTTAAATTTAAACAACTTGCACCTAGGTGCAAGCTGCTAATAGCAAAATTTCACAAAGATAATAATGAAAGCAATACTATTTGATAGCCACTTTTGTCGGGGACAGGTGTACGTAATTTGTAGCTATATTTAGGACTGACGTAAAGTATATTCTCAGGACATACCTTCGGGATATCCTTGAGATATACGGTTATGAGGATGTCATACGGATATCTATAGACGAAATCGTATATCCTGGGGTTGTCGGAAATCCCAAAACGGACATTCTGGGGATATCCATTGTATAAACATGTGGTATCTGGGTAGCTAGACAGATCTGGTTTATAATAGTTTTAATGGTGGATGTCACTTGCAAAACAACTTTACCATATTTCAAGAATGGTTTGACACAGACTTAAATTTTGGACCAAAGATTTTCAATGTGGCAAGAAACTTTCGTTCAAAATTTCAAGTCTATGTTAAAGCGTTCTTGAAATATCATAGTGTAAAGTTGTTTTGCAAGCGATCTGCACCATTTATACGAATTTATTTTTAGCTGGTCTTTTATCCTTTTGAATTTTAAAACTGCAACAGAAAAATTATATCACACTACTTTTTTCCTCTGATAAATTAAAAACTCTTATATACGTCCTTTCTAAGCCCAATACAATTTTCAAAAGCATCCGGTCCAGGTCACATTTAAAATTTCTTCATAACATTTTTTTTGTTAAACTTAAAATAAGTCACTTTAGAAGTAAACGGCACTAAGTCATAATTGGACAAAATAAAAAACATAACTTTTGAATACAGAAAACAGAGTTAAAATAATAGTTAATATTTGGCTGCATTGTACAAAACAAGTATACAACTCCAAAATTTACTTCAAAGTGCTTAGTGACATTTACTTCTGGTTTGACTTTTTTTTTTATTTACAATATTGTGCCTCTACAAGAAAACTTCTCCAAAATGAAGCTGAAGTTCATGCTAACATCTGTAGAATAAAATACAAAAAAAAAAATCAAAGGCTACAAATTTATTATTTAATATTCAACAACCATCAACACAAAATTGCTTAAAGGTAGAAAAATCTAAATTTGACTTTTATATGAGCCAATTCTAGATTTTTTTATCCTTAGCAAACCTAACCAACGTGTAAAGTATTTTTGTATCAGTGGTTGTTAAATTTAAAATTCGTAAAAAATATTCTGCCTCACTTAGCCAAAAAGGCATACTCCAATATAATTTACTCGAGATATTTTGATCACAAGGTACACTTTAACCATATATTTTTTTTTTGGAGTCAGACCAAGCCAAATCAGAAAAACGTGATGATTAAAGTATGCCCTATCCGCTGACCTTGGACATACATCAAGTTTAAGTGACTTTCCAAGCGTTAATAACTTTAGTAGGAGGTCTATTATAAAACCATCAGCAGTAAAAACTTTGTTTTATACTGTTTTAGATTATTCTATATGAAGGTCAAGAAATTTTAAATGTTCACATGAATAGTCTATCAATTCTCAGTTCAGACAAAAATAGTTGAAGAGGTATTTGGTGGCTTATTTTCTTAAAAAAAATGTGGTGCAGTGTATTAAATTTCTGTCATCTGTCAGGACAATAATTCAATAATAATAAATGTTTGACAAATAATTTGTCATTAATCGATGCTAATTTGCATATTTTTTGAGATAACAAGTTGCAAAAAGCTGGAAATGGAAATTAATAGACCATTTCTGTGAATGGATTTAAATTACCTGATCGAAGTTTACATAGAATAAGCTAAAATAGTGTAAAATGAAGAACTATTAAGTCGACTGGTTATTTTTGAGAAATAATGACCTTTATCTTCCGAAACCGAGCACCTCAGATTTTACTGTTGATGGTTTTATAATTTGGACATGTCCTACTAACAGGATTAACTTTAGGTTTGCGTTGGAAAGTCTATTAAATTAGCGCAGAAAGCTAAAATGGATTGTTTACATACACGTCCCTTAGGAACGGCGTTGTTCCCTGACAACAGTCGCTTGGTTTGGTTTGTTGGAATAAAACCGTTCACTTCGCCTACAATATTGTGCGCAGACGCATTGTCGGACTGGACAGGTGAGATCATGGGCGGATTTAGGGGGGGGGGCATGGGGGCCTTGCCCCCCCAGCGAGATATATCAGCATAGAAATACCTTCAAAATTATATTTTTGGCGAAGGCGCAATTTTGTTCCTTATGGATCGCCCCCCCCCTTAAAGTGAAATAAATCCGCCCCTGGGTGAGATAGTGAGAAAAATCTCACGGGCCCTCTGGTGATGTTTTTTAGTGATTAAAATTTTTGGCTTTGATAGGGAAAAAATGCGCGTGTGGGTACCTTTTGTCTATCTACAGAGCGTGTCACTTGAAATTTAAAACACTTAAATAACATAACCCACATAATTTTTTGGTATACTTGGGGGAAGAATGGAGGCATTGGGTCAAGGGGGGACATTGTTTTTAACGGAAAGGGGGGTCGTGTGATGCATGATTTTAAAGCTTATAAAATTCTCTATTCGACCATATAATTTTTAATTTTTTTATAGGTTTTCTTCAATTATTTTGCGATTTTTTTTGTACAATTTTATTTATATCATTCAAATTTAGTTTAAAAGTACAACTGATGTATTTGCATCATGAAATAAACCATTTTTCAAAAATTATTTGATTTTTTTTTAAAGAAATTTTGACGAATATTTTCATTTTAAACTCCCAAAAATTGCTCCGAAAAAATAAAAAAAATATGTGGGCAAATAGAGAATTTTATTATCTTTAAAATGATTTATCTATAAAAAAATCCCCCCTTTCCTCCCGGTCTCCATTGTGCCCCCTAAGTATACGAGATATATACCAAAAAAATATCTGGGTTATAGCTGGTCTACTTCTAATATGTCGTATCCCACAAAACACAAATTTTACAGGGCAAACAAAAAACTGTTCTCTCTCTCTCTCTATTTTAATTTAAGGTAATAAGTTGATTGTACTGCCAAATGAATTACTAAAAATTTTATTAACAAATCAAAACGTAACTTCCTTGATTTTAATTATATGTTATAGTTAAAGAATCACCTGATTTTGATACGGCGCATTAAAAAGAAAAATAAAATTTACGTGATTTGTGATTAACTGAGAGTTACCATATATTTTTACATCATGCGCAGTTGGTTTAGGAACCTAATTTTTGAAAATTTGTGACATACGCCACATTAGAAGTAGACCAGCGTTATGTTATGTATGTGCTCCAAATTTCAAGTTGACATCTTAAGCCGTTCCAAAGTTAAAGGGGGGGGGCGGACTTTTGACACGCTCTGTATGCATGGCATTATTGAAAATCATAATATTATGTCACAAGCACAGCCAAAAGTAAACGATTAGTTATAAAAATGTACACCTATGAGGGAATTATTTCCAGAATTCCCTCAAAAAACATTACATCAATGACTTGGTACTAATATGTCATATAAAAGTGCCTTAATGTGAAATTTTCTGTGACGGAAACAGAATTTCTGCCAAGAAAACGTCACATTAAGGTCACATGTTACATCATTGTTTTAAGATTTTTCAATTTATCAAATGATTTTTTGATAAGATTTATTTATAACTTTAGTGACATATTTAATGTGTTTTTTTTACCCTTGATTTTCAACAGGTTATTAACATTAGGCAATGATCACATTTAACACACGTAATTAACAAAAAAATTAAAAATGTCAAAAATCTGCAACATCTGATGCGATCTACTAGTACTGAGCAAGCGACATGATGGTAAAAAAAAACGTTTTCTGAGAAAATTGAACCAACAAATAACCAGCTGGCGATAATTTCTATATCCTTACGCTTTTTTGTTGAGTGCGCCTTTTTTTATAGTATAAATTCTCAAATTCAAAGCCTCTAAAAAACTGGTGCAGAATCTCGCAAAAACCGCTGAAAACGCATTTCCTTGAAGCTTTATCGTTAGTAAAAAAAAAATTACAAAGAACTTGAGCCAAAAATTCAGTTTAAACAGGAAAATTTTACATTCTCGTAAAATTCCTAAATTAAACTGAATAGTCTTTCGCAAGTTACTTTTTGTATATGGTATAGTCAAATTAATAACTAAATACCATCATATTTGACATTATACGATACATATCGTATGGTCATCCATTTGTCTGTGGTAAATTGCTGTTGTAAATGATCTGTAATAGAAAATTACCATGGTTAAATGGATGATAATATCTATAATGCAAAATACGACAGTATTTAGGTTTTATTCTATGATGATGTCAGTCCAAACAGCTGTAAATTTGACTCTCATTGGATCCTGTATCAGCCAGAGCGACTTTTTAAGGAAATGTATCGAGTGCCAAAAACTACATAACTCTTGAATCATTTAATATAGAAAAGCTTTGTTTTTGCGAAAAATTAGCTAATAAGGTAAAAAAAGTCCATATATGAAGAGATTATCTTTATTTGTTAAAAAATTATAGCCTATAAACGTAGACCCGTAGCACTTGTAACTACTAGTAACTGGGTGTCCAGGTTTATCTGCTATAAATTTTTAACAAATATATAGTCGTTGTCAGAGTTATAAGAGATTTTTTTTTAACAACGATTATTTTTATCTGGCACATGTCAAACTATTCTTCCATTTGGGACGTTGCATAATTTTAGACTCATTTAAACTAATGTATTTTTATTCAGTCCATGTGGACTGATTCTAGCCCGTTAACGTTCGACCCTATCCAATCATAGTTCACAAAAAATTTAGCTAAACCCATAAGGCATTTGTAGCAATATTTACTGGACCGGCTTTAATTTATTTTATTTGTGTTCTGTGCATCGAGCTATATAAGATAAATACTTATTTAATACAATAAAATTTAATTACGTCTCTGTCTCACATTAATTTTTTTTAAATGTAAACCTTCTACTATAAATGTTACACAACTATACTGCTCTACTACGCTAGAAAGCAGTAACTCCATTTGTCGCATAGCAACGTTTTTACGTCAACTCTGATGTAATATTTTGAAAACGCTGCTACGCGACAAATGGAGTTACTGCTTTCTGGCTTAGTAGGGCAGTATAATCTCTTTAAATTTTGGAATGAGAGTACCTTATTATATTAGCTCATTTTTCGCGAAAACAAAGCTTCTCTATATTACATCATTTACGAGTTACGCAGTTTTTGGCACTCTTAGTACATTTTCTTAAAAAACGCTCTGGTATGAGCCCCAATCCCAATCTCGTTTAACTGTCACAATGAAAAACATACATGTAGGGAATTGAGGCCTTATCTGGGTTTAGTTTGTCCTATGATTTTAAAATGCCTGTTTTTTGCTTTTTCTTGGATTTTGTTTTTTTCCAAAATAGAGCAAAAACAGACTAAGAACCAAAGAACATAGAAAGCTCAGATGGCGCTGCTAGTATTAAAACGTGAATTTACAAGGCGTGAGTAAAGAAAACTTCTGTATTACCTGTAAATTGACATTTCTAATACTATTCTATACATGTATTGTTAACTCTTTACACCTAAGGATTTTTTTCGGGGCTTTATTTAGGCTCTACAGTTGCAGTGCCTGCAGTCCCTATTTTAATAGTAGTCTCATACAACTTCCACCAAGTTGTGTAATGGCTGATAACAAACTGACTAAAATCCGTAAATTTTTCGCTCGAAACTCTATTCGAGATCATATTCGCGTCAACTTTTAACGGATTTTTATTAACAATCAGAACTAGTCTAAACTCTAGTTCTTTGTCCAATTTAACATCGTTTCCAGCTTTAATCAATTCATTTGTTATGGCAAGTTCATTTTCCTTAAAAGAAGAAAAGCTCTCTATTTTTAAACCTTTAATTTCAATGTCTTTCCTTTTCTTTCCCCACAAATTTAGTTTCGTTTTACAAGTAAAAACACGTCTGTTTACATCGTGAACATTTCTTTGACCCGCACGTTTCTTCCTCATTTTTCCGCCCAAGTGAGCCGAGTTTTCCTCAGACATGTCAAATTTAAAAAACTCTTCAAAACTCATCCTAATGAATTTTACAACCTCTTCAAATAAAATTTCCGGCTGTATATTCGTGAGTTTTAAACAGCTTTCTTTCTTTATACTGAATTCCACGAATTCATGAACGACAGAAGGGTTGCCTATTAAAGGTTTTACCTGGGTAGTTTCTACTTTTAGCTCAGGTATAACCTCCAATAGTTTCTGAACCACAAAATCATCTGCCTCGCAAATTTTAGTCGCGATCTCGCAACAATGTTGTATTCTTTTAGCTATAACTGGAGTGATGCCGACCGTTGTGTTCCTATTATGTTCAAACGGGTCTTGTAAAACGATAGTAGACTCAGTTTTTAAAGGAGAGTGGGTTTGTGCGAGCACAACGTTGCGTTTATACAACTTAAAACAAGCTTCGTTTACGCACGTGTCGAAATCTGTTCTTTTGATTGTTTTACCCAAAAAAGGACAAACTATGTTAGTCTCAAAATCAAACTTTGCGTAAAAATCGAAGAAACCCTTGACTATGTCAATTAGATTAGATTTTTTCAAGTTGGCATCTTTATGTTCGACAGCGTCATCTATACCGCCGTTCCAGCCGTCTTGGATTATGTCGCAACCCCTATTTCTTTGCAAATCCAACACAGATGGAACATAGTATGGCGGATGTTGCAAATAAAACATAAAAATCAACGCTAAGGAATAGTTGGAAAGTAAATGATTACTTCCCGTTAATTTTTGTACTTTAGCCCAATATTTTATAAGTAATATGGCGTGTTTTACTTTATAATCCAGTCCTAAATAAAACCTTAACATCAAACTGTTCAAGTAACCTAACATACTTTTGCAGTTTAGATCGACTTGAATGTTCGTTTCTCGATGAACGCATTTTAAAATTGGTATTTTTGCCCTGGGGATTACTATAAGATTGGTAAATTGATTAGATCGTTGTAGAATCGCTTTTACTTTATATAGGGTGTTTACCATAAACTTATCATTATAGACCAAATTAGAAACATAGATGTCGATGTCGCTGTTGTTGAAACACAGGCCGGTGACGTTTGAGCCGAAAATATGGACGAAACATTTGGGGTACTGAGGTCGCAGATGGTTAAATATTTCTCCGCCTACTCTTTCGACATTTAGCATGCACTTTTTGAAGTCCGATTGTAGGGTGCTTATCAAAATTCTTACGGCGTTGTTGAAAAATTTTTCGTCCTTGATTTTTGAAAGAATATCGGTTTCGGATATTTCTACTTTCACTGGAGGTACATAGGGCTCTAAAAAGAAAAAGTCCGTTAGTGAAAAAAATATGTTTTTCCATTGTTTTTTTTTACGCTTCTTGGCGTTTTATAGGCAAAAACTGATTTCCGCAAGAAAAGGTCCACTCTGTCAATTGCGAAAAGTTTTAACCACATAACTCGGAAACGCTTTAGGTTCAACAGATAAAATTTCTTCCGGGAATACGTAAAATATCGAGAAACGTAGAAAAAGCAACTATTTATGAACTTTTCTAACATTACTAAGTGTCAAAAATGCCCTTTTTGACACTTAAAAGACTTTTTACACCCAAAAGGTGCTTACACTTAATAAGACTTATTAAATAAGTACCCGCCTGCATATCCATTTGGATACCCAGTTTATACAGGGTGCTCGTTTTTCGACCTCAAGCATGGGTATCTGATATTATATATAATAGAGATACAAGATCGGTTAAATTAAAAAAAAGTGTCTCATTTTCATGCTAATCAATAATTTGAAAGAAAATAAGACCTGTAATTTTTTGTTTTTTAATTATCGCAAAAAAAATTAATTTTTATTTTTCTGAGCGAAAACCGAAGTTAAACATTTTTAAATGAAACATTGTTAAGGTACTTTTTTGCAAGGAATCTAAATCTGTTATCATATTTTCCATGACATTTTAGATACAAGAGTTACAACACTTAATTTTGTTTTTTCTTGAGGGCGCTATTTTGGATTTTACATTTTTGAATAGAGTGTTCTTTCTTTCTCAGATTATTGATCAGCATAAAAATGCGCAACTTTTTTCTAATTTAACCAATCTGGTATCTCTAATAACAACTAACATACCCATGCTTGAGTTCAAAAAACGGGCACCCTGTATGTTAAAAAACGCTATGGGACAGTAAAACTGTTCTTACCTAAAGGGGCCTTATTAATTTTATGTCGAACCACCAGTGAATATCCTTGGACCCAATGATTTCCATCTCCAACTATCATATCGACTGTATATTGGTCCGAAAAGTCGATAATGCAGAATTTTTCACTGAAAAATGACTTTTCTATTTTTCCATATTGGGAAAAATATTGTTTGATTATATTGCTGTTTAGGTTTGGCGGGTATCCTAAAATTTTTATAATTTTTAGAAAAGAAACAGTGTCTCACACTTTAAGTTGATGCTTTGTGTATAAAAATAACAAGCCGTGAAGATATGTAATGCTACACATTCCATTATATACCTACTATTCACAGTGGGTGGCATATTTCATTTTTACAAACCCTTATTAAATTCAAGTTAAAATTATTTAAAATACAATATAAATAAAAAAGTTAAAAAAAAAAATAAAAAATAGTAAAAATGGTTAGCTGGGGATGGGATTTAAACTAATGATCACTGGATTGATTTAAACCAAAAAAAGGTATAACTCGGCTTTTCCAACTGTGCTATCAAGGTCTTTAATTTCTTATTGTAAAATTTTTTTTTTTCTGAAAAAATGATGCCTTCCTGAAAATTTCAAGTCCATCGGATTTTTCGTTCTTGAGTTATCGGGTTCTCAAAAACAGACGAACAGACAGATGGATGGACATAAAAAAAAAGTAGCTTTTTTTTCATTTAACAAATTTATATCCAAGAATTTTTGCCTAGGACAATTTTTGATTTTTTAATTTGAAAGTACCGTATAATACTATCCTAGTACAGGCGCTGTGATTAGTATAATAATGGCTTCAACAAAATTTTACCTGTAACGTAAATGCCAAAATTGTTCTTAGCTTGTTGATGAGCAATTTGCTCAGCCCTAACATGTCTTTTACCCTTAACATGTACATCCAACTCAGTTTGTGTGGGTGCATAGACATCACACAAGTCACAGTGGAACTGTTGAGTTGTTATGTCAGCCATTTTTATTGTTTTTGTAGTGGAAAAATAATATTTCCGTTAGATGTGCAAACTTTTAAGAAGTATTTTGGTTCTATGTATCCTCTAGAATCACCAGGGCTTAAAATAACACTATTTTCTGACTCATAGAACTTTATGTTATCCTTTACAGCTAAAGGAAAGTCAATGTAAATGTATAAGTCGCAGTCTTTTCGTATTCCACTGATAACTTGTTTATCGTCAGGCAGTCCTTTGCTAAAATGAATATGATTTCTTTTCATACGACTTAATCCTTCTTTTTGAATGTTTTCCCAGTAGTTAAGGTATGTGCCATGGATAATATAACCAGAATATGACGTAAGTTCTTTCAAACTTAGCTGATTCACCAACTAAAATAAAATATCAATAAATTATCATATATTTTTTAGCACTACTAAAAAACTAGATAAGAAATTTAACTTACTGTTAAAGAATGTCCTTGGTTAGCTTTAATTTTTAATGTGTTATTATCATCAACCAATGTAAACCTCTGCTTGTTATTATTTTCAACAACTCGTTTTACATCATCTACTAATATGCCTTCAAACTTTTTATGATTTAAAAGTTCTTGTAAGTTTACGAATCCGTCTGAGCTTATATTTAGTCCCTCTTTTAGAGCTGCGTGTCTCAGAAACCAGGACAACCTCTTACTAATAACAATATCTTTCTTTTTACCGCTAAGAAATGTTATATTCATCCACTAAAATAAAATTACAATAAATCATCATAACTTTACTAATAGATAAAAATTTAACTTACTGTAATGCAATGTCTTTTGTTGGCTTTAATTTTTAATACATTATCATCATCAACTAATGTAAATCTCTGCTTATTATTTTCAACAACTCGTCTTATATCATCCACTGATAAGCCTTCAAACCTTTTATGATTTAAAACTTCTTGTAATTTTATGAATCCGTCTGGGCTTATATTTAGTCCCTCTTTTAGAGCTCCGTGTCTCAAAAACCGGGCCAACTTCTTACTAATAACTTTATCTCTATTTTGATCCTTAAAAATATTGTATACTTTTTGGTTTAAAAAATGTAAAAAACTACTTACCGACATTAAGCACTGATACAAATCATACTAATTTTTAATATAATACTGTTTTGATCCTTTAAATTCACAAAATATAACTTGAAAACGCGCTCAAAACTTCAACACCTCATATAACCTAAAAAATTATATTCTGTACAGTGTTGCCAGATGAAAAATGCTTGTGCAAGAATTTAAATATAAAAACATTTTTTGCCAACAATCATTTCAGAAAATTGTCTAGAGGTTATCTAATAATATAGTACAGAGTATTAAATGTATTTATAATAAAAAGCGTGTGAAATATATAAAAAAAAATGGTATGAGCCTTTATGAAACTTGACAACACTGTAAGTAACACGGAGCAAGATCCTGCAAGTTTTAAAATTATTTGTCGGAGGAAATCTTGTGTGCCGTGATTTTTTTTTTAATTATGTGGCAGTTTTCTAAAGGACGCGTGGTGTTGAAAAGTTAAAGACACATTAAAATGGTAAGAATTCGTTTTATTAATAAATACGTAATGTTTTGTTACAAATTAAATTTATATGAATCTACATTCAGTAAAAAAAAACTTATTAAAATAACAATGTTTTTGCATATTTTTATGCAATAACCAATAAATAATAAAGACAAAAGCTTAAATTAAACATTATAGACATATTTGACTCTATTATTTATTGAAACTGAACAAATTTAGTACTAAACTGTGCCATGGTAACAAAGTAGAGTGCCTAAATGTGACGTTTTCTGTTTCCTTGACAGGAAACGTCACATTAAGGCTCTCTATAACAAAGCAGGCAGGATTTTGATTATTTGGGGTATAAAAAGTTTTTAAAACTTATACATATACCAACGAACTAATAACTCTTCTTTCTATAGAATACGCATACCGTTAAAATAAAGTATCGCCAACATCTCGGTTTGTTTGTAAACAAATAGTAGATATATTCAGGCCTGAACAATAACAATTACCAGTATTGTTGTCTCTGTTAGAACAAAGATGTGCGAGTAAGACAGACGAATGTTTATTTTACCGACGTTTTTGTCAGTTTTAACGAATGAAATGCCATTCTAGAGAGAAGAGTTATTAGTTTGTTGACATATACAAATTATAAATATTATTTTATTTTTATTCTCAATGTGAGTCTCACATAGTTATTAACTTCATAAAGCTAACTCGAGTATGTTAAAGGCATTCGAAAGGCACTAATAATATGCGTTTGCAGTGTGCTTCAGTATATTATTATTAAAATATCTTTATTCAGGAGAAATGGACCATGTCACATGGTTGTAGGTTTTGCAAATTTAAATGTTTATTTATGTATTTACACAGCACAGAAACTGTGGCACAGATAAAAAATTAAAAGCCTAAAAATGATAAACAGACGATAGTTTTTAGGCATATTTTTTATTGATGTACCTATATTTTTCGTTGCTGTATCTTTTTCATTGATGTATATTTTTATAATGACTAAGTAATGGCTATTTAAAATAAATATGTATTAATCAGAGTTAATAATATTATTTTAAATAGTGTATATGCAGTGGATTTTTTTTGGATCTAAAACGCAAACATACAAAACATTTAATTTTTCAAAAATTAAATTGTAAAAATTTATGTCTAATACTGTACTTTAAATTACATATAATTTTTATCTAACTAATAGGCACAGCTGAGGTACAACTAAACCAGCTTCTTTAAAAAAATGCTCAGATTTTTAATGTTTAAAATTGAAGGTGATATATCAAAACGTTCGAAAGTTATCGCATTTTTTAAAAAATAGCCAGAATATTGTTTTTCAAGCTGCACTAATACTTTTTACTAGGAATGTTAGAATTGATTGAAGCCTCCCCCAGGTGAAGTGGAGGTCGATATTTTCCTCAGTAACTCCACTTCGTCCTCTTTTATGCTAACAGATCTAGCCAGATTCAATCTCAGTCTAAAAAAGATGCATAAAAATAAATAGGTGTGTATAAACATTTAGAATCTATTAATTTTCTACCTGACAAGCGTTAAATCAATAAATTATTAATTAGAAAGAGTAACGAAATAGTAATTATATATCAAGGTAGAGAAGATATTTTTTATACCGAGCGTGCGAGGCTATAATAGTCTTCTCTACCGTAGTTTATATATTAGTTTTTTTACTACTAGCCCTATTTAACTATTTTTATTCAAATGCTAAAATAAATTATTAACAGGAATTATATTTATTGAAATATTCATAAAAATCAAGTAGCCTTGATCAATGACATTTGTTCAAATAAATACTTTGAACTCACATTTAAAATTTAGTTTATTTTTTATTTTTTTCATAATATTTAGCTAATTATTGATTGTATTAATTGGTAATAATTCTAATTAATTATATTTAATAAATAAAAAGTTATTTAAAGCTATTTTCTTAGGTTTAATTAGTAAAAATTGCACAAAGAACTGAAACATCTAAAGTGACAGAAATCAATTGTGGATAAAATTTACTCATACTAGGAGAGAAAAAATTATTATTGCTATAGGTGAAAAAAATTGATTTCACAGTCTGAAAACATGATAAATAGTATGTTCTAAAGCTAGTAGTGAAAAAATAATTTTAAGGGGTCTTTCTAGCTTCAAATTTTAAAAATATTTTGTTTTTAAATATTTTTTTTTTATATAGAAAGAAAAAAGATATAATTGGGAATTTTTGTACCTGGGTATGTTTATTTATATTTAAATAATAATATTTTTTTAGATTTTTAAAGTGCCATTTTTGCCATAAATTTTTTTTGAAAAAAAAAAGTGGTGTCGCCATGATTCCGGCTGTTTGAATCGACTAAAAAAAAAAAAAAAACGGGATATAAGCACACTATACTGGAAATTTAATAAAACCTGCAGTGACTCATACCTCTGCTGCTTTCCTATAAGGGGTCCGCCTTTGCGAAGCTTCGACGAAATTACGCGAGTCGTACCCGAACTGGTATGATCTTCGCCTTTTACCACACATCGCAACTGAGTCACTGCAGGTTTTATTAAATTTCCAGTATAGATCTTTGGCGCAGAGTTTACATGTCCTTAGCTATAGCCCTGTCTAGAATTTTTTTTTTTGGCCAAAAATAACAAAATGTAAGACGTTTTTTTGAAAGTTATTTAATTTTTTTTTAAAAACGTCCGTCATTTTGTTATTTTTTGGCCAAATTTTTCTTCTAGATAGGGCTATAGCGACTTCAATACTGAATAATATCCCGTTTTTTTTTTTCGGTCGATCCAAACGGCCGGAATCATGGCGACCACCGTTTTTTGATGTTCTTTTCAAACAAATTTTACGGCAAAAAAATGGCACTTTAATAATCTAAAAAAAAAATTTATTCTTTAAATATAAATAAACATACCTACAAAATTTCACATAGATCTCTTTTTTCTTTCTGTATAAAAAAATGTTTAAAAACAAAATATTTTTAAAATTTGAAGGTAGAAAGATCCCTTAAAATGTAATGTGGGTAAAAAAAAAATTGAAAATTTTTATTCCAGTTTAAAGTGATAAGATTTAGTTAAGCAACTGAAAAAAAAAAAAACAATGTGGATCGTGATTTTTTGGATTTACACATATTATTAATAAGAAATGATGGATTAATGAACTAAAAATATTGTTCTAAGTAATATAAAAATATGTACAAATACGAAACAAAAAATTATAAAAAAGGCCGTGAGATTTTGTGTTAGAAACTATATTTTGCGGCAAAGCTGAAAGTAGAAAAGAAAATGCTAAAGCGTAAAACTCATAATTACCAAACTCAAAACGGCATCCTTAACTCATTCTATCTTATCGAAGAGAAGATTTAATCTTGAAAGTCAAAAAAGTCAAAATTTATAAAAACCACCAAAGTTAAAATTTTGTATCAACCAAAATGTGAGAATCAGTAAAAAATAGAAGAACTTTCTCGGGTTTTTAGACCGCGTTGAAGGAATCCTGCTATCTGGCGTTTCGTCTTTTTTTATTACATTATTAGAGATACTTTTATCACGTTTTAATTTTGTTGGAAAAGCCTTTTTCCCACAACATAGAGGGTTATATGCCAAATAAATTGCGTACAACTTCCGCGTTAGACCTGATTGTCAAATTTTGATATATTGTATATTCTTTATGTTTTTTACCTGCTTAGTCTCTCCTCGTCTCTCTTTTTCTTTAATTTGCTGAACTCGTCGTCCTCCGAGTCGTCCGTTTCCGAACCGCCTATGCTGACGTGGTCCCCCACGTCAGAACCCTGTCGGGCTTCGGGAGCAGACGTGGAAAGCGGGAACGGGTCGTATACTGAAGCGTTTGCTTTTCTAGAAAAAAAAAGGTTAAAATCCAGGGGATGCAACAAGAGTAATTCAAAAATAAAAATATTACAGAGATAAGACAAAACAGATTCTTTACTGAAACGAATAATGCCTTAGGTGTATGCCAAATGAAACCATTTCTTTGTAACGGGTCTCTCATTATTTTTATTTGAATTAAAGTAATTTAAGTTTATGTAAAGTACTAACCTACTATCAGTGACAAATGAACTGACACCTGTGTTTCAGATCTAATCGCTAAAAACCAACGAACTAGAGTTTGTTTATTATTTGATATTTCATAAGCCAAAAAAGCTAGGATTGTTTTTTGTGGATTAATTATGTAAATGTACTATCGATTAAATTTTGATTTACTAAAATTGATCAAGTATGTTTTGAAAAATTAGATCTTAAACACACGTGTCAATTTATTTGTCACCGATAGTAATACTTAAGTATTACATATTACATAAGTATTACATTAAATATTACATAATTATGTTTTTATGTTAGAGAATTTGGTGCTGTGATCAAACACTAAGTAGGTTGATTCAAGTCTAATGCTCTTTGTCGAAAAAAACAAATCGGCAAGAGAATGTACAATTCATATCAAAAACTGATCGATTCTTTGGGCGAAGTGTGATGATTATTAAAAAAATTAATTTCAGTTATCCTTAGAGAAAAAATGGCAAAGAAATCAATTCTTTTCGCTCAAAGAGAACATTTTATTCAGTGTGCAAAAATTAGTGTTTGTTCTAAGCCGCACAACAGTTGTTGTAAGTTCCTGGATTAAAAAGTACTTTGTACTGCAAGCAAGGTAAGTTTATTTTTCTTATTCCACCATTGTATCAAGTAAAAAATCCAAATAGGTAGGTAATTAAAATAATACACATATATTTAAACAAATTTGTCCGTTTGTCCGTAATAATGTTATTTTTGTACTTACAGACTGCTGCTGGGAACGTCAATGGGCTGAGAAGGTGGAGGAGGCCCAAAAATGTTCATAACGGACGGCCGTTTGTCCGACTTTTGCGATGTAACAGTCAGCTGTTCATCAACTTCTTCGATCACTTGATCGGTTATTTTCAGCGAATTTTTGGGTACCGACCCTGGCATTAGATTCGCCATTTCGTTCATTTCGACCCTGCTGATGGGTCTGCTGGGGAAATCGTCGGTCCTGCTGTCCTCCCTGCTGAAGAGGCGCTTCACCATGTTTTTAACTGAGCCAACTCTCGATATTGCATCTGCAAAAAGAAAAAATTACTCAGGTTTATATCAATATTTTAAAT
This sequence comes from Brachypterus glaber, assembly GCA_958510825.1. Classification (NCBI taxonomy): domain Eukaryota; kingdom Metazoa; phylum Arthropoda; class Insecta; order Coleoptera; family Kateretidae; genus Brachypterus; species Brachypterus glaber. The sequence continues at coordinate 4,627,788 of OY294050.1, forward strand.
ACAATTTTAAAGCTACCTGTCTTATAAGAAATTGGGAAAAAATGTTTTTCCGACTTGGTTTACCTGGAACTATTCATAAAAACACATGTGTAAGTCAAATTTGATGATATACATATCAAAATAAAAACTTATAGTACATAGACAAGTAACAATATTTCTCTTTTACATTTCTTTTACTTGGTGAGCAAATGGTGATCAATTAATATATCTTACAATGTATAATATGAACTGGCTTTGGATGTGAGCAATGTAAGTAACTTTAACTTACCAGGTACTGATGTTCCCATCGAAGTGGTTGAACCCTTGGACCTCTGGAACCCAGGTTTGGCGCTGAACATGATTGGTCCATTCCCCATATCGTACGATTGCATATCGTTTAGCATCAGGGTCGAGGGGGCGGTTAATTCTTGGTCGCTTTTGGAAGGCTGGATGTTGGCCGTCGAGGGAAGCGGGTGGGACTCTCGGAACGCCTCGGTGGCGACCGTGTAAGGGAGGGATTGGGGAAACACCTCGTCCCAATACTGATCTCTGACCAATTCGGGGTGGTCGTGGTGCATTTCGTCGACAATCAAATAGGATATCTAAAAAAAAACATTTTTTACATTTTCAATACGTGACTGAAGTTAAAATATATACTTGGAAGGATACGGAATGTTGCTTCTAAATTAGTTGTAATTTTTTTCTAGTTAAGGCATTCCTAAACGCATAGTTAGTGACATTGGTGAATATTTTTATTTATGATTGTTATTCTTAACGTTAAACATGTCAAAAAGTTAAAAAACTTCAAATATGAATAACTCAGTTCATAAACAATTATTGCGTATGATGTACATATTTATTTCGGATATATTATGGCCTAATGTTAGCATATGATCACAACTACAAATATCACTTTTTGCTTAAAAAATGTAAATGATAAAACTTGATTTGGGTGATCATGATTAGTCACATACCCTAATTTGGTAGTTTTAGTCCTTAAGAGAATACTACTTAACCTTACAAGGTTAAAACAGTAAGATAAGGCTTAAAATTTTACCTGTAAGTTCCGGTCAACCATCCAATTGACCTCGAAGTCATCATCATCGTCGCCAAAAGGGTTGATGAGAGATTCGGCCACTTTTAGCCACCCCACGTAGAAAAAGAACTGCAAGGTGGTAAAGACGGGAAAATACAGGTCAAACTTGTATTTGTTGCCCTCAACCCATTGATGGCCCATGATGGTGGTCAAAAAGTAACTGTACACAGCCAGAGTTACTACCTAAAAGCTTAAGTGTTAAATAAAACTGAGAAAAAGAAAACGAAGTTTTTGGTTTATCAGTTTTTGTAAGGATTATTCTGATCATATACATAGATTATATTTACACAAAAAATCTTTTCCAGTGTTAAAAGGTACTAATTTTAAGTGAGATTTTGTTCGTTATTTTTATAAAAGTTTATTTAAGAATTTTGTATTGTTATTTAATACAATGGAGATTTCTCCCGTTAGATTAAACAAGGACAAAAGTTCTACCCAAAAAGGATAGAAGACATACATACACTCCCACTTCCACCCCACCAAACAAATTCTGTATTTTTGTTGAACAAATACAATATTTACTTGGCCGGGCGAAAAGTGTAAAGAAATTACTGGCGCCATCTAAATTTTAGTAGAATTATCTTATTCTACAGATTTACATTAGCTATGTTCGTTCGTGCCGCTCACTGCTACACCTTCCGGCCAACCAAATAAATACTCTATTTGTTGTGTGAAAAACAAATACAGTATTTATTTGGTTGGCTGGAAAGTGTAGCACATATGAGATAGAGAGAGGGTAGACGTCTTTTGTTTCATAATTCTAGTTGTAGAGAGCTCCATTGGGAAAAACAGAGAAATTAAAATGAAAAAAAAAAACAAAAACTTCATTCGTCTGTAATTGACTTTTTAAGTAAAAATAAAGAAAAATCATAAAAACATTCCCAAAATGGTGGATAAAAATCACTTTAAACAAAATAGGTTTCCAAATCTCATAAAAATATCCAAAAATTTGTTAAAAATTTATCAACCATGTTGTGTAGTATTTTTTTTTTCGAGATTGGATTTACCAACCTGTGAATAAACTAGGGGCACACTGATTCTATCATAGTTTAGCAACCTGCCACAGTTGCCCCGGAATTTGTTCAACTCGTCTATCAGAGTTTTAACTGCAAAATCGTCTCTCATACGGCCCTCCTGCCTGGCTCGGGTTACTATACTTGAGGCCCATATTAAAGGCATCCTATAAATCAAAAATAATAATAAAATTATATTATTTTAATGTATTTTTGCGTTATTTAACACTTGTTTAGATGATAATTGTTTAGGTTTAGGTTAATAATATGAAATAATAAAATAGAAGCCTGTATGTCCATACTAACTGTTATTTTTAGATAACCTCAATCCCAAAAGCTAATCTGGTGTTAAGTTATATATGGATTTAACTTTCTGAAACCAAACCTAATAATTAAAAATGATCGTGACTGATAAAATATAAAAATTACTAAATTTTTTGTAGGAAAGGCACTCCTGAACCTATAGTTAGTGACAATGGTCCTGATTTTTCATCTTGTTACTGTTTTGAATTATAAATTCTGAAATATCCTTAAGAAAACATTACAAAATCTTTGTTTCAAAATTATCCTTTGAAAAGTCAACTACTTTTGATCAGAATTACCCTTTTTTCTTCAATTTACCAACCTGTGTATATACTAAAGGTATACTTATGGCGTCATAATTTAATAAAGTGCCGCACTGGCCCCTAAATTTGTTCAGTTCGTCTATCATCGTTTTTACAGCGAAATCGTCTCTAATCCGGCCCTCCTTTCGGGCTCGCGTTATTATGCTAGCCCCCCATACTATTGGCAACCTACAAATTTAAATATTTTTTTCTATTATGTGACTATTATAAGCTCATAATCACACGCATTTTGCGTGTTCTTATAGGCCCATAAGAGGTTTAGTACTTTTTTTTCTTTTGGGTTGGCAACTTGCCGCTACGGTTCATATTATTAAATTTATTTTATAGATAATCTCGAGGATAATCTCTAAGACAACAAATACTTAATGCTTTTTTATTATTTATCTGTTTATTTAAAATCGTTACATATAATAATTACACGGACCCACAAAAGAAAATAATCGACAAAAAGTCTTAAGTTAATCGTCTTAACCAAACTACTTATTTATTTATTTATTTATTACTACTATTTACAGGCTAAGCCCAATTACAAATAGAGATTAAAAAATATTTTGAATTACAAAAGAAAATATTTAGAAATAAATAAGAAATAATCAAAAACTAAACGAATAACAACTACTACTTCTTACACATTTTTGGGCGGTGAAAACGAATTTGACAATGAAAAAGCTCGCTGGCCTCGCTCCCTTCTTTTGTAAAGTCAAATTTGGCTGAATTTTGAATATGATATAGTTCTAGACATTCCGATCAAAATTTTACCAGGGCAGAACTCCCAAAATTCAATAATATATATGCTAGAGCTGTGTTATGGAAAAATAGTTTCTGTCTGATTTGGCTGAAATTTTATATATTATAGTTTTTGAATTTCTGAACTTTGAAGATCTCGTCTTTCTCTCTCTCTCTCTCTCTCTCTTTATTTTTGGCCTTTGCCTTTGTCAATTGGCCAGCTCGCTGCTCTCTTGTTAGTTGTTTCCAGTGCCCAAGTACTAATCGGATATGTATCCTGACTTGCACACTATCACTGACAAATTACTGTTGTTGTACTTCCACGCCAGTATAAAAATTTCATTAAAAACACACACAAAAATTATCTTCTATCTATCGACCATTAATATCAGCCTAAAATTCAACAGCTCACACGATTAATAACCATACCTATGGTTCACTTTAACTTGTACATAAAACATCAATATAAAAATACTCTAGGCACATCATAAAAGATGGCAAAACAAAAATACACAAGGCACATCATAAAAGATGGCGAATTCGATGCACTGAATTCATGTGCCAAGAAGGCTACACCCGTCCCTTTCAAAGGCCACGCTGTAACTGAGGAGATCTTGTCTAGTATTCTTTTATGCATTTTTTTTTTGAAAAAATTGTAGGGTCATCGAACTTTTTTGCGGTCAATTTCATTTTCAGCACCCAAAAAATGCTTAAGAAAAATATAGTCTGTTTAAAAGTAATTGACATTGTATTTTTTGTGGGCCTGTGTAATTATTATTGCTATTTGATTTTCTCTACTTGCGTGGTTTTAATTATAATAATTATAAGATAAGAAAATATGTATAGGAAAGCAATTATTTTTTATATTGTATATTTTGCATTCGGAATTCTTCAAAGGGAAAAAATCAGAAAATATGTTTGCTCATAAACGTGTTAGTCAGTTTCAAGGACAATTAGTTCAAAATTCTAAAAACTACATTGTTTTATGTGATATGTAACTATAATTTTAATTACTAAATGCACGCATTGTATGAAATACGAAAAACTATCGACGTGTTTTAGTAAAAATAGTTCTATAAGTGCATGCAATGTTTTTTTTTAGTTTGCGGAAGTAGAAGTAGTAGAAGTAACAAATTATGCATTTAAAATGTGTTGTTATTAAAAATTATAATGATTGTTGTAATGATAAAAGGTGTTGTGGTACACCATATGAAATTTTGTTAGTTATACTTGTAATTAGTAACGAAAAAATATATATTTATCCAATACATACAGATAATAAGACAATTACCAGCTTTATTTTGAATAGACAAACTCAATAATAACCCCCGCGTGGCTTTTACTTTATTGAGTGGATAATTATTTATTTTACCCACTTAACTGTCACTTGTAAAATTATTTTCTTGTAAATGTTATTAAAATTTTTAATAAAAATGTGAATTCCTAAGCTATTTATTGGATAAAACCTTGTATGGCACTCATGGGTAAACCGATATTGCCCTCTTGAAAATTAACCTGCTTGGCTGACGACTCGCAGGTTAATTTTCTCATGGGCAATATCTTACTTTACCCACTAGTACCATAAATAACTAATATTCCATTTTTTTTGTGGGAAAAAAATAGTTAAAATTTAAGGAATTAAGTAACTAAAAAGTAATTAACTGATTACAAAAAATTTGAATTAGTTAATTAAAGAAAGGTTTCCAGTAATGATATATTCGTTAAACATCCCTCAAAGGTCCGTTATTTTATTGTTACACATATAATTATCCACATAATCTATTAATCTGTTATTTTTCATTAAATAAAAAGCACCCATTATAATCACCCGGGACATACGATATTTTTACCAAATACAAATTATCATAAAAAGAATTCAGAATTATTTAAAAATAATAAATTATAATAATTAATAATTATTAATAAAAAACTTTAGACGCAATGGACCAACAATGTCTTCGCTTTAAATAAAAAATATAAAATAAATATTTCTAGAACAATTTAAGCGATAGAGTCGTAGCCTCAAATAGTTTAAGACTTACTTATGATTTTCTGTTATCTTCAATATATTTGTTTTAGAAACAAATATCGAACGTAATAAAAAAATAGATAATCTACACCTGAGAGCAAAAAAATCGATCAACTTAAAAAATTGCCATTTTTTTAAATTCAAATATTTCAAAAACTACTTCATGGATTTGACTGATTCTTCTTTTGTTTTGAAGCTTAAACATTGTCTACTTTTGTTTTTATTTAGAATGTACAACTATGTTTTTGCCCCATCTTCTAGGACTTTTTTGAAATATTTGAATTTAAAAATGGCAATTCTTTAGGTGGATCAGTTATTTTGCTCTCAAGTGTATTATAAGGTATTTAATTTTTTCCACGAATATTTTTTATTCTATGTATTACTTTTTTTTCACTAAAAACTTTACTTACCAATGTTTCGAATAAGTCGGAAACTTTAGGTTCAAGTCCTCCATAATTTTCTTCTCGCTCTGGTGCAGCAGACCGGCCTCCACGAAGTGGTCCAGGGTGGGAAATCGTTTTTTCACCCGGGGGGAGATCATCGTGAACGTCATTGTGACACACAGACAGACGTATCGCATTATCGTCCGTCGCATTACCCTACCCCTTTCATCCTAAAAAAACCCATGGGTTACTCTAATAGTATATTACATTAGGGTGGACCTTATATTTTTTTATTATCTTAAAATTTTCATTTGGGTGTAACAAGGAAAGTCAGAAAATAGGAGAGTGATAAAACTTTTCTAAGAGTGCTTTGTGATTTTTCGTTTGGACTTTTCATAGGCGGTCTAGGAAAAACATTTTCCTACTTTTTAAGAGTGCTCTTTTAAAATTTGATGCAATATTTTGAAAATTTAAAAAAATTTGGAAGTAAATGTCAATTTTATTGTAAATTTCATGTATTGAAGATTTTTTATTTACATTCTTTATTACATCGGCACTTAGTGCTACTAAGAGTGCCGATGTATTGAAATCTTCGTCGAAAAGTCAAAATCTTTGACCACGTTTTTTTCACATTTCTCGACGTTTTAGACCATTCTGAGTCGAAATCAGTAAAAAAAATTTGCGTCCGTCTGTCTGTCTGTCTGTGTGTAAACTCTCTAACTCCATTTCTACATGAGATATCGACTTGCGTTTTTTTGTATATTGTTTCTTATCGTATTCCGAAGAGCTGATTAGATTTTGGTGGTAAACGATTGGGGATAAGGGGGTAGGATAAGGGGGTAAAAATAGGGTAAAACTCCTACTTTTAGCGTTTTAGGTTTATAATTAAGGCAATTATTATTGTATTTGGTTAATTTAGCACTTATATAAAAGATAATTTTAAATTGGTCAAAAAATGTTATAAACAACGTTTTCCTAAAACGCATTGTTTTCGAGATATTGGCGTTTAAAGCAGTAAAAGGTTTCTTAGCATATCTCACATATTTATAACCCGATTTCAAAAAATTATATTTTAAATAAAAGCTCTTTTTAAGCCCTATAAAAAATGTTATATACAGTTTTTTGCTAGAATATAATGTTTTAAAGATACAGAATTTAAAATCAAACAAAACACCTAGTTTGAAATTTGCAAACTAGATGGCTCTAGTGTACAATAGTGCCGATGTTTTGACAGGGTGCTTGCAACGTTTCATCTAGTCTTTTATTATTAATGTATAGCTAAAAGCATTATTTCGTTGACAGTTGTATTTTAGTTAGTTTCAGCAGATAAATCAAAAAACGATTATTTTTTTGGATAAATATGAATATTTATTTATACCTACAAATTTTAATTAGCACGTTGGGTAAATATTTAATTAATGATTCAGACGGGCATAAAAATGTGACGGTCATATGTAATTTAAAAATTATTATTACTCGGTAAATATAAAACAGATTTTTTTAAGTAATGCGTGAGCACATAATATATGAGATCATTTTAATGTTTGTTATGTGACTGTACTTATACTTCCGCTAAAAATTGTATTATATAATGATAGTATACATACTTATAAATAAAGAAGACCATTTATTATAATAATGTGAATCTAATGGAATTTTTAAATGATTTACTTAGTAATTTATAAAAATTGGGTATAAATAATTTACAGTAATTTTTGGATCATGATATAGGTGCTAGTTTACGATAAGTTTCTACGTTGATCTATATATACATATTTTAAACCTTTTTATCAAGCTTAAATAAATAACTTAAATAAATAAAAAAATCGTTTGTATTTTAAATATGTAAGAATCTTAAAATATTTGTATAATATACTATTAATAATATCTACTCTCCAGTTCTTATCGTTTAAAACGATTAAAAAATCATAGTCAATTTTATTAAGATCGGTAAAAACTTTTTAACCAGTAATAAATTTTTAATGAATCTAAAAATCATTACGAGGTTTTCTAAATTGGTTAAGGTGATTATTAATAAATTGATTATTGTATTTCTTTAAAAGTTTATTACCTGCCCGTGTATGGTAGCACTGACAAAGACCGCCAGAGGGTCAGGAAATGGAATTGCCGTGTACTGACTCCACCATCTTGTCATTACTACGGTTACGTAAAAACCCAAAACAAACGACAGTGGAATTACGCTACTGTAATCGTAACAGTACTTTACTATGTCTTCAAAAGTCCTAAAAAATAATATAAGCATTTTTAAAATGGTTCCATTTGATATTTCTATCGCTGGGCATTCCCAGTAAACTTCTCGCAACTAGAACGTTTTTTAAATAAGAAAGCAAATATATCCCAGATAGCACAAAGTGATACTATGGACGTCCATTGGACGTATGTTCATGGACGGCTGTATGTCCATGGGATGACCATTTTTTCTCTATGGACGTCCCATGGACATCCATTCAGAGTCCAGATGACACAACTGTGGACATCCATAAGGTGTCCGTTCAAACCATCCATCCAGCATCCATAGGACTTGCTTTTTTGCTTACTTAACTGATTTTTGCGACTGTGAAAAACTTATTTAACTTGCAATGTTTGTTGTTGTTTGTTTAGGGCAAATCTGCCAAAGGCTTTTTCGACCACTATATGCTTAGTTTAAAAAGATTTTTTATTCAAAAAAGCTATTATTGTACAGAGGATTTTTTTAATGAATGTTAATGATGTATATATATATTTATTTGTATTGTATCTTTTATCTGACGTCACCACAATGTACTAAAATTTTGTATTTTGTATCATTCTGTGTGCTAATAAAGAATTATTATTATTATTATTAGTAAGCTAAAATTTGGTACACATGCTCGTCTGACAATACAATTTTATATAAAACTTACCCCTAAAATTTAAAAAATCCATTTATTACCCACGAGATAATTTAAAACTAAAATTAGGTTTCCAGTGATAATAAAATTTTAAAATAAATTTTACATACCCCCTTATCTTTCCATCACCCTCCATACGCGTATAAGACTAAGTTTACCCTATCTCTGTTTCACTTAGAATAAACGTAGAGAGCTGAAATTATGGGCGTAAAATGGACACTGAATGAACGTCCTAATAGTCGTAAAAAGGATGTAAATATATGGACGTACATAGTACATCCATAATTAGTTCGTGGACCAATGTACTTAAAAGGGATCTAAAATGGACGTCCATTTGACGACCGGTGCTATATGGGATATGACTTGTGTTAACTGCTAAACGCTTTAATGTAAATCATATACATTTGCTGGATATTTAACTTACATTCTGTGGAATATCTGTGTAAACTTTAAAGTCTTTATTCAATTGTTTAAAAGTTATATGAAATATTATCAGTCGGAATCTTATTTTAAAAATTTAACTAGAAACTTACCGTTTGTCTGCCTCACTTAAAATAAATCTATAACTTAAATTTAATGAATAATATATAGTTAAAAACATTATAAGATCTATCCATACTAATTTGTATATACTTCCTTTCCATCTGAAACAAAAAAATTACAATAATCTCCAAAGAATCTAAAAATAAAAACCAAATTAAAATAACTTTTTATTTTTTTTTAACTTTGATTTTTTTTGTTAACTAACAGGGGAAAGCGTTCATTTGTTAGCAGCAGTCTTAATTATATACATCAGTATTATTGGTTTTTATTGATAAGCAATCGACAAATAATAATAATAATAATAGGAGGAGCAATTTATTGAACACCAATGAGTAATTGACAATGACGTGTTTGATTTCTTTGAAAAATTACTGAAAAATGCCTACGTATGACTAAAATTAAATGAAAATATATATTTGCAAAGGTCATTTATGTTTCTTTCTAAGACAAATATAGCATGAACATAAGGACCTTTGTTTGAAATGAAACAAAGGACTAGCGTCTACGTCCCAAATGCAACTAGGTCTTTCGCGCTGTTGCCAAATTGTGCAGATATATTAAATCTTTGGTTTTTGGTTGTTTTGGTGTTTTTTTTGCTAAAAACACCAAAACAGCCAAAAACCAAAGCAAAAAGAAAACCAAAGAACCAAAAACCAAAGATAAATTAAACTGCACAATTTGGCAACAGCGCGAAAGACCGAGTGAATGCAACGAACTAATAACTCTTCTCTCTAGAATAGGCATTTTATTCGTAAAAACTGACAAAAACGTCGGCAACATAAACATTCGTCTTTCTTACTCGCACATCTTTGTTCTAACAGAGACAACAATACCAGTTACTGGTAATTATTATTGTTCAGGCCTGAATATACCTAATATTTGTTTACAAACAAACCGAGATGTTGGCGATACTTTATTTTAACGGTATGCGTATTCTAGAAAAGAGTTATTAGTTCGTTGGTTGAATGTGGGACGTAGACGTTAGTAATCAAAGAACCTTATGAGATGAAGTAGGTATATTTTTGTTATTTTAGCGAAATTATGAATAAATATTTTTTTTTGGTTATCCTTGGGGTTATCCTTATTTATTATTTTTTTTTTGTTGCATCAGAGTTACCTTCAATAAATCGTTTGATGGCATAATTATCAAATTAAAAATACCGCAAAATGGTTAATTTATAGATATAATATTTCATGATAAATTAAAATTCGTTAATTAGGTAACAAAGTGACTCTTATTTTTGTTATTTGTATATTTTATTTCCTTGGGGAATTTTTTTTCCAAGAGAAGTCTTAAGATATACCTATATAGTCTAGTCAAAAAACGAGAAATTCCTATGTTAAATTGCAATAAATGTACACGGGCTGATATTTTAAAAGGTAGTAGTGGATAGTAACAGTTGGTTTTTCACCGGGTGATTTGTGAAAGGGGTGTCCGCTGTCTTGAATTTTTGGGGTGAGTGCGGTTATCTCGCTAAATATGCATCTTACGATAAAAATGCATATAACCAATTTTGTTAGGGAAAACATTTCCAACAATTTTTGTTAGGGTCATTTTTTTAATATATTAATAACAATCGAGTTACAAATATTCAAAAATGGCCATGTTGGGGGTGAAATTGTTTTTTTTTTAATTTTTCAGCGTAATTATTTATCAGAGGATAGGTTATGATCGAACTTGTCGCTCTTGAAATTCTCTATAAGTTTTATACATTATGCATTTTCATAAGTATTTTGTTACGGTTACAGAGCGCTGAAAGTCGAGTTGCGCCCTCTGTAACCGTACCAAAGTACCTATAAAAATTTATAATGTATGAAACTTATAGAGAATTTTAAGAGCTACAAGTTTGCTCATAACTACTTTTATCTTTATTTTAATAATTTGGCTGAAAAATGGAAAAAAAACATTTCACCTCCAACATGGCTATTTTTAAATTAACTCGATGTTAGTAATATATTAAAAAAATGATCCAACAAAAATTGTTGGAAATTTTCTCCTTAACAAAATTGGTTATATTCATTTTTATCGTAAGATGCATATTAAGCAACTCACCCCCAAAATTCATGATAGCGAACACCTCTTACGCAAATCACCCGGTTAAAAACTAACACGAGTGTGCTGTTACCATCCACTACTACCCTTTAAAATATCAGTTCGTGTACATTTATTGCAATTTACATTTATTATTTGACTGGACTAATGAAGGTCCCTGTATTACTATAAAATAAAATAAATAAATAAATAAATAATATGCCTAATAGTGAAAAAAAATTTTATCGCTTTTTTTCTCTCGAAGTTTTATATGCAAAAAAGAATTTGCGACCACGATACCTCGAGAATGTTCTCGAGCGTACGCTTTCAGCTAAAGACTTTGAAATTTGAAACATGGGTTTCTTTTTTTTTTCAAGAAAAGAAACTTTCATAAAGTTTTTATTTGTTGGCGGCAGAATTTTTAATGATTTAATAATTTAAAAAGTCAGGATAATGGCATGTTTCCTTTCTGCGTTTATAATAATTTCGTATAATCAGTATTGTTTCAGTATTTTACAATAAAAGAAATAATAAAATATTAATGTAGGTATTATGGATTTTCAATTCTAAGTGCAATAAACTGCATTTAAGGGGCTAAAACGACCTATTTCTTCTATAAATAACAATTCGTTAAAAATGGTACTTATGGACCATAAGTTATGGTACTTATAGACTATAACCCTAAACCCTAGGTCTTAAAATTTTCAAAGTAGGCATACTGGGTAATGACTTCCTTTGTGGAACGGTAGATACATTTAAATTTAAAAGGAACAAAGGATAAAAATACAATTTTAATATTTGTGATGTTCATTTCTAAGTAGTTTAAGCTCATTGTACACAAAATTTGAAGCATTTATAGCAAAGCGTTCAATAGTTCTAGCAATGTTAGTGCCTTTCTTAGGTTTGATTACAAGTAATTTACAACTGGCCAAAATTATGAAGCTGAAGTTTGCAACGTTTTTTTGCAACGAAAATTCTAATAGTATATTAAAGTACTAGTTTCATAACATACGTTTTTAGCGCACGAGTACAAGTTTATAAAACAAGCCGCTTGCGGCGAGTTTTCTAAAGTACTAGTGCGCTAAAAACGTGTTATCGAATAAGTGCTTTAATATACTATTTGAATTTTTGTTGCAAAAAAACGTTGCAAACTTCAGATTCATCCAAAATTAATTTAAAAAGCTACAGCTTTTGAAACATTAAACATAAAAATGTGAAATTTGGCACTGATGTTCCATAAAGTATGAACTATTTTGGCACAAATTTTAAAGTATATTTATCAAAGGGTTTAAAAGTTATAGCAAATTTTGCATTTTTTTAGGTTTGATTACAATCGGCCAAATTTAATTGACTAAAATCGCTACAGCTTTTGAACGATTTGAAATAAAAATGTGAAATTTGGCACTGACGTTCTATAGAGTATGAACTATTTTTGCACAAACTTTGATATAAACAAAGGGTTTAAAAGTTATATCAAAATTTGCATTTTTTAGGTTTGATACAACCGGCTGAAATTAATTTACTAAAATCGCTACAGTTTTTGAAATATTTAACATAAAAATGTGAAATTTCGCACTGATGTTCCATACAGTATGAACTATCTTTGCACAAATTTTGAAGTATTTATATGAAAGGGTTTAAAAGTTATAGCAAATTTTGCTGTTGAGGGTGGTTTACGGCAAACCGTTTACCCCTTAAAATCGTGACCTGTTTAATCTGTTTTATATCCATTTCTCTAGAATTATAATAATTTCCACAAGACTTTTCACAAAGCTTGTGATTTTCTTAAAAAATCGACTTACCTGAGTAACAATTTCAAAAAACATCCTAAACCTCTAACTGTCGCTACTTCCGCAGTGTAAGTTACGGTCATTTTTATTCACAAAAGTTGTGAATCACTAACTAAAAATCACAGAGTATAATATCACCTGACAAACATTATTATTTCACTACTATCTATGTCAGACCCGTTCAAACAAAGATTTTATTGTATTTGTTTTAAAAATTGTGAGTGTGGCACTGGCAAAAACCCAAGGGAAATAAATTGCCTGTATCAAATGCATTGAAAATAAAGTCGAACTGTGAAATAAACACGGATTTTTTTTAGTTTTTTAATTTTTTTGAGGTTAATTCACGTATTTTAAGGATAAAAAATGAGGAGCATACGGACCATGCCGTGGCCCTGCGAGAAATGAGGAAATTGTAAATAATTGGCGCCTAAAGAGACAAAGCATACGATTTCGTTGCAGCTGAGTTGTTAAAATTGAGGCGTCTAGGGCTAAAAAAGGCAAGTCTCATCATCTTTAAGACAGGCGCAGTGCCTGTGGCTCATTTGTCTAAAATAGAATTAGTTTGAATGGATAAATGGGGGAGTGATCACTGCTCACTGATGCTGGAGTTGCATCTGTCATGAATTGGCGTTGGGGGCGGGGGAAGAAGTGGGAGGGGGATGAGGAGGGATGGGATAGGGAGGGGGGGGGGCAAGCCGTGTAGTTACGCATTGTATTACATACAGGTGGCGTTCGAATCAGAATTTCAAGCGCAAGCGCATACGTAACACGTGACAGGTCGTCTTCACAGATACCCGACCGCATTATAGTAAAACAGTTACACTCAAATGCTATGTTGATCCCCAGGGGACGACAAACTGTAAACAAAAAGTAAACAAAGACGAGCCGTGGTGATTATCGGGGAGAACTTTCACCCTTTCATCAGGAAATGTTCGTTAGATTGAGAGTTTTTTTGTTGACCCTCAGGGATCGACGCAATTAATTCGCAATGTTTCTTTAATATTTCATTATTATTTTTTTCATTTAAACTTCTCCTGCTTTGGCAAACTCCAAACTAAAACTTATTTAACAAATCCGTTATGTAAAGATGTCTCCATAAATACTTGTTGAGTCAAAGAGTGTTTGTCGGCCCCCGGGGATCGCCCCACAGTCAACGTAAAGGTACAGTCGTCCCAGGGTTCGTAGAAAATATAACAGAGGTTACCTACTCTGTAAAATGTTGTTTCCCACCAATCATCGATCATCTCTTACAAGTCTTTCAATTTTCTATAGCTATCTTACGCAACGTTGCCAAGCTTAGCTTTGTTTACATTTAGCTAACAATTAAACGAGACTTTTTCTCAAACAAAACACACACACACACACACACACACAAGTAATAAAATGTAATATTAAAAACAAAGGTAGAAGAATTAAAAACAAAAACTAAATAAAATATATAAAAAGGTGAAGAACTCTAAACAAACAATATAGCGCATGCATCTGACAACAATGCAGCGACACTTGCATACGTCATCAAAAGTCCCGACCAACCTCACTTCCCCTCGCCTATCACCTGGACGAGTATGCCACCCTCTGTGTTATATTTTCTACGAACCCTGCAGTCGTCCCCCAGAGATACAACCGCATTACGGTAAACATGCAAAAAAAAACAATCGGATTATTCAGCACTTTTTTCTTTATAGTTTTATCGAGTTTAATATTTGACTTTTGAGTAGCCCTGAAACTCATTTTGAACGTGGACGCCTCAATGGTTCCCGAACATGAACGAAATTGATGAAGGTTACGTCAGAGAACCGGCAACAGCGCTGCAGACTAAGCAAATGCGTGGTATCTCCCTTTACTATTTCTTAGGCTTAAAATCTAAGGTGTATGCCCATTTGTTGTCGTGGGCCTTAAAAAATAGGCGATAGACAGACAGATTTTTTTCGTTTTATTCTAAACTAAAATTATTTATTTAAAATAGTACCTGTTAAAAGAGGTCTGGATATGACAACATACTATATTTATACTAAGAAGGTCGAATGTATAAAACTGGTTTGTCTATATGAGAGTATACAACCCGTATTTCTCGAACAAAGAAGGTTAGAATTGAATAAAAAAATACAAAAAATCTTCATAACAGTTTATAAAAAAGCCGTGAAGTATTCACGGTGAGGATATGTAATGCTAGGCATTCCATTATATATTATTCACAGTAAAAGGTATATTGCATTTTCCCAAATACTTGAAAACATTTTTTCAAAAATAAAATAAATTAAAACATTTTTGAAATTTCGAAATTTCGAAACTATATATTCGTAAAATTCGGTTACGGTATACCGTATAATATTATTCTAGCGCAGGCGCGGTGATTAATATAAAAACGTAAAAAATTTAAAAAAATCAAAAACAATTTGAATATTAAATTTTCCATATTATTATTTAGGTACCTATTTTTATAAAAATTAAATCTTGAGATTTCTTTGGATTACCTCAAACGATAACTTCCAAGATTTCCTCCAGTTTGTACCTACACTTACAAATTCCCAGCGTTTTTCCCGTTGGGTATTTTTTAAAATTATTTTATTATAAGGCTAAGCGCGACAGACAGTAAACGCCAAGAAACGTTAAAAATTCAATAAATATTTTTAAGTAAAAAATATTTAGAAATCCCTTGTCAAAAAAATCCTCAAATTTGATTCTTTACCTTCAACTAGTTGGGTGTAGTTTCGAAAAGAGAGCCGGATTAACTATGGGCCGGGTGGGCCGGCGACCCAGGGCCAACGACCAGAGGGCGCCCACCCAAGACTGTTTGGGTAAAAATTTAAATTTAAAAAAAGTATTAATAATACATTTAAATTTTTACCTGAACAGTCTTGGGTGGACCCTGGGCCGCCGGCCCACCTGGCCCATAGTTAATCCGGCTCTGTTTTCGAAACTACACCCAATTGGTTGAGGATAAAGAATCAAACGTGATGATTTTTTCGACAAGGGATAAAATGATTTTTATATAATTTTTTCCATTTGCGCATTTTTTAGAAAAAAATTTTGAAAAAATAAACATTTTGATTTCGGAAGAAGTTTATTGTCAAAAAGTTAATCATACTTGAATCCAGGAATTATTTATCCATTTATTTTTTTTTCAATAGGGTCCTAAAAAAAATTTAAATTTGAACTAAAGACCACTTTACACGGAGCAATTTGTACGCAAGTTTGATGATATGCAAGTTTGCTGCCAGATATAGCATGAGGACAATTGGACATAGATTTGCCTTTTCACGGAGCAAGTTGTACGCAAGTTTGATGCTATATATTGCAAGGTAAACAGTGCTGCCAACCAGACAATTTTGACGTGTCTCTGCGTTTGTTGACAAAAACATAACCTAGCATTTGCTTTTTTAAGGAAGTTTTTTAGTTAGACAGACCGACCTATTATTAATTATAATAATTATTAACATGTGCTGTTGCTACTATATTAGTAAAATGAAATCGATTCGGTAACTTTTTTCCAGGTTGGTACCACGAATATAACCATAAAACTTGCGTGAAAATCGCCGAAAAATAGAACATGTTCTAAATAATTTGATGGCACGAAAATGGTTTCAAACTTGCCTGAAGGCATGCGCTGTGACTGAATCATTCTTACAACAAACTTGCATAGCATCAAACTTGCGCACAAATTGCTCCGTGTAAAGTGGCTTTAACAAACATACATAGTTTTTTTTTCATGCTGGGGTCCTTGAAATGATCCACTATTTTTGAAGCAAATTGGGGGGGGGGGGGGTTAACAAAATCGGTCAGAAGCGGGTAAGGAGGGGGGTTCAAGTCATTTTCGGACGTCCACTTTTCCAAATTCAATAATTTTCATGTAATGAAGTACAAGCGATTTCGAGTTCTACCGCGGCGATTCAGGCGATTGCAACGCCATCCAGCCATCATAATGATAAAAAAAGTGAAAATCTCAAAAAAAATGGGGGGTACCCTACTGTGTTTTGGACGTCCTTTAGAGGGGGGGTCTGGAAATCGGACAAGCAGGGGGGGGTCTGAAATTCCGGAATTCTCGCGGACGTCTTTTATGGACGGCCCCTTGGCCCTTTTTTATTTTTTTACCATTTAGTTCTTTCGATGATTCCATAAACTTTCGGTTTTTCATAATCATTAAAATCCGTTGCCAGTGTAATAGTATATGCGCCAGCATTTTCAACCATGAACCAATCACCGACCTCCATTTCTGGCAGAAAAATATCGTTCGCTACTTTATCGGAACTGTCCAAAGTATTGCCCCAAATGTGACATTTGTGATTTACAGAATCCTTTTTTGCGGAAACCGGTTTCAAATCGAATTTCTTGCCCAATAGGGTGTCCAAAAGGCCGCTGTATGTGCCTGTGTTGATGTAGTACATGTACGGTCTGTCAGACTCCAAATCTGGCTTTTTGACCGTGTGAATTTGAGTTAAAAGCGTGAAAGCTGATTCGACGTAGTAGGAACCTGGTTCCGAGATTATTTTCACTTCGTTTTCGTTTGGAAAGTGCTCGGCTATAGCCTCGTTAATACATTTAGCAATCTTAAAAAAAAACAATAAAAAATAAACAATTTAATAGGTAGTATTATGGTTTTTATATTAACTTTTATTATTAGATATTATTTTTTTATTTTTTTCCTAAATAGGGAATACATACACGGTGTATTTGAAATAGGGTCCGATTTAAAGGGTGATTCTACATCAGAAAATATGAAAAAAGTTCTTATAAACATGCAAGTTAACAACTTGCAATTATAAAAAAAATTCTGTGTGGCCCTTCTATGCTTTCGTACTATTTACCTTAATTATATTAGAATTATTGCTGCCAGGGTAGCCGCCACCGATGTCCAGAAAGTTGAATTTAAATCCCAACTCCTCAGCAATATCAAAAACATATCTGGACGACTTTATGGCCCCTATAAAAACAGATGGGGTCTGTGACCCAGTACCAATATGAAAACTCACTCCTAAAATATACATATTTATTTTTCTAGTTAAAAAAATGTAACAGGCTATTTGTATAGGGTTTTTAAATCTTTTAAGGCATATTTTTCGTCTGAATTGTATTTTTCCGTTTAAATGGGGGGCTGTCCCACCCCGTTAGAATCAAAAACATCAAACAAGTGAAAAATCCGACCTAACCACAAGCTCGCATAACAACACAGTACATAAGAATGCGGTACCGTCATTGGCTTACAAGATACATGGCGGCACTTCCAGCCAATCACGGCATCGCATTGTTATGTACTGTGTTGTTATGCGAGCCTGTGGACATGCCCTTATGCTTGTCGGACGTATACATAACCACTTCGTAAAAACATATCATTAATACAAATATCTCGCTTATGGTTGGACTAAGGGTCACTTGCACCAACTTTTGGTCTGGGATTATCTCAGTTAAACCGAGTTTAAGTTAAAAATGCTGCGTTTTGATTGGTCGGCCGTCAATTTAATCCAAGTTTAAAGTTAAATCATCATTGGTGCAATTGGCCCTAAACTTGAAAAAACCGCTCGAGTCAAAATTTTGTATTTACTCATACGTAAGTCAATTTTTAGGTTTCAGGGTTACTAATTTTACCTATAACATTCATATTGAGTTCTTTCGCTTTTTTCAAAATGTTAAATGCGTCTTTTTCGGCTGAACAACCATACTTATCACCAAATTTAAATGTAGCCTTTTCGTCATCGAATCTTATCCTTAAAATCAACCTAAAAATATTTTTGAGATATGTCTTAGAATTTTGAGATATTTTGGAGATAATTTGAAATATTTTAGATATAATTTGAGATATTTTTAATCTAAATCACATAAGTTCATTCATTAAATAATTTTAGCCGTACTTAGGGAACTGTAGGGGAAAAGTGGGACCCTCGGTACAGTTTTTATATTTTTTATCCAGATTGACTTTAAACAATTTTTTTTAATGAGTAAATTGCATGTATATTAGGCTATAATAAAATACGATAAAAGAAATAATAGTTAAATTTGTAAAGGTAGAAAAAAAATTCTCAATGGTTGTAAACTGTACGAATCTGTCACCTATGAGGGACGGCTACATACGTGTTATGGGGTACATACATACATACATAGGGGTAAAAGTTGGATTTATATAAGAAAATAAGTTCATCATATTAACTATTTATTAAAATAAAAATAAAATATGTAATGGACAACGCAAAGTGTAAAAAGCATTTAAATAAAAATACATGTATATGGTCACATGGGGCATATTTGTATAGGCGTACGATGTGCCCCATTCATGTAGATGAATAATTTTCATATGTATGAATGTGCACCTGATGCCTATGTACGAATGTACCCCAAAGCACAAAAAAAACAAAATAAAAAATTTACAAAAACTACTAAGTTTACAGATAATCTTAGACAATATTATATTTTTATGGTTTAGTTACCACGTAAAATAATGTAATCGTTTTAAATATTACTTAAAAAATCACTTAAATGACTCAAGAAGTCGTTAGATAAAATTACTTTGAGAGCGCCAAAATACGTTTTAGCCACCACTCTTGAATGATCTCGGGCGAATAAACACAAACTTCGCTGGCAGATGGGCATTCACTGAAGTCATATGCACGCATATGAGAATGCTTTATATTCGCGCGTATATTTAAAATATTTGCAATGTATGCATGTGGGCCGTATACGGAGGGTCCCACTTTTCCCCTATGTTGATTTAGCGCACGGGGTAATATGGCCTAAACTTACTTCGCTTTTGGATGGTGTTTCTTCATTTTGACCAGTTCTGATACGTCATCAAATGTCATTTTGGACACACCTATTTCTTCAGCGTACTTGATATGACTGGGTAACTTCGTGGGGTTGGCGAAAATAACTTTTTCCGGGTTCGCTCCTAAAGCTAGAACCTTTTTAATTTCTCCTTTAGAAGCGCAATCGAAACCCAAACCTAAATTTACCATTGTCGCTAGGACCATTGGGTGGTTGTTACATTTAACAGCTAAAAGCAAAATAAACAGTCTAAAACGAGTACCATTTCTAGACGGGTGGTAAATGGCTCCCCTTTAAAAAAATTTCTATAAAAACCGGTTTTAATACACATACCTTTGAAATTGTATGACATTTGATTGAGTTATAAGAGAGTTTTTTTTTTAACAACGATTATTTTTATCTGGCACGTGTCAAACTATTCGTCCAATCGGGACGTTGCATAATTTTAGACGCATTTAAACCAATGTATTTTTATCCAGTCCACGTGGACTAATTCTATCCAGTTAACGTTCGACTCTATCCAATCATATTTTACAAAAGATTTACCCACAAGGCATTTCTAGCAATAAATATTTACTGGACCGGCTTTAATTTGTTTTATTTGTATTCTGTGCATCGAGCTATATAAGATAAATACGTATAATAAAATATACGTCCTTGTCTCACATGAATTTGTTTTAAATGTAAACATTCTACTATAAATGTGACATCAACTATAACTCCATAAAATTCATCAGGAATTTATAAATTCAAAAAACATTGAAAACACTGAAGATGATTTTGTAGAAAATTGAAAATAGTGTCCAAAACATTGTTAAGTGACCAATAATATTCTCTTACCGTAATAAGTTTCTATCCTTGGAAGCAATCTTTTCCAGTTATTGTATTTGTTCATAATGTCGTTCAAATCACAAACATAAAAAGATTCATCCTCTTCTATTTCATCCAGCTTTCTTTCCATGAAACTGTACTTATCTTCGGTTGGGCCCAAAATTTCGATCGTGTTTTCAAAATTTTTCAGTTTCATTTTTTAATGGCAGTATCAAATTTGTAATTTTTAAACTAATTATATTGCAAATGTTTACTTGAAAGCTACGCTTTTTTTTGATAAGTGGGGCTAATAGCTATTAGCTACCTATATATGTATTAGTTGTTAAATAATACAATAAATAGACTGGGGCAGACATAATTTTTCACAGAAAAATGTAAATAAACAAAAATGAAAAAGAAACCGGATGATGGATTTTTGTAAAGGAAGGTCTGGACGTTACCCTAGTAGAAATTTGACGTTAGAATAACGTTTTTCTAATGTTAGAAAAATGTATAAAAGTACGTTATAAAATATATGCAAATGTCCCGCTTTTAAGCGTTAGAATCAAACGTTAGTTACAAACGTTAATCTAACGTTAGATTTTTAAGTTAGAAATACGTTATAAGTACGTTTAATTTCTAACTTTCGGACGGGGCGTGGCCAACTAGGAAATTTCTACCTGCATCATAAAATGGCAGCTGGAGACAAATTTATTCATATAAATAAATCTTAATATATTTTAACAATCATAATATTTTTGAACATAATTTCGTTACATATATTTATACAATAGCCATCTTTTTAGGTGGCCCTAAATATTTTTCCCCAATTGCGAAAATCAAAAATATTCATCAATGGATCTCGAGATCCATAATTTAACGTACGTATACTTATAGTGAAGAGATATTATTTTAAAAAATCAAACTTTTAGTCATCATTCACTTTATTAATAATTTAGGTTAGTTACCGGTTTCGATTATCATCGTCAGACTAGCCAAAAATATATAAAAATACTATATCCATAAAAGGTCAAAAATACTATTACTGTGTTTTACATTTATAAATGTTTCCTTATTATAAATGTTTTCTTATGGTTATTTTTGACCTTTTATGGATATTGTATTTTTATATATTTTTGGCTAGTCTGACGATGATAATCGAAACCGGTAACAAACCTAAATTATTAATAAAGTGAATGATGACTAAAAGTTTGATTTTCTAAATATTTTTTTTGTAATATCCTGTTATACTTCAATAAATACGTTTACCTCTCAGAAAAACTTTATATTTATATTTAGTTAGTTAATATTTATTTATACATTCAGAATCTTAAAATATTTATCAATTATAGTACAGCGTTGCCAGACTTCAAGTCTCTGGGTCAAAGCGTTCTTGAAATATCGTAGTGTAAAGTTGTTTTGCAACTTGCTTGCGACTTTAATTTGACCATACCGTTCGTTTTCTTTGTCAATTTTGTTAATCCTAATATTGCACAAGTTTTGTAACTTATTTGGGGCTCTCCATGATTCTGTGTATCTATCTTACAATAAATAAATAAATAAATAATTGCTGGTGAACACTGCGGCAGTAGGGTATTTCAAAAAACACGATTTTTTGAAAATTTTAGTCCCCCCTAATGTCGTAAAAATACCATGACAAAATTTAAAAATTGGAATAAAATTAAAAATTATAATTTTTTTATCACTGTATAAGTATCTGCTATACATGTTAACGTGAAAAATGCAAAAATTAAAATCTGTGCCAAGGGAACGTTCAAGTTATTACGTAACGCTCCTGGGGGGGGGTCATTTTGGAGTGTTAATGGTTAATGGTATAGGAAAATAGCGTTACAAGGGGGGGGGTCCAAAATGATCAAAATTTGCGTTACGTAATACTTGAACGTTCCTCCCCAAGGTTCAGCTTAAACAAACGAAATTTGGTACATTTAAAAATAATAATATTGTTTTTTTTTATTAGCCCACTCCCACTTCATTTTAAAACTGAAAAAAAAATAAAATATTTTTTTTCCAATTTTAATATAATAATATTATTTGAATTTTGGCACCGGTTTATATTTTGCAATTTGGCACAAACTTTGGATATGGTATTTTTACCGACGGGGGGAGGGGGGGATTAAACATTTTTCTCGGTGGATAAATCAAACAAACGTTATAAAAAACTTTGACTTCGGGTTCTAAACCCGGTCTAACCGTATTGATGGGTGCTGATGGTTAATGGCTGCGCAAACAAACATTGTTTTGCTCCAGTCTAACAATACTAATAAAAAAGTGTACCTACCTATAATTATTATTTTTACTATAATTCTAATATTTAATATTTTTATTTACTATTTTATAGAAATATGGGTACGTCTAGACGAAAATAAACTGCAATAAAAACAATTTTGATTTTTTGTTATTTTTAGATTTCCAAATTTTTTTATTATTAAAAAATTGACAAAATATACCCGGTGTGTCATATGGCATATATTACAGGGAATCAGAAAACATAAAAAAACTGACAAAGGAACATAATATAACATATTATGTCCGGAAATAAGTGATAAGGGAGCTACGGCCCTTCGAAGATGGGCATGTTAAATGGGGAACAAAATAAGCACCAATAAAACTTTAATTCTGCATCATCATTTAAAACTAAGCAAAAAAGTATTCTTTACCGAAATACCCAAATTTAATATTAAAGGAGTAATATCCCATTAAAAAGTAACATTTTACTTTTTCTTAATTGCTTTTTTTAACGGTTGCTCCTACAGTGTTACACTATATGACATTTTTTATGTATGTACTAAAGGAATCTATATTTTTCACTCAAAATCCAAAAAAAATACACAAAAAAGTTTGGGGCAAAAATGTGTTAATCTGCACATTTTGTCACGCCTCTGGATAGATTCAAAAAAATAAACTAAGATAAACTAATTGCTCCTATTTATACATGCAAAACCTCGTCGCTTTATCCCAAAGGGTACCAGAGTTATTAATTAAAAAACATATTTTTAGTACAATTTTAAAGGGTCGTAACTCTCTTTAGTTTCCGAATCTATGTTCCTGTTCTGCTTTTTCATGTTTTGTGATGTAGAATCATTCCTTTTAATATATGCCATAAGACTGCAAACACCGTGTATATTTGTTTCGCCACGGGCCCTTATAAGGCTATACGAGTTGCTATATATTTTTTTCGTTTCTGATAGGTTAAAAAAAAAAAAAATCAAAGCCTAAAATTTAGAAAATTGCATTACGTAATAATTAAACGGTTTCTTAGACCATTTTTCGCGGATTTACTCATTTACTTGAATATTAAAAAATAATAATTAAAAAAACGCGAAATATCGTAAAGTATTCATTTTTTTTATCATTTTGTAGTAATTAGGAGATAAAAAACTAAAATATACATATATAAAAGTTTATTTCGTGGAATTCTGTAATTTTTCTGGCGAAATTAAAGTAAAATTCTATTAAAAAAATATTTTCCCCTATAATTAATTTTTACAAAATATAACGAAAAAAAAAAAATGCTAAAAAATTTAATAAATTTTATGAATGTTTAACCCCCCTTTGGCCCACCCTAGTTTATACAAAAAATAATCCCAGCTGAATAAGTTACCTACGATCTTCAGCTCAATGCATTTACGAGTTATCCAAGCATGTGGAATAACTTTTTATATTTAATCTTTATATCGTCATCTAAAGGCTCTAACGGTCTAACTCCAAAACGTCATATTTTTCAGAAGACGTAAAAAACGATTTAAAAGTTAATTATAGCAATTTAGAACTTTAAAACTAGCTTGTTCACAGGTAAAAATGTTTGAAATGTGTTAATGTATTTAAAACTTTTCATTGTTATCTATTTTATATAAATTATTTGAAAATTAAATTTTAACCACAGAATCTAAATTCACTAATGTTCTAACTCCAAACTATCGCGTAATATTATTACAAAAAAATTATATTTTTATATTTAATATATAATATTACTACTAGGTAGGCATAATATATATACCTAGATAATATTAATATTATAAAATTTATACATTATAAAACCTTCATAAAAATAATTAAATCCCATGAGAAAAAAATATATTTTATTTTGTAACGTTATGTTATAATAAAAATATAATAATTATTAAGCAACATTCAAAACTTAAATACCTTATTTAGATTTTTGTGGTCAATATTATTAAAATCTAATATTATTAAACAATCAAATATTATCTAACTAAATTCTAATGTATATTATTATACATAATTATGTATGTATCATAAATGTTTGCTGCATATTTTTTTATGTTTTTTGGATTTAGTTAAGTATTTATTATTATAAAAAAGATTTAAGTTATAATTATTTTAGTTTTTTTTTTCTGAAATAGAAACTTAAACATAGGGTATAAACGGGATCCCCTGTTGTCGAGAAATAGTTTGACATTAGTGACAGTTCTCATTTAATTGTTTTCTCACAATCATATGATGGAGTTAGACACTCAGCGACTTAAAATATTTACATTTTTGCATTTTTTGAGGCTGATATTGGTTTAATGCAACTTTTTTTTTTTGAAGTACGTTGGTAATCAGATAATGAAGCAAATTTGATTAAAATTTAATTTTTGAAAAACTTGGAGTTAGACAACTAGAGCCTTTAGTGGACGATATGCTTTTTCGTATAGAGATTATTTACTTTGATTTATTTTGTCGTCCAGCGTACCTGCGTGTTTTTACTCTTTTAATATATTAATAATTATTAATAATAATTATAATTAATTAATGTCTAGAAATAGTAGAAAAACACAGAAAAACAACATGATGTATAAAAATTTTCCTATTTATTTTTTAATTTTAATTTGTACATTTTTTACAGTTTAATAATAATAGTCATAAGTTATGACACAGATATCAGTACTTACTGGGCTAAAATCAATGTACAGAGGATACATTTTAGTTTTTAGTTGGCAAAACTGCAAAGTTTCGCTGATACATTTGGTTACATTCAATTTGAACAATAATTTAGAAAATTTACAACCCTAAAAATAATTTACATACAATATCTACAATTTAAATAATTTATATACCGTGAGGTAGGGTAACATTGATTGCATGAGTTTACTTTGCTATCACATATAAAATATTTTACAGGGTTATGTAGACGTATTATTTTTTAATAATAAAACTTCTAAATCACCACGTACATAATATATTTTATATGTAATTATCAAAGTCAACTCATACAATCAACGTCATCCCATTCTGCGGTACCATTTATTTATAATATGTATAAAAGTTAAAATGTTCAGAGAACAAGGATTCTTTTTATGGCTAAAAATGGCAGGCAAAATTTATTTACTACCTATGTGAGCATTTCAAGAATTGATATACAGGGTGTTATATACTCGCGTACCTTCTACTTGCAAGAAACTAAAAATTATGTATTTTATACAGTTTTTAAAACATGTTTTTAAAGCATTTATATTAAGATGTTACGGGTAACCCTGTATAATATATTTACAAGTATGATACAAAAAATCAATTTAAAAAATATACATCTAGAGGCAAGTGTCTATACCGATTTGTACGTAATAATTTTTGTCTTTTTTTCTAGCTATACTTAATTTTACGAAGGCAAGTCTTTATAGTCTTTATAAAGTCTATAGACTCTCTAGATGTATCTACAATGCATTATATGTAGACAACTTTTTCGTCAAAAAGAAAACGGTTCGTTTTTAAAAAAAATACGCAAAAAATCAAGTTAGAAACCTTATTTGTGAACTTTATATAGTTCGTTGCGCTTTAAAAAAAAAACAGTTCATCGAAAGAAAGATCAAAAACCATTTTCTGTCTATGGTGGCAAAAGTTGTCTACATAAAAAATGCGTTATAAAGTCAGTCTTAAAAGAAGAAATATAATATCTAGTATGGTCTATATATGTTACACAGCCAACCACCCTAGCCAAAATTTTCAGTACTTAAAAACTGCTACTACATTTTTTCATAAAAACTTCTCCTGGTGTAGTATATAAATCTATAAAGAAATTTTGCACTGCTTTACTACAAAATTTTCCAAAATCAATGAGGAAATCCCTACCAAAATGACATGTAGCTGGTATTTTATTTACGCTTATTTGCGATCATCAGTGCCATATTTTAGTTTGGTGGCTTTCGCATCGATCGATGAAAAGTCTTCTTATTAAATCAAAATGTTACTATAGTGAGAGCATACAATTGGTGGCGCTATCTAATGTTGCACAAAGGTACTACATTTGATGGTAGTTAGTATATAAATACTGAACATTTCGGCTAGAGCTTTAATATTTCAACACTAAAAGTTCATATTCTAAGTTCTGTGTCAACAACAGTCTTGTTTCTAGTTTGGTTTGGCTGTCTCGCCATTACGTGGTGCGCCGTTGGCAATCCCGGCGTCACCATGGGCGAAATCGAAGGCGACTTGGTAGCCAGAGGCGACAAAGAGGGCGAGAAACTTGGTGACATCGCAGCAGAATTGGTGAAAGTGGAACACGATGATTCGTGATTTATTGGTGATCTGGGTAGAATCACCAGGTTGTGACCCCCAGGTCCACCCCTAGAGCTTAAAACTGGCATAGGAATCGCCCTAGGTGCTGCACTAGTGATCATAGGGGGCGGAAGGGCTTTAGCAGTAGCAGCGGAGTTTTTACTCTTAATACTGGAGGTTCCACTAGCTCCACTGTGAACTGAAACAGTGTCGTCTTTCAGACGAGCTATTTCGGAAAAGACGTGAGCTAGAGGTTGGTATTGGGGTCCCCAGTCTAGCAGATAGTCCCAGTTATAACTTCCAGCAAGTTCTTCCTCGCTATGGACTATGGAACTTAGAGAACCGTTCATAGAAGGCTGATGATTGACGTTTTTAACCTCTCCATAACCTCCTATGGCCATAACTTGCTCCATTGTTGGACCTAGTGCTGAATTGGAAACAGTTCCTTCGTCGGCTGAACTAGCTCTATCACTTCCTGCTACGTCGCTTAGTTTCGCGTAAAAATTGGAGATGTCGTTCTCAGAAGTACCAGCTCCATCAAAGATGTGAAGGTTTTCCAGAGGTACCGATTGGTGATGGTGGAGGGAGTCTTTACTACTTCCTGCCCTAGGGTCGGAACATAACCTTGAAGCTACTTGTGGTATCGCAGTACTGTTATTGTTAATAATTCCTAACCTAGCTAAATATTCTTGAGTATTTCTCACTGATATATCCGAGAGGTTATCCCCATCGTTTTGTCTATGTATTCCAGAATCTCTTTGAAGAGGACCTTCGTTTATCATCCTTATTTCTTCGTCTTCGCCATCTTCACCGTCTTCTGCAGATCCCCTGCCACTAGATCCGGATTGTTCCGAACCGGACAACTCCGAAGTTGTGGCTGCTCCGGAGTTTGAACTAGCTGCGTGACCTGCACCTCCGTACGGAGGAATTTCATCGTATTTTGGAGGAGCGAATTGATTGTTAACTCCAACTCCCACTACCCCTACTCCTCCTCGGATGGGAATCGTGTCGAAAGAACTGGGATCTACGTAGTTATTCGATGGAGAGACTGATTCGTTGAGGTTTGGTTTGTTGATTTTCTTTTGACGTTTGTTCCTCATATGGAGAAACACGAATATAGCTCCGAAGGAAATTATTAGCAGAATTATTGAAATTAAAAGTCCTAGAGCCCAGTCGGCAATTCCACCATTTTGGGCTGAAACCGTAGAATTTCCATCACTGTTTATAGCAAGATTGGTTCCCGGATCAGCTAGTGGATCAAGAGTTATTTCCACAACTGTCATATTGGTTAAAGATCCCTGCCTTCCAGAGCTAGCTGTCACCACAAGACTGACCTCCCTGCCAATATCACTGTTTGAAAACTTCTTTTTTATCAAAACAGCACCAGTAGTTCTATTAATTTTGAAATAGGAATTTTGGGTTGTGAGTTGGTACACTATTCTACCATCTGGCCCTTTGTCTTTATCCGTGGCTACCACGTGACCAATTAGATAGCCAGTAGGAAGATTTACTGAAGTTGCAAGGATGAATTTGTAAGTTCTTTCGGTGAATTGAGGATGGAATTCATCTTTGCCTTCTACCTCAATTCTGACTTTTACTGTTGAAAATTTTCCTCCAAAATCTAGAGCTTTAATCATAAATAAATAACGGTTTTTCTGCTCGTAGTCGAAAACAGCATTTGTAGTTACAACTCCTGTATTAGAATCTATGTGAAATAGTTTCCAAGAATCATCCGAATTATAATTATTTGAAGCTTCAATGGAGTAGTTCAGTTGTCCATATAAACCTTTGTCGAAATCTGTAGCGTGTGCTGTAAAAACCGCAGTGTTGGTTGGTTCGTTTTCGCCTACGTACTCTAGATATTCCGAGACAGGGAATTTGGGTTCGTTATCATTTACATCCTCGAGGATCACTTGAAAAGTGTTTAAGGTACAGAGGGTTAGTTCTCCTTTATCACAGGCTCTTATTACGAAGCTGTATTGAGTGGTTCCATCATCGTAGTCGAGAGAATTATTTACGAATAGAATTCCGGTGTTTGGATCAAGTTTAAACATGTTATCGTCATTTCCGGAGCTTATATCAAAGGTTATATCCGAATTTAGAGTTCGGGCAGTGTCCGCATCTGTAGCCTCAAATTTGTGGATTGAAGTTCCAACTGTAGTTCCCTCGCTTATAGTGACATCACTATCTATTTGCTTGAAAACTGGAGCATTGTCATTGACATCTTCAACGGTTACTACGATGTTGACTATACTGGAGTTGTAAGCGAAGGTATCTGTGGTTAACTTCAGGTTGTATGTTTCGATTGTTTCTCGGTCCAGAGTTTTGGTGAGGATCAAGATGCCCGAGGGGTTGGAGATTTCGAAAGCGCCCTCATCGTTGCCATCTATGATTCTGTAGTTGGATCCGTGTTTTGTTCCATGGCTAGTTTTGGATAGGTGGAGGAGTGCTGTGCCTTTGGTTGCGTTTTCTGCCACGCTGATCCTGAAAAAATAGAAATAGTTTTAGAAAAACTCTAAATTTAACCTTAGTTAGATAATAATAAAATTATACATAAATTTTTTCTTTTACTTTTAGGTTTTATAACCATTTTAAACCTGATTCATATCATTACCTGTAGATATTTTTATTTCCAGACGGGAAATATGCAGAATCTCCATTCACTTTAACTCTGACTGTGGCCAAAGAAAACAAAGATGGCGTCCCTCCATCCGAAGCATTAACTGTAATCTGGACGTCTTGATTGAGATTCGAAATGTTGGAGAGAAAAGCCCTCAATATTCCGTCTTTCTTTCCGATGGAAAAACCGGGAAGGGGGTTGACCAAGGAGTACTCGATTTTTGCGTTTTCCTCGATATCGGCGTCGGTAGCGTTTACGGTGAGTATGTCGAGAACTTGGGATGAATGCACATCTGAAAATAAGAAATATTGATTCAAATATATTTAGTTACACATGTTATTTCCCCACACTTTATACTATTGTTTATACGACGCGTTATAAAGGTTGCCTATAATGAACGAATACCTGTCAATATATCAGAACCAACCTTCGCCCAGGTAAGGGCATATCCACAGGCTCCCATAACAACATAATACATAAGAATGCGATGCCGTGTCGGCTATAGTTATGTTTTAAGTATAGTTTATAATAATTATTACCAGTGTAATCCGCCAAATACCTTTCTCATTACCTTCGTGTGCATCGAGATTCATCCAGCTAATAAAACCCTTGCTTTTATTTCCTTTGAGATTCATAAGTATAAAAATACAACACACACAAAACTTATTTTTAAAATATTTTTTTGGGGACAATTAGAGCTGTATTTTCCGTTAATAAATATAATAAAATATTATCTTACCTGGAAAGTATCCTTGATAAGCAATATGTGAAAACTGTGGAGCATTATCATTGACATCCTTAACTTTAATAGTTAGCGTAGTCTGAGCAGAATGAGCGGTATCTGACGCCTCAATTTTCAGCTGAAACTCCTGAATACTCTCAAAATCCAACGGTTTTTTCAGTATAACCTTCGCACTGTACCTATCGATACTGAAATAATCCATGTACTCCTTGATATTCTCGTAGGGAAAGCTATATGTTAACGGCGGGTTAGTGTCCACATCATTCGCAGTTACTGTAGTCAGTACCGTACCTACAGGAACATCTTCCCGCACGGTTATGATACTGTGAGGTGGAAAAGTGGGCTGATTATCATTAACGTCTACAACGTTAATTCGTATCCTGGTAGTACCAGTCATTTGGGGAACTCCTTCGTCCGTTGCTATAACCGTTAATCTGTAATTATCCCTGATTTCTCTGTCGAGGACTATGTTTGTCTTCAGGATTCCGCTGAAAGCAGGTTCTATTTTGAAAGCGTTGTCATGGTTACCATCCACAATGTGGTAGAGTATCCTGGAGTTTTGTCCTTCGTCGGCGTCGAATGCTACTACCTGGAGCACGAACGCGCCCTTTTTGTTGCCTTCCCAAACGGCAACGTTGTATTGAGGTTGAGTGAATTTGGGCGCGTTATCGTTTTCGTCCTTTATTTTTATCCTTACTTCACAGAAACCGTGTAAATTTGGAGAACCTTCCGTTTTTGCCTCCACGACTAGAGTTATTTCGTGATGTAGTTCGTAATCCAGAAATTTTGAGTCTCTTACTTGAATCATTCCACTTTCGGAATTTATAACGAATATATTGTCCTCATTGCCATTCCCGAAGGAATAGATAATTCTCTGTCTCCTTCCATCTGTTCTGACTGCTGAAACCTGGACTATATCCCGAAATTGCATGATATTTTCTGAAATGGTAACCTCGTATGTCTCGTTTTGGAACCTCAACTGAGGAGAACTCTCTGGGATTTCTCCTACGATAACTTCGACCAATCCGAAGGAACTTTTTGGAGGGTTTCCTTTATCGGTAGCGACAACATTTAAATATATAACCTTTCCGGTTTCACTCGCTAGCGTTTGCGTGGCTGTGAGTATACCAGTGTTTGGATTTATCCGAAACTTTCCAAAATTATCGTTATTTTTAATACTGTAAACTATCTCAGAATTTGTACCTAAATCAAAATCGTTAGCCTGTACTTTAAGAATGGTCTGTCCAGGTTGTATATAAGGAGCAACCTTCTCTTTGAAAGGATAACTAATAAAAATAGGTTTGTTGTCGTTAATATCGTCCACTCGGATAGTCACTGGTACTTTGGCAGATCTGGCGTTATATTTACCGCCATCTGTGGCCACTACTAGAAAGTTATATTCACTCTGTCTTTCTCTATCGAAAAGCCCAGCCGTTGTGATTATTCCGGACTTATTGTCTATCCTAAATAACCAATGACTTTCGTTTGACAAGGAATATACTATTCTCCCGTTTATCCCTTGGTCCAAGTCTGTAGCGTGTACCCTAAGTATTGACGTGTCTATGGGAATATCTTCAAGAATAGTACTGCTGTATTTTAGCAAATCAAATTTTGGATCATTATCATTTTCGTCGTCTACATAAACTGAAATGTTACATACGCCCGTCATTGAAGGCATACCCCTATCTTGCGCCGTAATTAGGAGTTGATACCTAGCATATATTTCTCTGTCTAAAGGTCTGGCAGTTAGCTCCCCAGTTTTAGCGTCAATGCTAAACTTATTTTTGACGTTTCCTTTCGTTATTTCGTAGGTTATTTCACCGTTTCGGCCGATATCCAGGTCTCTAGCTACTACAGTATGTATAACATTGGTATCACTGTTTTCTGGAACAGTTAATCTGTAACAGGAGCCAATTTGAAAAGTGGGAGGATGATCGTTAACGTCGGATAACGTTATATAAACTGTAGCAACGTCAAAAAGGCTGTAAGATTGAGAAATCGAGTCTACTGTGTATATTGGTAAAATATATTCAGGAGTTGTTTCTCTGTCTAAATTCTTCTTCGTCGTAACCCTTCCATTTGCATTTACTTCAAAGGTATCATTCCCAAAGCCACCTGGGATGAAATAAGAAATATTTCCAACGAAATCTGAGTTTGTATTGGCTGAAACTTGCGTGACGTATCCACCGATAGCTATATCTTCAGCTATAACTACTCTGTAAGCTGAATTCGAAAATTTTGGAGTTTCATCAACATATCCTTGAACAATCAGTTTTAGTTCCATATGGGTATGCATGGTGGGCGTCCCATGGTCAGTTGCCGAAACGTTTAACAAATAAGTGTGCAACTCAGTCAAAGGCTTTGCTAAGGTCAGTGCTCCTGTATCATATCCTAAAGAAAATAATCCGTTATCGTTACCGCCTGTTATGATGTACGTTACTCGTCCGTTATCGCCGCTATCTTGATCTACTGCTACCAGATGCGTTATAGTCATTCCAACGGTCGTCATTTCGTTAAGGTAGGCCGTGGAACTTACTGGAATAACGAATTTTGGTGGGTTATCGTTGAAATCGGTAACGATTATTCTAACGGTTAATGATGAGGTGAGGCGTTCTGAGACGTTGGTTGACTGATCAGTTGCTTGGACGATAAGGATATACTCTTGGATAGATTCATAGTCGAGATTTAAAGAAAGGATCAAGGATCCTGTGAGGTAATCGACGGTAAAAGCGTTAGTGCTTGGCAATTGTTTTAATAGGCTGTAACGGAGCTCTCCATTGTTGCCGCTGTCAGCATCCATAGCCGTAAAGTTGTATACGGATGAACCTACGTCAGTGTTTTCGCTGATAGGTATTATTATGGGATCTTGAAGCCATTTTGGATGGTTGTCGTTTACATCAGCTATATCCACTCTAACAGTTATGGTACTGCTCTGAGGGTTGTTCATGGAGCTCATGTCCAAAGCTCGCACTTCCAAACGGTACTCGGACTGGGTTTCTCGGTCTAGCTCGCGAGCTACTACCAGAGATCCAGTGACACGATCTATCTCGAACGCGTTTCGGATCTTATCGGAAGATAGTGAGTTCAGGGTGTATGTGATGTAGCCTATATTGTTTTCTGAGATCATGTTTTCGTGGTGGGATGGTTCTGAGATGGCTACTGAACCGACTACGTGACCTATGTCGACGTCTTCACGGACCTAGAAGAAAAATTATAATAATTAGTAGGAAAAAAATGACAGCCTATCGAAACTGAACATGGTGGTTATTGTATTGTATTGTATTTGTATTGTCTTTATTGTATATAATAAACGTACATGTTTATATTACAAGAATTGGCAATTCAGTTTAGTATAACTAAATTCTATCTAAAAAAAATATAATGTAAATAAAAAAAAAGTTTGACTTAAAAGTTACAGGAGAGTGTATAATTTAATGTAAATGAGTAAAGTTAATGGAGCTCTCTACAACTAGAATTATGAAACAAAAGACGTCTACCCTATCTCTATCTCATTTGGACTTTTTGCTACACTTTCCAGCTAACCAAATAAATACTGTATTTGTTTTTCATACAACAAATACAGTATTTATTTGGTTGGCCGGAAAGTGTAGCACTGAGCGGCACGAACGAACATAGCTAATGTGAATCTGTAGAATAAGATTATTCTACTAAAATTTAGATGGCGCCAGTAATTTCTTTAATATAAATAATATAGTTACACTTTTCGCCCGGCCAAGTAAATATTGTATTTGTTCAACAAAGAACAAATACAGAATTTGTTTGGTTGGGTGGAAGTGGGAGTGTATGTATGTCTTCTATCCTTTTTGGGTAGAACTTTTGTCCCTGTCTAATCTAACGGGAGAAATCGCCATTAGATTATATCCATGTTGGTTATTAAGAAACAGGCAGCAGAGGCTTTTTTAAATTTATTGCCATGCAAATCAAGAAAAAAGTGGATAACATGACAGAGATGCGGGAGTAAAACAGTAGGTTTATTCCCGCAAAAGAGGGACAAAAATGACGTTTTAGTCTCGGTCGTGCAAAAATCAAGCTTAACGGTTTTCTGCTAAGAGTAGCTACTAATATGACCGGTAGTTTTTTCTTGTTTCTAGAATGTGCAGTAATTTAATTTGAAGAGAGAGAGCCAATTTTAACTTCACCCATACAATTAAAATTATGGCCTCCGAGCGGTTTTATTGTGCTACTAATAATACCCGGGTAATTACTGCCCAGCTAGACCTATAAAAGAATCATATTATGTATACTTTTATGATATTATATATAGCATCATACATTGTATGGTTAGTTTTTTTGGCAATAAAAATATCAACAATGTTAGACATGAGATGACTTCACCCAATAATTGGTTCGTGTTAACCCCTTCAGACCCCCATACACATCCTAATGTACATAGCTTTAACTAGCTTCTATAAAATTAATTATTCATTATACAGTGTGTCGCATTTAAGATGAAGACACCCCATTTTCGCTATTTAAAAGAATACAGAATTGAATTTTTACACAGTCATACAGGTTGAGGGGTCCCATTTTTTAAGATACTCGACTAAAATCTGAACTTTAAACTCAGACTACTACATACACAAAATTGCCTTCACAAGTCTTATGCAGAGGGGATTAGCGCCAACAATTTCTTCAAAACTTACCCTAAATATTAAACTGGACCCTGTAAACGTAGGCCTGTTGTCATTTACATCCAGGACTTCCACCCTCAACATCCTCACGCTCTGTTTTGAGGGAGTCCCTCTATCCGTCGCCGCAATAGCCAATCTGTATATAGTCTTCTCCTCGTGGTCCAAAACCATTCGAGTCCTTATCACTCCAGTGTTGGGGTCAATGGTAAAAACCCCGCTTCCATCTGAATCCTTGCTGTTTAAGATCGAATAACTAATAGACGCGTTGTAGCCGTTGTCGGAATCCACGGCACGGACTTTCACGACCTCCGTTCCAGCGGGTTGTTCCTCTCTGACGCTCACCACGTCCTCCTGCGGGTCCACAATTTCGGGGGAGTTGTCGTTTACGTCGAGGACGTGGATTTTGACCGCCACGCGGGAGCTTCTAGGGGGGCTTCCCTGGTCGCGGGCTTCGGCCACCAGGTCGTGGTGCTCTTTTTGTTCTCTGTCTAACGGTTCTTTGGTTGTTATTTCGCCTGGAAAAAATAAAAGAACGAAATTGTAAAAAGGTCTAAAAAAATAAATGGGTTACTAGGTATGATACCCGATTTTTGCACGGGATTTAGATGTATTAAATCAGAGAAGTAGCTTAAGCATTTTTTTGCCTAGACCTTATTTCAAGGAAAGGGACTTTATAAGATATATGAAACCTTCTATAATTATAATAAAAGTATTTTTTTATTTATAATGTCATATTAAAATAAAATTTTAAATTTCAGGAATTTTCAACATAAATAAATTTGTTATTTTATCTTGCAAAAAAAAATTCTGCCACATTAATCAAACGATTAGTAATTTATAAATTTTTTCATTGAGCACTACTTATTGCTTTTACCAAAACATTTTTAGATTGATGCTTTAGTTTAAGTTTTTAGGATAATTCTTGTTCTTTCTACTATTTTTTCTTGCTTTTCAAAAATTATTTGCATTTTGCTTTCTCATTTAAAAATTTTTAAAAATTTCGGAAAGCCTTTTATTCGTACAAAAAATTTCAATTTTTTTTATGACGTTTTATGTCGATATAAATCAATTTCGAGCAAAAAAAAATTGTCGATCGATCTGTGTGCACGATAACCTAAGAACGCTTTAAGCTAAAGATTTGAAATTTGGCATACAGATATGTTACCAAAAGTACTCGCTCGGGATTGTTTTTGGGGCTTGCTGCAAGCGGGGGAAAAATACTTTTTTTTTAGAAAAATTTGAAAATTGCTATATAGGGTTTTTTGAGGTTGCTGAAATTGAATATGATAATAAAAAATTTTCTAACTCCACCCCCAAGGTGGTGAGGGGGTAAATATTTTTAAATATTTTCAATATTTTCTTCAAAATTGGTATATAGGGGTTTTTGGGGTCGACGAATATGAATCTGATAATAAACAAAATCTAACTCCACCCACTAAGAGGGGGGGGGTAGTTTTCGTGAAAATTGGTATATTTTTAAGGTTGCTAAAACTAAATCTGACAATAAAAAACCTAGGTGAAAAATGGGAAAGCTCTTTTACTGGGCATTGTATTTTTTTAATGTCAAAATTAAGTTTTGATTAAGAATGAATATGAAACACAAGCTAGTCAAGCTTAATAAGGAATTAAATTAGTTCTGCCAACCCTAAAACAGGAAACAAATAATCATCAACTTAGAGAGATTCTGGGCGGAGTTTACATTAAAATATCGAAGAAAAAATAGTTATTTATATATCAAGGGACTAAACTGGCTGTTTTAGTCCCGCTGCATTAGTGTTTCCTGAGCGAGCGTAGCGAGCGAGAAATGCAAGGGACTAAAACAGCCAAGTTTAGTCCTGAGGTATATACACTATTTTTTGCAAGACCAAACATAATTTAGGTAGGTAGATAAAATTAAAATTAAAAACCACGCGTCTCAAATCGGTTGTTTTATTTTCGTAATTTAATCAAGATGCCTGTAAATTGCGAAAAGTCAGTTTCATGGCTATCTCGATTTCAATAGTTTTTTAATATGGTTGACACAAACGTCAAAAAAATGGACGAAGATGATAAATTTTAAGTTATGTATAAATTGTTATAACAATGTTATTTTTAAAGGTTTTCTTTGTTAAAATCAAATAAATTGGTTTGAATCGCTAATTTATTAGAAATACACCACCAAACCTAATTTTTTAACCAGCAAAGCACATAGTAAGTATAATATTTTAATATTATCAATGTTGCCGTGATTTTTATTCCCTAGGGAGAAAAACGTCAAGTTTAGTCCCGAAAATGAAAGCGTAAAATTAGGTTTTAGTCTTGGTCGTGCAAAAAAACAAATTTTATTGTTATAGCATTTTATCACATATAGTTTTGCTTTATATAGGTAGATGTGCAGTTAACTCATTTAAGGCCTCCGAAATTTCGGTATTTGTTTAAATACGGTTAATTTGATTGTTAGTAAAAGTGGTTTAATTTGCGCCGAAAATTTTTCGAGTAATTAACGTTTTGTGATTGTTATTTTTTTGCCCGGCAAGTGGGAATGAGACAGAGTACAGAACATTCGAAAATTGTTTCTATAAGCAATGGATGGTTCCATATTTTTTCAACTCGAATCGATTTCATTAGTATATTATGTTTATTTTTAACCTCGTACTATTCTACTTAATTAACCATTCCCTAAGTTCAGGACTTGTGTGGGCTAGTAGTAGAGGGAACCACCGGCTTTAATTGACTTTCGAACCAATATATCTAGGGAGTACGCCTTCGCCAAATTTCAATTATTAATTAACTGAAAAGGGCAATCGGCGCCAGTGAGGTTTGAACTCACGATCATTAGCTCAGTCAATGCTATATCGATGCCTTAGACCGCTGAGATAATCTCCCATGATATTACATAACTAGTTTGGAAAGTGACATACTTCACGCGAGTGAACGAGAAACCTCACGAGTGCATGAAATACACTTTTCAACGAGTTATGTACACTTTTCTTCCTACGATCCCAAAAAAATATGAAGTTTCTTATTTTAAAATTTTCTAATTTTTATTAATTTTTAAGAAAAGCAAAGCACAAAATAATTATAAAGAGCATACAAATTTATATATGTAAGTATGTCAAACAGGAAATATGATTTTCATTTAGCTTTAGTTTTCTTGGTTTTATATTTAATACAATACATAGCTGTTTAATGGGTTGCCTATTCCTAAATAAATGCAAACTTGAGTTTACTTATTAAATTATGTTTCTGTGATTATGCTGCTATATAAGACAGTAAAAGTTGGTTTTAATATGTATAATTTTTTGGCGTATTGAAGTTGGCCGCGATGCTACTATTTTTTTGTTTTGTTGAGAACTTGTGGAACGATGCTGCACTCGCTCGCCGGGCCATCGTATTTCAGTTTACGCAATCCTCGTCAGCCGTCGTCTTACTCTCCGAAGAAGAGAGTTTCGGCGTGTGTGGATCTCGCAGAGTCCGGGAATGTTGCCCGACCGCTTCTTCACGTGTGTCCCCCGCTCGCCCCCCCCTCGGGATTCTTCAGACATACTTCACGCGCACTTCGATTGCTCCTCTCTGAGAGCTGAATTCGCGAGAAATGGGGCCACTATTTTAAGCAAATTCCTACTTTTTCAGAAATTTAAGTCAAAGAATATAAATATATCTTTTAAATTTATTTTTAATATATGATATATTCGTTGGATAATTTTTTTACTGGCTTTTAAAGGCCTAGAATCAAATTCAAAGCTATTCAGACTGACATCATAAAATAGTACCTAGATACCATCGTATTTTGCATAATATGATATTACCATCCAGTTTACCAGGGTAATTACATCGGCACTTAGTGCTATTAAGAGTGCCGATGTATTAAAATCTTCGCCGAAAAGTCAAAATCTTTGACCACGTTTTTTTTTTACATTTCTCGACGTTTTAGACCATTCTGAGTCGAAATCAGTAAAAGAAAATTGTCCGTCTGTCTGTCTGGGTGTAAACTCCATTTCTACATGAGATATTGACTTGCGGTTTTTTGCATATTGTTTCTTATCGTATTCCGATGAGCTGATTAGATTTTGGGGGTAAACGATTTGGGGTAAGGGGGTAAAAATAGGGTAAAACTCCTATTTTTAGCGTTTTTTGTTTATAATTAAGGCAATTATTATTGTATTTGGTTAATTTAGTACTTATATAAAAGATAATTTTAAATTTGTCATAAAATGTTATAAACAACGTTTTCCTAAAACGCATTATTTTCGAGATATTGGCGTTTAAAGCAGTAAAAGGTGTTTTTAGCATATCTCACATATTTATAACCCGATTTCAAAAAATTATATTTTAAATAAAAGCTCTTTTTAAGCGCTATAAAAATTTTATATACAGTTTTTTGCTAGAATGTAATGTTTTAAAGATACAGAATTTAAAATCAAACAAAACACCTATTTTGAAATTTGCAAACTAGATGGCTCTAGTATACAATAGTGCCGATGTTTTGACAGGGTGCTTGCAACGTTTCATCTAGTTTTCTATTACGCACCGTCCACAGCACGATGTTATATCTCTTGTATATCTTATAATAACAGAAATACCCATACTTGAGGTCGAAAAATGGGCACCCTGTATTTTCTAAGCAGTAGAAAAAAGTTGTTCGAAATTTTAAGTTTCTATGTCAAAGCGTTGTTGAAATATCGTAATGTAAGTTAGTTTGCAAGCGAACTGCATACGATGGTATTTAGGTATTATTTTCTGATGACGTCAGTTCGAATAGCTGTAAATTCGACTCCAGTAATTTACTAACAGTATCTACGGTTATTTTACTGTGTCCTATCGGGATTCGAACTGGTGGATTCATATGTCACTATGTTTTTTTTATGTTCTACTTTTTAGCGTTTTTAGCTTATATACGCCTTCGCCAAAATTTAAAAAATCCAGAAAAATGTAAAATAAATAGTTATTTATGGTACTAGTGGGTAAAATAAGATATTACCCATGAGAAAATTAACCTGCGAGGCGTCAGCCAAGCAGGTTAATTTTCGAGAGGGCAATATCGGTTTACCCATGAGTGCCATACAAGGTTTTATCCAATAAATAGCTTAGGAATTCATATTTTTATTAAAAATTTTAATGACATTTACAAGAAAATAATTTGACAAGTGACAGTTGAGTGGGTAAAATAAATAATTATCCACTCAATAAAGTAAAAGCCACGTGGGGGTTATTATTGAGTTTATCTATTTAAAATAAAGCTGGTAATTGTCTTATTATCTGTATGTATTGGATAAAAATATTTTTAATATTTTAAAAATCATCATACAGTATACTTCCAGTTTCGAAAAAATCTCTAATATAGCAGTCAATGTTCTCAATTAACAAATAATAACAAAAGTTTTTGTTTTAATAAAAAAGTCCAAACTCCAGAAATCTAGTCATCTTATTATAATCGTCGTCCCGTCTCTCTCAACCTACTACGATGATTGAAATGTAGCATGTTCATGCGGGTCACGTTAGCCCACAAGTAGCAGCGGAGGAGGAAGAAGAAGAAGAAGAAGAAATTCGGTCCGTCGCAAAAAAGACAGTAGCCGTTGAATGCTTTTAACATTCCACGAGAAGAACAAATAATACACACTTGACACTTTCCATAACTGCTTTAGGCCAATCAACCGAAGTTTCGTTTTTTTTTTCTGGGCTAATTTAATTATTAACAGTGTTACACTGAGAGCTCGTTAGCGTAGTAAATACTACGTTTTTGCTTGTATGGAACCCCACGATAGTTTGGTTAACATTCACTGCTTGTTACAGTAATACTTAACGATAACAATGCGTTGTTATAGTTCTTGTAACCGTAACAACCAGTAAAAGTTTACTAAACTTTCGTGGGGTTCCATATAAGCGAAAACGTTTACTATTTACTACGGTATAGTATATTCTATAACTAGTATGGAATAGACAATATTCCGCGTGAGCGGAAAGTTTGTCATACGTGCCGGCAGGCGAGTATGACGGTTCCGCGAGCGCGGAATGACTTGTTGTAGACTATACTTTTTCTTCGACTGCAAATATGAAACACTGTATGGCTTTAAACTGCGGACAAGGTTAAAAACAATGTTTTTTGTGACTCGACATTGTAAATGCAACAAAACACGTATTTTTAAATAAAGCAATTAATGTTATTTAATAATTTTATCAAATCAGTACTTAAAAAAGATTTTTATTTAATTTTAGCACATATTTACAAATTATAATGCAAAAATTGAAGGTTATGTCAGATTGTTGTGACAGATATTAGGATTAAATATTTAACAATAGATGGAGCAGTTTTAATTTTTTGAACTAAATTGATAAAAAACTGGTCAAATATTAAGAAAAACTAATAAACTTTATGTAATTTTAATGCAAAACTTCATGGTAAAATAAATATATTTTTGCTAAAATTGCTACAGTTTTCTTTACTTTTATAAACAAGAGATGGCACTACATATGCTCATTCTAACACTTGATACGGAATATTCATACCGTATCTAGCGCTAGAATGGATTCATTCTGTGTTTGAAAAGTGTGTGTATTTGCTTACATTCTAAAGCAGTCGTAGAAAAACGAGTTTTCAGCGTATTTTAACACCAGTTAGATAGAAAATAGAGGAGAGACTTCAACTATGAGTAAGACACGAAACATTTTTTTTAAATTGACATATTTTTTTCAGAAAAAAAAACACTACCTACACTTGCTGATATATGTTCGAGGGTATGGGGTAATTAGTTTTTCCGTCTAAGGTTGGCGATATCAGTATTTATAAATCTTCACAGTTTACACGGTCTTTTATCACAGCTAAATCCCGATTATTAACTCTAACCCTGTCGATAAACAATAGTAATAACTACTGCTCGTATAAACCTATTCATAGATTCGCACTTGGGATATATGGCTAGGTTATAGATATAAATACATATAGAATATATATTATATTAATTCTCTACCTTGTTATATAATTCCTATTATTGATTCAAAGATCAAATTATAATATTTAAAACTTCACAAATTAGTCCTAGCTTCAAGTTTCACTTACAAGTACGCAGCATATTTACATTTCATTAAAGGTATTTGCTATATTTACATTGACGAACGAATAAAATAAGTTTATTTGCTGTGATTTTATCTTTTCTAAAGACGATAAGTGTGCTTTACATAGTTTTATAGGTTTTCACATAAATGTTACTAATTAATATTAAACATTGCAATTTTAATCTGTACACTGAAATGTCCATAAAATAAGGAACATTAAACAA
This sequence comes from Brachypterus glaber, assembly GCA_958510825.1. Lineage (NCBI taxonomy): Eukaryota > Metazoa > Arthropoda > Insecta > Coleoptera > Kateretidae > Brachypterus > Brachypterus glaber. The sequence continues at coordinate 4,670,245 of OY294050.1, forward strand.
AGGAAGCTGATATAAAATATTGACGGCTGAGTTAAATCGGGTACAATACAGTCGATAGTGAGTTAATTTAAATTTTAGTAGGAAAAATTGGCGCAAAAGGTAAAATTGGCGCAGTAGGTAAAATTGGCGCAGTAGGTAAAATTGGCGCAGTAGGTAAAATTGGCGAAGGTGACAGGTGAAACAGACACACCTCTCTAAAAACCGTTTTGAAAGTCAGTTTAAGCCGGTGGTTCCCTCTACTACTAGCCCATACAAGCCCTGGACTTAGGGGATGCTTAATTAAGTAGAATAGTAGGAGGTTAAACAAACATGTGTAAATTGGCGCAGAAAGTAAAATTGGCGCAGTAAGTAAAGTTGGCGCAGTAGGTAAGGTAACCAAATATTTAGTTAAAGCAACATAAAATTGATGAATAGGTTTGAAGCAAATTGACGATGAACAATTTCTGGAATGTAATGACATTTCTCCATGGCTTCGGTAACGCACCGATAACGCGTTTTTCGTTTAATTAATAATTAAAATGTGCCGAAGGCGACAGGTGAAACAGACACACCTCTCTATAAACCGTTTCGAAAGTCAGTTAAAGCCGGTGGTTCCCTCTACTAGCCCACACAAGCCTTGGACTTAGGGGATGCTTAAGTAGGTAGAATAGTAGGAGGTTAAACAAACATGCGTAAGTTGGCGCAGAAAGTAAAATTGGCGCAGCAGGTAAAGATGGCGCATTAGCTAAGGTAACCAAATACTTAGTTAAAGCAACAGAAAATTGATGTTGTATTAATACGTTCGAGGCAAGTTGTCGATGAAAAATTTCTGGAATGTAAAGTATGCCACATCTCCAGGGCTTCGGTAAAGCACCGATAACGCGTCAAATAAAAATCGAAAGACCCTGCCGATTAAATGTGTAGTCAGAAATAAAGTGGCCGTAAATCATATTTAGTATATCATAGGTAGGATTACCAAGTCTGAACGTGATAAATGCTACATTAAATTGTATTTAAGTTCATGAATCAATCCCGGCTGTCTGGTGATCAATGATCCACATTCACAACGCGGGACCTCATAACATAATGTTCCACTGGCTTTTATTTATTTATTATTGCTGGCCAGGGTCGCCAACCTTTAAGACAAAAGAAAAGAAAAACAGAAAAACATGTAATAAAATAAGTCTATCTCTTTTAGTATTACATGCTCAATACTGGATAAACTCCGCGCAGAATTTATGCAGAGTTGATGCTCATTTGTTTGTTGTTTTGTAATTGGTAAAACTTTAAAGGTTGACTAACTTGTATTTTAAATTCATTGTCAATCAAAAATTATTTCGATATGTTAAAAAAATCCAAATAATTTTTGAAAGTAACAAGAAAAATAATGTGAAACGGATACCTTTTCTAGACGGGTAGAAATCTTCACAAGTATTTTAAACTAATGGTAAAATTTTAAGTCTATCAACAATTTTCTTGTTTTAGTTTTTCACGATAATGGATAGAGATGGACTATTTTATTGTTTATTAGTTTATTATATATTTTCAAAGTGAAAAATGTTTCAATGGAGAATTCTCCCATTAGATTAGACAGGGACAAAAGTTCTATCCAAAAAGGATAGAAGACATACATACACTCCCACTTCGACCCAACCAAACAAATTCTGTATTTGTTCTTTGTTGAACAAATACAATATTTACTTGGCCGGGCGAAAAGTGCATTATTAAAGAAATTACTGGCGCCATCTAAATTTTAGTAGAATTATCTTATTCTACAGATTCACATTAGCTATGTTCGTTCGTGTCGCTCACTGCTACACTTTCCGGCCAACCAAATAAATACTGTATTTGTTGTATGAAAAACAAATACAGTATTTATTTGGTTGGCTGGAAAGTGTAGCACAAATGAGATAGAGATAGGGTAGACGTCTTTTGTTTCATAATTCTAGTTGTAGAGAGCTCCATTGAGATCTATTAAAATGAGGCCATAAAATGTGGTTTAGAAAAGCTTCATGTTTTATTTTTGAATGATTTGATAATAATCCTCTATCTGCTGGCGAATATTCTGTTTCATAATAAATTAAGACCCGGAGCTAATTGAGTATAACACTTACATTATTTATATTAGTTTTGCATGTTTTCCATTGGAAATAAGTTATTTATGCACGTATCGGTCGATTGCATTTAATCTTTGAAATATGTGAAAACGCTAACCTTTTAACTGTGGAAAAAATTATGTATATGTGCTAAATAATTTAATACATACTATTAGAAATTTTTGCTTGTCACGGATGTCACATTAGTTTATTCGACTTGTAAACATTATATAAATTATAGAACGTAGAAAAAGAGCCGTCAATATATGTAATCGATTTGCAATTTAATAGTTAATGCGCATTGGGTAGTTTATTGAAAATTTTACACTTTTTTAATTAGTCAAATCTAGGAGTCTATGAATTTCTCTTTTCAAAAATTTTAAACGTTAACTTTTCATGAGTATTACTGAAAAAACTTATCCATCAATCAGTTTACTTGTCTATCTAAATAAAAATTGTGAAAAAAATAATGATTATTTTTATTTACTTACCAGTTACTGCGTTAATGTGAAAACTGCTGTTGCTCGGTATCAAACTATACCTGATCACCGAATTGACCCCCGAATCCACATCACTAGCCACAACTTTTCCCACCACTGTCCCTCTTTTCAAATTCTCCTCGACCGAAAAATCGTAGGAGCCTTTGGAAAATAACGGATCGTTATCATTCGCGTCCAGAACGTTGACTATTACTTTCGCGGTAGCGGTTTCAGAGGGTGTTCCGTTATCCGTTGCTGCCACGGTGAAGGTGAAGGTGTCGCGTGATTCACGGTCCAGGGGTTCCTTCAGGTAGAGCCAGCCACTGTTTGGGAAGACCCCGAAGATGTCCTTGATGTCTGAGTCGTTGGAGACGTTGGAGGGAAGGATTTTGTAGGTTATGCGCGCGTTGTTGCCGGTGTCTTGGTCCAGGGCTGTCAGTTGGAGGATCTGGAAAACATTTTGGGGTTATAATTCATTAATTTAAAACGGAAGCCATATTCTCTTGCTTCAAGGCCAGCATTTATTTGAATCAAAGTCATTGTTCTTGAATGAAGAGCGCGGATATTCATTCAAAAACCCTTGCTCTTCATTCAAGGACCTTGACTTTGGCTCAAAGAAATGCTTGCCTTGAAGCCAAGGAATATGGCTTTAAACATATCGAAAGATACGTGTCCTTGGTTTAAGGAATCCTTTTTTTCTATGTACAAAATAAATAAAATAAATACCTGCGAATTAACCGGTAAAGATTCGAGTACACTGGTCGAGTATAAAGCACGGTCGAACACAGGCGCATTATCGTTGACATCTTGGACCTCAACGAAAACCGTTAGGTTAGCGGATAACGGCGGCTGTCCAGAATCCGTTGCCGTGACGATTAAGCTATGCCTGTGCGCGGTCTCGTAGTCCAAATGTTTGACCAGAGTCACGTGGCCCAACTTGGGCTCAATTTTGAAAATAGACTCGCTGTTGCTGGTGATTTTGTAGCGGATCAGGCCGTTAGGGCCGGAGTCTTTGTCCTGCGCGTGCGCCGCGTAGACCGGTGTGTGGACGTCGACGTTTTCCGGCAAGGAAATTCGGACGGTTGGGGATTCGAACTCGGGGGCGTTGTCGTTTATGTCTTCTATCTCTATGTACACCTGCAAAAAAAAGAACAGATTTTAGACAGTGATAAAAATTAATTGTCAACGCGTTCAAAATCAAGCGAGCTCCTGTATTATCCTGTATTTTTTTGTGTGCACTGAAATGGTTTGCGTCGAGGTGCGTTTACTATTTTTACTACGACCTAAAGGTGTTAGGTCTTACGTAAAACGTCAAAAAAACGCAAAAGTTATCCTAAAATTACTTTCTCAATGTTATTTGTTTAACGTTTACTAATTTTCTGGCAGAAGATATTTAAAATCAGCTGATAGTTACTTCCCAACCGTTGTTGCATAGGGTAAGAAAATAGGCACTAAATACTAACTAGTAGGATTTTTTTTTCTTACCTGTGTGTGTCCGTGGACAGGTGGTTCCCCCGCTGTCGCCTGGATATTCAGCAAAACGTTGGCTTTGGTTTCGTGATCCAGCTGCGAGGCCGTGCTTAAGACTCCTGTGCTGGCACCGATCCGGAAAAATCCGTTCGGGTCTCCAGAATAGATGGAATACCGGACGTTGCGGTTGTCTCCTAAAACGAAATAAGGCTGTTAGGATTTCACAGGACAAAAATAAATAAAAACGCGATTTTTTCGTAAAACCTGTAAATATATAGGTATATCTTCCGTATTTTAGTTGCAGGAAAGTTTTTCTATAAATTATTTCTGTTTTTTTATTCTTTTTTTTTCTGTGTACAAAATAAATAAAATAAATACCAAAACAGAGTTTAGTGCCCTATAGACGGCAAACACTCCTCTACTACATTTGCGAACATCAGCGCCATATATTATTGGTTTGGTGCACAAAATATCCCCCACATATTGGGTTGGTGGCTTTCGCACCGATCGATCAAATTTTAATGAATCAAAAATATCCTGTATTGAGATAGTACAATTGGCGGCGCCATCTAATGTTGTACAGAAGTACTACATTTGATGGTGGCTGACCTGTAATCTGGTAAGAAAATTTCTAGAACTTAGATACACAGGCGGACAAAAGTTTGGTTAGGACTTTTGTGTTTGACGTTCACTTGTTTTCTGACAGCAGACATGTAAAATCAGCTGACTATCACTTTACGACCGCTGTCATGGCAACGGGTGGAAAATAAGCACTAACTACTAACTAGGTCGTAGGAAAACTTATGAAAAGCATAAGAGCATTGTACGAAAATGCTTATTGTACAGTCGCCGTCATTATATTTTGCTTTTTCGCCTTTTTTTGCGTAACCGAAGCTTCGCTGAAACACAATAGTATCGAGTCGTTGTGGGCTTTCGGAACGGGTGTCCGGTTTCATATTAATTTTCGGCCATTGTACTAATCTGTGTACTTAAGTCCCACCAATATCAAATAATATTAATTAATTATGAGATCGTCGTCATTTACAAGGCTTTTTATTAATGCAATCTGCACTTGCACAGGAGAAGATTTTGCATAAAGCTTAAGGGGTCTTTCTACTTTCAAATAAAAATATTTTGTTTTTATACATTTTTTTTATATAGAAAGAAAAAAATATAATTGTGAAATTTTTTTGGTTTATTTATATTTAAATTATATGTGAAATCTTCTTAATAGAACAGTATATAGCAAAAATTTAAATTTAAAAAACTATATTTCTTCCAACGTTTCGAGTATTATTGTGTACTCTTCTTCAGGGAGATTAAAAATTACAAAATTATAAATTAAAAATTATAGACATTTGATAAAATATTATGACAATATTATATTTAAAGAATACAATTTTTTTTTTTATAGTTTTTTGCCATAAATTTTTTTTGAAAAAAAAAACATCATAAAACGGTGGTCGTCGCCATGTTTCCGCCCGTTTGGATCGATAAAAAAAAATTAAAAATGTGATATATTCATATTATTCTTTTTTCTTTATATTTAAAAAAAAAATTAAAAACTAAATATTTTTAAAATTTGAAGGTAGAAAGACCCCTTAATCTCTTATTATGCTATTCAATATAATTCCTTCTTACTCAAAAATAGTAATTATATACCAAGGTAGAGAAGACACTTTTTATAGCCGAGCCTATTATATTCTGAGATGCGTAGCATCGAGGGATATAAGAGTACGAGGCTAAATAGTCTTCTCTACCATGGTTTATATATTATTTTGTTCACTAGTAGCACATTTATTCTTATTATTGGATATGAATTTGCTGCCACCTCTTCAATTTTTTTTCAATTACCAAGTTAAATATAAATTAATCTTTTTCCTTTTTTATGTTTAACTACCTTTTTTGCAGTTTAAAGATAATTCCTTTAGTCTGTTTGAAATATAGTTTGGATTAGTTTATGATTCAATTTTAAATTTTAGATTTCATTAATTTATTTTATTTTAACTTATTGTAGTTTTATTGTTGTTTAAATTTTTAAGATTTTATAAAAATAATCTAGTTAAGGTCAGTATGACATTTCTAATAATGTGTACTCAAGTTAATTTGTTTATATATTTAAAAAATAAGTTTTTCTAAAAGGAATTGTCCCATTTTTAACCTAATTTTCATTATTTGTAGCTTGTAGCTTTATGTTAGAAAAGTCGAAACAATTGTCTCTGTAATGTTTGTTTAATAGACAATAAATTTATTTTTTGGAGAGATAAAAATTTTTCTATGGTTTTGTTTATAAAATTAACTCTTACTAGGAAAGAATAAATTATTATTGCTCTAGATGCAGAGATTTAATTTTTCGGATTCAATACATGACAAATAATGGTACGTTCTACGTGAAAAAAACATTATTTTCGCTTTTTTTTTTGAAAAATGTTTTTTTTTTCGATTGTTAATAACCCCTCTAAAAAGCAAAGGAAGTGAACATTAATTGAATCGAACAAAGCCCCCAAGCCTGTAATAAATAGCCTGTTTGTATATTTGTATGGGGCTCTTCTTATTAGCATTTAGGCAAACAGCATTGTCGGACCAAGACGGACGAGAAATAAGAGCAAAAAAATCTACTGCCAGTGGAAATTTGCGTTGCTTAGCGATACCTGAGATACTACAGTGGAAACTCCATAACTTGAAACTTAAGGCACCGCGAAATTAGTTCGAGTTAGAGAGATTTCAAGTTAAAGAAAAATCATCCTACAAAGCTTTGGGGATTCCCTTAGAAAATATACAGTAAAAGACGAACGCCGCAACGAAATTTGACATTTCTGAGCGACCATTAGATCATATATCCCCTCCTAGATTCGCCTTGAGTCCACGTCAAACCGAAATGTTTTCATTGCTATATCCAGGTAGATTTCACCTTCCCGCTTCTGGTCACCACCCACGGCTATAGTGGTTTGTTAACAAATATGTTATACTTCACCACCTCGCAACCTCATCGCTATAGTGGTTTGTTTACAATTGGCTTTATATATGTTCTACATAAAACAAATCAACATTAATGCCATATCTATGTATATATAATCTAATGAGCGACCGCGCGCGAAGATAGGCCCAGTGTCGTCTCGATTTTTCAAAGTGCATAATATTGTGACGAAAAACTTTATTTTATGCTGCCCGAAAACTCGAGTTATGGAGAATACTGTGTTACTGTGGTTTCTAGATTTTCGAGTTATAGAAAATTCGAGTTAGAGAGGTGGAAATACATTGTTACAATAGAAAATGTGCGGGAAACATCAGTAAACTTCAACGAACTAATAACTCTTCTCTCTAGAATAGGCATTTCATTTGTAAAAACTGAAAAAAACGTAGCCTACATATACATTTTTCTGTCTTACTCGCACAGCTTTGTTCTAACAGAGACAACAATAACAGTTACTGGTGATTGTTATTGTTCAGGCCTGAATATAACTACTATTTGTTTACAAACAAACCGAGATGTTGGCGATACTTTATATTAACGGTATGCGTATTCTAGATAGAAGAGTTGTTAGTTCGTTGGTAAACTTCGACTTAGGAACATTTTGAGTTATGGAGGTTCGAGTTATGAAGTTTCCACTGTAATTTAAAAATTATACTGCAACTATTTTGGTAAGCAATACGAAAAGGCTTAAAGAATCATTGTCAATAATGAAAACTTGTCTGGTATAATGTGGGGTATTTCCACGCGCGATACTAAGATCAACCAACTCGGCAGAAGAGAGTCTAGTGAATGAAGACGAAACAAAAAGTTAATCGTCGAGAAATGGTCAAGACAAAATCAGCCCATTTCTCGTTACGAAAATCGAGACTCTATAATCGAGACGAAAACTTCTGTTTATCGAATTTCGTAAAACCCTACTATAGGTACTCTTCTAGCCGAAGGGCAGCGCGGAGTTTACTACAAAACGAAGAAAAAGAGGAGGAGAATGAGGAGGACGGGTGAAGGGGGCAATTATTTTGAAGGGCTGTGTGTCTCAGAATATGTCTGGACATTTCGGTAGTACGAATCGGTGAAATGTAGCCATTGTATTCTGGGGTACTCGCTCGTCGGCCACCTTTCTTCTCCAGCCGCCCATTATAAATAAACCAACAACATATCTGATGCTTCGTATTGCCTTATATACTCCTTTTCTATGCACTTTTTGCATAAAAATGACAAATTTCACATGATTTAAAGAGTAAAAAAGTGTAATATATCCAACGAACTAATATCTCTTCTTTCTAGAATAGGCATACCGTTAAAATAAAGTATCGCCAACATCTCGGTTTGTTTGTAAACAAATAGTAGGTATATTCAGGCCTGAACAATAACAATTAACAGTAACTGGTATTGTTGTCTCTGTTAGAACAAAGATGTGCGAGTAAGACAGACGAATGTTTATGTTGGCTACGTTTTTGTCAGTTTTTACGAATGAAATGCCTATTCTAGAGAGAAGAGTTATTAGTTCGTTGAATATATCATACGCGAGCAAAATAATATCATACATCTGTAGACAAGCAAAGCTATCACGATTGCTTATTTTAAAATATTTACCATTTTATTAGATATTTACATTTTTATATATTATACATCAAAATGTATAATATATAATATGGATATATATGTTTTCCATTTTTCCACATTTTTATTAGTTATGATCAACAACAATTTAAATGAACAAAACCTAAAAACCTAAAAACTAAGTTTGTCTGTCAAAGTCTAATCGAAGAAAACAAACGAAGGAGACCAAGGTAAACTTGAATAGATTTATCAAGGTTAACGCATACAAGTTTAGCAAAACTGCAGCTAATTTATTCCTCTGTGAAGTACTGGTGTTTTTTAAATAGTTACTTAATTTTAATTAACCTAATGGTTTCAAATAATGATAATTTTATTTATCTTTATTTACAGAAAACAATATTTATTTTAAATAATTTTATTTTTGTTGGAATCTTAAAAGAAATAGTGTACATAACTTGTTGGAAAGTATCTTTCTTGCAGTCACCTCGCAATATACTATTAAAAAAATGGCAAAGGCGCACTTACTATTGGAATGTGCGCAGGCATAAATTTTTCCTGGTAAAAAACAGGCTTGACGTTGAAAATTTGAAAATTTTTATTCTCACTTTTTGGGAAACAGTTGTTTGGTTTTTCTCTGTATCCGGCTCGAAGGCTCATTAAATGTAAGTAGATTTGAAATAAAATTTAAGATAATGTGAGTTTGGCATTGTTAAGGATTGATTAGCTTAGCTTCTTAATATATTTACCCTTATATTTAGTTTTTTAAAAGGATTTGGTCTCAGACAGACCAACGGAGAGTGTAATAAACCAGGAGGACCAAAATCCGAAATACAACTGGTCGGATCGAAACAGAGTCGGACTGGCTTTGCATTTTACAAATGGCCACATCTCGAAACTTTTCGAAAAATTCTATAACCCAGTCTCATAAAGAATCACAAACAACGTATTTTAGGAAAAAATTGTTCATAACATTTTTTGAGCAATTAAAAAAAACTTTCGTATAAGTTCTAAACTAATAAAATACAATAATAATTAACTTAATTATAACCAAAAAACGTTAAAAATAGGAGTTTTACCCCATTCTTACCACTTATCCCCAATCGTTTACCCCCAAAATCCAATCAGCTCTTCGAAATATGATAAGAAACAATATGCAAAAAACTGCTTGTCGATAGCTTTTTTAGAAATGGAGTTATCGAGTTTACACCCAGACAGACAGACGGACGCAAAAATTTGTTTCACTGATTTCGACTCAGAAAGGTCTAAAACGTCGAGAAATATGAAAAAAAAACATGGTAATAGATTTTGACTTTTCAGCGAAAAGTCCGAATGGTTTATTTGACAGAAATAAAATTTATTTGTCACAGCTAAATGATTTAATTAGCCATATCCAACCAAATATTTAGTTGAGACAAATACACTGTTTTATCAGTGTAAGTGCCGATGTAAAAATGCTTAGTTTTGGACATTTACCCAGTAAAATTGATAGTCAGTCCGTCTCTGACCGTATACATTTATACATTATTTTTGTCTTTAGCCTTAATAATGCGAAATGCTGGCACATTAAAACGACGACAACGTTTCATGAAATCTTTTTCGGAAAACAACATGCTGGCTCTTTTAATTGATACCACCAGATAAGAAGACAACGTTCGTTCTTCTTGCTATAAACAGTTTGGTATTATTCGACGTTACGTATAACGATGGACGGAAGATTAATCTCCCTAAATTGTACCGAGAGACTTCCTAAAATTATAACCAGTATTCGGCGTAAACTCAGTTATGACTCATCAACAGTAGTCGGCGAATTTCCAGTACTCGCATAGGCGCCGCGTCGACTCTAGCGTTGATGCGAGGTTTTAAATATTTTCATTTTTATATCTTTTTATCTGGATTTTTTTAATGATTTCATTTAAACGAGTAAGGTGGAAAAAAAAGTTATTGACGAATAAAAATTAAAAACTTTCGTATTCTTAAAAGATAAAAATCGAATGTTGTTTTTTTCTTTGAAAAACACCGATATATATACGTATGTATAGTTAATATGTATAGTTAATATTGTTGTGTGTGACAAATTAGTCGTCAAATGTTTCGATTTATAAAAATGTCCCTCATAATTCGGCAAAATTATTCCGTAAGCCTGTGTTTCTGTGTTTATTTTCAACGTTGATGAGTCATAACTGAGTTTACGCCGAATACTGCTAATTTGTTACCCACAACAATATTAACTATACATATTAATTATACATATGTTTATATATATCGGTGTTTTTCAAAGAAAAAAACGACATTCGATTTTTATCTTTTAAGAATACGAAAGTTTTTAATTTTTATTTGTCGATAACCTTTTTTCCCACCTTAAGGCATATCCAGAAGCCTGCATTGGCAATTTTTAATCTCTCTGTCACTCTGTTTTACTTTATTCATTACTGGTAATACAAAAATACATAAAATTATAGGTAATATTACAATTTCTACAGTTTTCATCCTTTTTTTTTAAAACTCCTGTTTTTTTTTTCTGCAATAATTTACCCTAAAAATGGCCTTAAAGATGTTATAATTTTAGTTAAAATTTTATTTTCTATTTTGCGACTCTTCTAAGCCCATAAGAGGTCTCTACTTTTTTTTCTGTTGGGTTGGCAACAGACAAAAGCCTACCTCTTGACGTTTTGCGTGCAAATGTCAATGTCGATTTAAAAATTTAATTTTTTACAAAATTTTGTGTTTGGGTTATTTTTTACCGTGTTAAAATTGTTGACTGGTTAATTGCAGTGAAAAAAAAAGAGATGACTGTAAAATATATCAAAATATCATTTGTTCTTAGAATTTTAAACAGTGTAAACTGTAATGCCAACCCAAAACAAAAATCCCTAAATCAGTCATCAATTTAAATGTAAGTTTTTAAAATTTTAGAGCAAAATAGAAAAAATTGTATAAAGCACTCGTTTCATAACACGTTTTTAGAGCACTAGTACATTAGAAAACTCGCCGCAAGCGGCTCGTGCGCTAAAAACGTATGTTATGAAACTAGTACTTTAATATACTATATAATGTGTTATTTTTTTTTTAATTTTGTTTATTGTTATTGAAAGTCAGTCATTCATCGATCGCTCTGTATATAATCTCATGAGAAAATCGAAACCTATTTTTTTATTAATAATTTAATATTAATTAGGCAAGTTGATTAAAAATATTGAGAATGTGTTTTACTATTACTTGAATACTTTCAAAATGTATGAAATTATGGACAGTGGCGGATTTTACCGGGAGAATAGCCGTTTCTCCGAAACCATGCTTCTTTAGACACATGTTTATATTAAATTTTTTACTTAAACCGTTTTATTAAATTTTTTCAAATTTTTAATAAAACGGTTTATGCATTTTTAGACACATTTATTACATATTTCGTGTTTAATTTATTTTTCTATTTTACGACTTTTATAAGCTTATAATCACACGCATTTTTCGTGTTCTTATAGGCCCATAAGAGGTCTCTACTTTTTTTTCTGTTGGGTTGGCAACATACAAAAGCCTATCTCTTGACGTTTTGAGTGCAAATGTCAATGTCGATTTAAAGTTGAATTTTTTACAAAGTTTTGTGTTTGGGTTATTTTTTACCGTGTTAAAATTGTTGACTGGTTAATTGCAGTGAAAAAAAAAGAGATGACTGTAAAATATATAGAATTTTAAATACAGTGTAAACTGTAATGCCAACCCAAAACAAAAATCCCTAAATCAGTCATCAATTTAAATGTAAGTTTTTAAAATTTTAGAGCAAAATAGAAAAAATTGTATAAAGCACTCGTTTCATAACACGTTTTTAGAGCACTAGTACTTTAGAAAACTCGCCGCAAGCGGCTCGTGCGCTAAAAACGTATGTTATGAAACTAGTACTTTAATATACTATTAAAAAAAATAAAATTCTTAGTTATAAAAATCAATATTATGAATTAAATTCATCGTCCTCGGAATTACGCATTTTAAAGTAACACTGACAGTGTAACACTGTTACCTGCTCAAATCAATTAAGAATGGCTGCGGCTAACAATGCGCTCGGGTCACGAAACCCCAGAGATGATAATCATAATTTCCTTACGTTCTCTATAGCATATTATAAAGGACAAGTTCAAGATGAAATTAACAGGAAATAAGTGGAACAGGTTCAGTACATTAACATTTTTCTTTAACTGTACGAAAATAATTTCTTTTGTAAGATAATAAGACGACGCGCTAGAATTTCCCTTATTTCTCCATTGTTCGCGGCTCAATTTAATCAAAATTTCAAGATCTACAAGTCTGCTCATAACCACTTTTATAATCAATTGAATAATTTGGCTGAAAAATCGAAAAAACTAATTTCATCTCCAGCATGGCTATTTTTGAATATAACTCGATTGTTATTAATATATGTCCCCAGCAAAAATTGTTGGAAATTTCCTCCTTAACAAAATTAGTTATATGCATTTTTATCGTAAGATGCATATTTAGCGAGATAACCGCACTCACCCCTAAAATTCAAGATAGCGGACACCTCTTACGCAAACCACCCGGTAAAAAACTAACAGCAGTGTTCTGTTACCATCCACTATTCCCCCTTAAAATATTATTGTGCATTTATTGCAATTTGCATTTATCATTTGACTGGACTAGTAGTAATACCGCCTATGCTCTACGTAATTCAAAAAAGTCTAAAGTCACGAGAAAGGCGCGTTGCTAAATTAGTTTTCTTTTTTATCGACTGCGCCAAAAGATCCGACCAATTGAGCATTTTCACATTTTCATTCCACTGCCAAAATATTTGACAATTAACCTTACTTTTTGCGAATTGTCTGTAAGAAATACTTTATTCTCACATTTTAGGTAATTTTAATGCGGTAACGGCAACAGCGCAAAAAAAGCCTTTTTTAAATCAGACCGTTCTATTTTCCAGTGTCAGTACTTGTTGTAGAATTAATTTGGTTCCAATAGAACAAAACGGCACGAAATAAAGATGTATAGAATAATTAATCAAAAACGACTGATTGGTCAACCGGTATGTAAAGCAAATCATAACAATTTCACCTTGGTCCGATCAAAGATGTTGGTAATAAAGATAACAGATTGTTAAAAAATAAGATAAGACTGTTAAATTTCAAATTAGAAAACCGGTACTATTTCGATGTATGTTTGATATTATGGACAGAATTAATTTAACTCCTCCTAATTATGTGACGACAGAATCGGCCATTGATGGTTCAGCCTGTCAATAACAAATACCGTGAAATGGGGCAAATACACGGAAAGAAATTAGTGGTCTCTGCGCTGAAGTTTTATAGAATTGTTGAAAATTTCAGGGACTATTCTATATTACAAAGTAACCTTGATGCTCTCTCTTTGTGGTGTCAAAGAAATTTTTTATTTTTAAATGGTAAAAAATAGAAATGTATTACCTTCAGTCGTAGTAGTTACTGTAGATTTTTCTTTTTACTTAAACAATGTTCTTCTTAAAAGGGTTGAAAATATTAGAGACCTAGGTATTACATTTGATTCGATTCCAAACTATCTTTTAATATTCATATAGATAATATTGTTAAACAAGCATCTAAGATGCTAGGCTTTATTTTTCGTAATACCAGAGACTTCAGAAATCCCCACGTTATGAAAATATAATATTTTTCTCTTTGTAGGTCAGTGTTGGAAACAAACTCAGGTGTGTGGTTATTACACCACTCAAATTAGTAGTATTGGAAGTGTACAATAGTTATTTATGGTACTAGTGGGTAAAGTAAGATATTGCCCATGAGAAAATTAACCTGGCGTCAACCAAGCAGGTTAATTTTGAAGAGGGCAATATCGGTTTACCCATGAGTGCCATACAAGGTTTTATCCAATAAATAGCTTAGGAATTCATATTTTTATTAAAAATTTTAATGACATTTACAAGAAAATAATTTGACAAGTGACAGTTGAGTGGGTAAAATAAATAACGCGGGGGTTATTATTGAGTTTGTCTATTTAAAATAAAGCTGGTAATTGTCTTATTATCTGAATGTATTGGATAAAATAAATTTTTAATTTACATGTCTCATAAGTTTAATATACCACGTAATGAATATCATGTCTCTCCTGTTAGGGAACATTTAGGGATACAAACACTAAATAATCGTAGAATATTTAACGATGTCTTAATTTTATTTAAAGTCTTGAATGACTATCTTAACTGCCCGCAATTATTATCCCTTATTAACTTTCATGTGCCACAGTCCCAAACTAGATCTCGAATACTTTTTAGCTCTACAAGGCTTTTAAACAATTATAATGTTAATACTCCAATGGAGACTTCTCCCGTTAGATTAGACAGGGACAAAAGTTCTAACCAAAAAGGATAGAAGACATACATACACTCCCACTTCCACCCAACCAATCAAATTCTGTATTTGTTCTTTGTTGAACAAATACAATATTTACTTGGCCGGGCGAAAAGTGTAACTATATTATTCTTATAAAAGAAATTACTGGCGCCATCTAAATTTTAGTAGAATTATCTTATTCTACAGATTCACATTAGCTATGTTCGTTCGTGCCGTTCAGTGCTACACAAAAGTCCAAACCAAATAAATATTGTATTTGTTGTATGAAAAACAAATACAGTATTTATTTGGTTGGCTGGAAAGTGTAGCACAAATGAGATAGAGATAGGGAAGACGTCTTTTGTTTCACAATTCTAGTTGTAGAGAGCTCCATTAATCGTATGCTAACTTATGGTAATCGGTACAATATATTTAACGACATTGATTTTTTTAATAGTTCCTCAAATAGCTTTAAACATACTTTAAGACAACATATATTTGTTTAATATTACTATATTCATCGGTTTACTTTAAGATATTATTCTGATATTATATAAACTGTTTTCTAGTTTCTAACTTTGTAATTTATATGTAAATTGGGCTTACCCGTAAAATAATTAAATAAAAAAACAAATAGTTACTGTAAGTTAAAATCAATCAGTGTTAAAAAATAGCTGCTAAGCAGATAATTGTAATCTAGTATTCAGTTGTAAAATATTTCACGCCTATGACTCTGGATTCCGCAGAGAAGTCATTCGAACAAATTTAATTACATTGTTTGTATTTTTTTCCAAAGCCATCATGATAATAGTTAATAATAAACAAATTGTAATCTCATGGTGCACGGTAAAAAATGAAATTTATTAACGGTAAGCAATGTGCAAAAAAGTACAATCTCATCATAGCGCAGTGCAACAGTCTTTTGCTTTTAGTATTAACACGTTACACTGAGAATTTCTTACTGTAATAGATAATAAACGATTTTTTATCTATGGCACAAGCACGAGAGACCAAATTTTCACTGTAAAAGAGGCACTGACTACCTGCTATGAATACAGCATTCCAGCAGCGATATTGTTTATAGATTTTCATAAAGCGTATGACTCGATTAAACGACAGGATTTATTAAAAGTGTTAAAGCATTTTAAAACCCCGAAGAAACTAAGAAATTTAACAAAAATGACGCTGGAAAGAACAATTTGTAATGTAAGGGTAAAAGGAGAGATGTCGGAAGACTTTGAAATTCGGATTGGGCTAAAACAAGGAGACCCCCTCTCAACATTAATATTTAATGCAATTTTAGAAATATTAATAAGAAAGATTCAGTTAAACAGAGAAGGACATATATTTTTAAAAGTCACCAAGTAATAGCGTACGTAGACGATGTGGCCATAATTGCCAGGAGTATTAGAGAGCTAAGAGAAGTAGTGTTAAGTTTTTTAAGAGCAGCAAAAGAGATGGGACTAGTTATAAATAAAAAGAAAAGTCAATTTATGAGGATAAGGGCACCATAAACTGGAAGTACATTGAAGTTGGAATTAGAGCATGAAAGTATAGAGCTACAGGAAGTAAAAGAGTATGTATACCTAGGAAGTATTATAACAAACAAATGTGAGGAGGTACAGAAAGTAGAATGGAGAATAAACAAAGGTAACAAGTGCGCTGGAGCCTTAAACCACCTACTTAGATCCAAACAGCTATCAAGGAAAGCCAAATTTAGACTATATCGAACAGTGCTTAGACCTACAGTTTTGTATGGTAGCGAAACCTGGATCTTAAATATAAAATCAGAGGAATGTATTCTGAGATGGGAAAGAAAAATACTTAGAAGGATACTAGGGGGGAAACAACTGGAAAACGGATATGTCAGGAGAACTTATAAAGAAATTTACGAGATGTATAAGGAGAAAAATATAGCAGATGTGGTAAGAGCAGGAAGATTGAGGTGGCTAGGACATTTAGAAAGAATGCCAGATAATAGAGTTGCTAAGCAAATGCCGTGGAGAGAGCCGGAAGCAAGAAAGAAAAGAGGAAGGCCGCGAAAAAGATGGAGAGAAGTGGTGCTGGAGGACTTACGAAAGAAAAATATAACGAACTGGAAGAGTAAAACCAAAGATAGAAAAGTTTGGAACAAGATTACAAAGCTATGGGCCTAAACGGCCTGTGTAAAGCTATATATATATATACAAGCACTTTAGTTATTAAAAAGTTGCATAAGTAAAACATAACGTCAATAAAGTTGCTTGGGGTTCCATATATAAAAAATCCGTCTCCAATGAGCGAGAGTACTTTCTCATAAAAAATTAAATTAATCGTTGATTAATATGATTAATAATATTGTTATATTAAATAATTTTTTTACATTTTGGGGCCCGACATGGGAAAAATTCTAATACATTTTTTGTGTATTTTTTGATCTTTTAGGTGTTTTAAACTTTTCTTCTAATATGAATAATAAAATTATGTCCAGAAACAATTTTTTATATTTTGGGGAACCATGGAAATGGTAATAACACTTTTTGTGTAATATTTATTTCCCTTCTAGGTGGTTTTTAAATTTCTGTCGTATTATGAATAATAAAAAAAATAGGGCAAAAACAAAAATTTAACCCAGTTTCCTCTTAACAGATTTTGCTCAAATACGATCTATTCCAAGATAATGTAAAAATACATCTGCATACCTCACCTAATTTCAAGTCTCGGGCTTAAAGCGTTCTTAAGTTATCGTGGATACAGACAGACAGACATAATTTTGGCTTTTACAGAAAAAAAAATACGATGATTTAGGCAAAAAAATTGTAAATATTAATAGTTTAATGAAAAAGTAAAAATCGATCTGAAATAAGGTAACAAATTTTCAATGGAAAGCAGTCCAGTACTTTAAGCAACATAAATTTCGGTCTTCAATACCAACCCAAGAAGAAAATTCCCTAAAAATATTATATTTGGATTTTATCACAGTGCAACGAAAAATGTGCATGATATGCAAAATTATTAAAGAATACATAAAACAGCTTATTAAACACAAAAACAAGTACAAAATCTTCACACACAACGGGGTATTATCAATGACTGTCAAATTAAGGAGTAGGTCATAAGTTCTTTAGAAAACTTTAGACCTACTGTACTGTGCTGTGTTATAAATTAAAAATATAATCTAAAATGTTATTTTTACCTAAAATATGCATAATTTTGTTTTAAAACAATAATAATTATACTTTTATCTCTTTCTGTAGAACTTCTCTCTATCTAATCTAAATAGGCGACAGTCCATTGCTCAAGTTCTTGGTAAAACAGTGCTTAAACAGTTAAAGAGTATTCACTTCCAAATTATGTAGTTATGTTAAATAGTTAGGAAATGTTTTTTAAATTACATGATAACATTTTTTTGAGTGTAGTGGTACGGGACCATACATAAGTTGTCAATTTACTCAAATAAAGCTATGTAATGGTTGTATAATATGAAAAATAAGTGTTATAATGGTCCCAGGCCATAATGTTGAGTGAAATTTAGCATCAGCGAGCGATACAATATCTTAGTCTGTTGCAGTATCAGTAAAAAGCGCCCTGGGTCATTACGTTAGTTACCGCAAAAAGGGGTTAAGTGACTTTCTTATAAATTTCTTGAAAATTGTCTGTAAAGATGTGCCAAGAGTTCTGCAGAGCAAAAATATGCCAGAAGACCTTTTCGAAAAAATTGGACTTCGCTTCTTTTTGTGTTGAAGGGTTGAGATGTTCAATGGCTCTGTTTTACAGGCTCCGGACTAACTTTATTAGAATTTTATGACTTTTGCAACGTCGAATCGCAATTTAAACCTAAATAAAACATTAAAGTAATTATTGTTATACACTTTACAATCTTAACGGGAGAAGAGTATATAAATGGGAGATTAGCTCAGCGGTCTAAGGCATCGATATAGCATTGACACTGAGCTAATGATCGTGAGTTCAAACCTCACTGGCGCTGCACTGCCTTTTTCAGTTAATTAATAATTGGAATTTGGCGAAGGCGTACTCCCTAGATATATTGGTTCGAAGGTCAATTAAAGCCGGTGGTTCCCTCTACTACTAGCCCACACAAGTCCTGGACTTAGGGGATGCTTAATTAAGTAGAATAGTACGAGGTTAAAAATAAACATAAACATAGGAAAGTCGCCTAATTTCGGATACCATTTATAATTTAATATTCAAATTTTTTGAGAAAATAAGATGCAAAAAATCTCAGTGATACTTTTTTCCGAAATGAAAATCAATAGCCGTTTATATGAATTAAATTCTCTTAAAGTATATAGAATAAGCTAAAACAGTATAAAATGAAGAACTATGAGGTCGACTGTGGTAATTTCTGTTTAATAAAGTCTATTATCTTCCGAAACCGAGCACCTCAGATTTAACTGTCAATTATTTTATAATGTGTATACTTCCTACTAACAGGAATAACTCTTGGTTTGCGTTGGCAAGTCACTAAAACTTAATTTGTATTCAAGATGAGCGTGACGACTTGAGCTGTATTTTGGCCTAGATATTCGTGCTTTAAATTGATGGTAAATTAAGCCATGTCGACCCAGGAATAAGAAATAAATGGGGGAACTTCTAACTAGCGCGTATGAAACTGTTTTTTAAATTTAAAAATTACATTTTTGGGAAAAAATACCCATAAAATGATTATGAGAAAAACGCAATATAACAGCCACCGTGAAGAGTTTATCGATACGTGCGAAGCATTGCATACCTTCACGGCTTGTTTTTTATTAGACTGACGATAAAGCACTTAATGCTGTATTCCAAGCCATCATATAGCTAATTTTGCCAACATTTTAATACCGCGACTGAGAGACCTTGTCTATATTATTAACGATCGAGAAAAGAAGCTCGTAACAAAAACTAAAACCGCTTTATCACAGATTACTTTCATATTTTTTTCAAATTACTTTAAGTTTTTATTTTATTATTATTTTTTTTTAAAGTTAAGTCAAGAATTTCTTATATAACAAAAAGTAAGTTGATTTTTGCTGTAATAATTGGTGAATGGAATGTATTCATATGAGATGCTTAGAACAATATTATATCATGTTTGCGGGTTTATTATGACACGAAAATAGTAAAAATAGTATATTACATACTGAGGGAAGGTTAGCTGACTAAGGGGCGTAGTCCCGCGGTCACTAATGCCCGAATGAAAAATTGTGTATTTTATTTGCCACGAAAAAACTAACATCTTTAAATTTATAAACACTGGTGAAGTTAGTTATACATTTTTACTTTTTCAATACATGAAATGATGGCGATCTCCACGAAAACAAAATAAAAAATGACTTTTTTTTTTTAATGTTAACAATTTTAAAACATATTAATATATCGAATTTATTGAATATAAATATTCATTCGACATAAATAATAAATATTTGTCTAAAAAATTATAAAATATGTATTTTTTCTATTTTGCATCTCTTATAAGCCCATAATCACACGCATTTTGCGTGTTTTCCAACTTTTACGTATGTCTGTAATTAGCTTATTTTTAAATGATTGTGAATAAAATCATTAAACTACTTACCATTATCGTTGACGATAACCTTCACCGTACCAATAACAGTGCCCTCGTTGACATTTTCGCTCACAGAATACGTATATCGCGGATATTCAAAAATCGGAGGCCTTTGCGTCGCATCTATGATACTAATATACACTTCCGCGTCCTTTAGGGATTTTAGGTTTCCCCCGTCACTAGCACTGATGTTGAGTTTATGATAAGGCTGGCTTCTTGACGATAACAAACTAGGACGCGACACGAATATCTCACCAGTGTTCCGGTCGATGCGAAACAATCCTGCATCGTTTCCGGAGGTTATTTTGTAGGTTATGATGCCAAATTTTCCCGAGTCTGGATCCGTGGCTGCGACTACGACCACGGGGATGGTGGCGGAGGAGGATCCTCCGCCTTCTCGTAGCGAAACGTTGTATTCTTGGGGGTAGAACGTGGGGCGGTTGTCATTGACGTCGGTTACTTGGATTTTGATGATGGCGGTTGTGCTTAGTCCCCCTGGAAACAAAAAGTATGGAAGTTAGAAATAGTAAAGAAGATTGTCTGAAAAATTTCGTTGTATTTTTAATACTGAATGTTATTTTTAAATGTGAAAGTCGAAAAACAAAGTATTTTTTATTTATATCGCCACCATTGGTATTTTACTTTTACAAGTAAAGTATTAAATACCAATGGTGGCGATACTAATAACAAATATGTATTTACAAATAAAATTTAGTATTAAAATTACAATGACATTTTCTGGGTGAATGGAGACAGTTTAAATCATGAATACTTTCAACCAAAAAGTTAAAAGTATAGTCATTTTTTAAATACTTAGTGATAATTATGCTTAGAATACTGAAACCTCTGCACATCACTGTGTAGTCACTCTTAATAACTTAGTATAACACAAAATACAAAATAGTATACTAAAAACTAGTATTTCATCATAGATATTTTTGGCGCACACGTCCAAGTTTAAAAACCGAGACGCTTGCGGTGAGTTTTTTAATGGACAAGTGCACGAATAGTATAATGAAACGAGTATTTTATACTATTTTTTTCTCTTGTGGCTTTTACAAAAATAATATGGATTTGGGGAAATTTTCTTAAAAAAAAATTGGCAAAATTGTAATAAACATATTTTTTTATAGTTCGTTTGTTTTGTAACCACCCCAAAAAAAAAACATGACAGTAATTATGAGCTTATAATGCAAATCAATGAGAAAAATATAGCACAAGTTTAAAAATTGCATTTTTTTTTCAAATTTTGATTTTTTTGTACTACAATGTTGCCAAGTGCTACCGTTTGAAAAAAAAAACCGTAGAGGAAGTAGTTAAATAAACATGTGTGGTGGCGTGCGCAAACACGTATTGAAATAGAGTAACAAGTGCCGATTTGGCCGTTAAGAAAGGAATAAATGTCATTGCTACGAACAATAAGTTAGCGTAAGTGAATGATTTATTATACTCCTCGTAACTTCACAGCAGACGAATATTTACTCCGGACCCAGAAAAAAAAGTCCAAAATTACATATTGCTTTCCCATTTTGAAAATTTTCAAAATTTCGAAAAGCCTTCTATTCGTGCAAAAACTTAAAAAAAAAATTCTGTATTTTTGCGTTTTATGACGTTTAATGTCGATATAAATCAATTTCGAGCAAAAAAAAATTTTTCGGTCGGTCGGTCGATCGGTCTGTCCGGGAAATCTTGTGGGCGCGATAACTTAAGAACGCTTTAAGGTAGAGACTTGAAATTTGGCATACAGGTATGTTACCAAAAGTTCTCGCTCGGGATTGTTTTTGGTAAACATTGGGATTAGGACTTTTTGGACATTTTTTTTAGAAAAATTTGAAAATTGCTATATATATCCACCCCCCCCCCCCTGTAACGCTATTTTCCTATACCATAAACATGGGCGTAACACTCTAAAATGATTCCCACCCCCCCCCCAGGAGTAAAATAGTAAAATATTTTATATAGATTTTTTAAAATTATAAATATCAAAAAATTTAATTTCGTTTAAAATTATATTTGTTAAAAAAAACATTCACCAGAAAAAAGGGGGGCTAAACTTAAAAAAAAAACTATTTGCAACTCCGAAGAGTATACTATTAAATGCGAAACATTGTATATCTTCATGGCTTGTTACATTTAAAGATCCGAGTTATTTGCATCTCGCTCGTAAATCACTCGGAACGATGAAAAGTGGTTAATTTCGGATCACTTTATATCGGCGAGAAGAAAAAATTCTGCGGCCGAAAATCTGCTGCTGCCGAACAGGTCGAGAAATTCTTTAATTAAACCAATAATTCTGCGAAACAAAAAAAATAAATAAACTGCAAATGCAAGGTTCAACCGCACTTACTTTCTCGCGAAAATGTGCAGACAAGTTTTAAAATTTTGATTATTTTTATGATCGGTTTGCATTTATTTTCGGTGATTATGAAAAAATAACTCTCGAAATCCTGCAGGGTTAATTAACCTTATTATCATGTGTCGAAACATCCCCACAGTAGGCCAGGCAAGTTTTTATTATTAACAATGGTTCTCTATTTCTATAAATTGTGTGACAAACAAGTCTATTTTTGCATATGGCACTGTAAAAATATTTCATGATAAATAACCTTAGAATAGTATATTCTATAACTAGTATGGAATAGACAATATTCCCGGAAAGTTTGTCATACGAGCCGCCAGACTATTCCATACGTGTTGTAGACTATACTTTTTCTTCGACTGCAAATATGAAACACTGTATGGCTTTAAACTGCGGACAAGGTTAAAAAAAATGTTTTTTGTGACTCGACATTGTAAATGCAACTAAACACATATTTTTAAATAAAGCAATTAGCTTTATTTAATAATTTTATCAAGTTAGTAGTTAAAAAAGATTTTTATTTAATTTTAGCACATATTTACAAATTATAATGCAAAAAATTGAAGGTTATGCCAGATTGTTGTGACATATATCAGGTTTAAATATTTAACAATAGATGGAGCAGTTTAATTAATTTTTTGAATTAAATTGATAAAAAACTGGACAAATATTAGGAAAAACTAATAAACTTTATGTAATTTTAACGCAAAACTTTAAATTGCATTAAATTATTCAATATTTCATGGTAAAATATATATATATTTTTGCTAATTTTACTACAGTTTTCTTTACTTTTATAAACAAGAGATGGCACTACATGTGTTCATTCACTTGATACGGAATATTCATACCATATCTAGAGCTAGAATGGATTCATTCTGTGTTTGAAAAGTGTGTGTATTTGCTTACATTCTAAAGCAGTCGTAGAAAAATATATTTTAAAAAAATTATAACTAGAAGAAAAATTTGGCATATCCGGAAAAGTCCAAACGCGTTTGCGGGTTTGCTATTTCCCTAGATTTTAAATAATGTCTCTTTTCTTGACAGAAAACGTCACACTAAGGTACTCTAATCTACGCCTTTGCTAAAAAGCACTTGTATATTATTTCTCGGGACAAAGAAGAAATTAGAATTTAGTTGGCCAGTTATTGATTTTTAAATAACGGTTTCAAAAGATAAATATTGGCTATTGGCCTGATAATAAGTAGCAATTTTCTTCATATTCTGTAATGAACATTACGTATCGTGGCCTCGTTTCTCCGATATTATTAATATCAAGCATATCGACTGACCTTTTTGAAAAGGTTCTATCTCAAAGTTTTTTGACTTTCAGGATTTAAGATTTTACCAAATTAATACAACATCAAGTACTAACACTGACAAATAAAACCATCTAATTTGCTCATGTACGCTTTTTTTTGTGGCATTAGACTTTTTTAAAGTTGGTAGAGCATAGGTCGTATCACAAGTTGATTTAAAAGTGTTTGGGTTTACACTATTGTGGTTTATACACATGATATGACAATTTTGAGGCATAATAACTGTTTAATCTTCCCTTATTTGTTTTTTAATTAGTAACCTTTTTATTTTATATTATTGAATTTTTCTTATTTTTTTTGTCGTGAAGCATGTCGGTAGTGTGTATACATTTTTTGCTCTTTTAGTGCTTGATCTCGCGTGAAACAGTGGCATTCACCGACAGATATGGGTCAGCGCACCGGCTTCAGTCAGTAATTAGTATTCCATTGCTCTACGATGTGTGTTTACCGCGTGTATTGTTCTTTCGCACGAAAATCACATAATTAAAGCTATGAATTTCCTATTGTCATATAGTTAGACTGCTCTCCCAAAATGCTATCGCACGCATCTTTTTCTAGCGCTGGTCCTTAATTACAGTTAAAAATTTTTCCGCAGTAACCTCTAATGTATAGATTTTTTTTGTCTATTATTGACACTACAACTTTTATAACAATATAGGTATATTTTAACCCTGTTATTAATTTAAAAAACAATTATTTTTTAAGCCCGTTAAGTTACAATACTGAAGTTACGATATTTTCAAAGAAATGAGTCGATATCGATATTGTTTCAAAAAACTCCAGCATATTGGAATCATGCAAATCAAAACCACATGTAATATAATCACACATATATACTTAAATTCTTAGATTTATCTCAGGCAATTTGCAAGAAACCGGAATCAGTTTTACACTTGTTTTAAAAGCTTTCATTTAAATGAGGCATATATTTTTGCAATTTACTTTTTAACAAGTTAATGGGAAACTAAAAACGAGAAATACTTTATAATTAAATTAATCAGTTCATACATTAATAAAAGCCTCCATTTTGAGCATTTTAAGCTTTTTTGCATCGATATCGAAAATGGCAGGTACAGCTGCTAAAATTTCAATTAGGTATACTAATATTTTGACAAAAGTCAGCCATATTGGATTCGCCATTTTTTAAACTTGGTAATAAACATCCTCTAAAAATTTTGTTGTTCACGCTTGCTTTTAAGAACCAGAGCTTATAGGCTGTGTATATTAAAATTAAATTATTTTTTTAAACATTTTACAATATAAAAATCATATCACACTTTAAAAAGACTAATTTATTATTCCATCAATCTATTTTCTAATCATCGTACAGAGTGATATTGGTAGACTGACAGTTTCGGGCTGCTGGCCCTCTTCAGTACCAAGAGTCAACTCTGCACGCTGATTAAGAAAACGTTTTTAGACTTTACTCGCAAAAGGAATATAGCCATTAGATTGATGTAGACTTGTGCGCCATCTATTTCTAGATGTAGACAACTACTCATACCTCTCCTAATCTGGAGACTTTGAATGGTAGCAAGTTGAAGACTTGTGTATCTCAAGCACATAGTAATAATAATAATAATAATAATAAATTAATATTTTTATAATTTTGTTTAAAATTAAAAATTTCTGTCCTTATTAAAAAGACTAACCCCACTAGCAACATTATATATAAAGGTTTATTTTCTATTAAACTCAATGAATTAAACGGGATTAAACCTCGGATTAGGCTTTTTGCCTGGCGCGAAAGTCATAAAGTCCAAAATATATTCTTTTTTAAAAACTCTTTTTTAAATTGTAGTAAATAAAAATGTGATTTACCTCTGTCGGCTGCGATGACTGGAAACTCAAAGGTATTTCTAGACTCGAAGTCCAACTGGGCTCCGATGCATATTTCTCCGGTGACCGGACGCACTTGGAATTCGCTGATTTTGCCAAAACCGTCGCCCAGCGTATAATTGACCATGGCATTTATTCCGCAGTCTGGATCTGACGCCGAAACCTGAAAACGAAAGAAAATAGTATAAATTTTTCGAAAAATACTCGTTAAAAATACACAGATTGAAATAATATCTTAATCTAAATGATTATCATTTAAGCCAAGTAAATATCATCTTTATATATAAAGAGAAGACACGACTACAAAATATATCAAAATAATATTTGCTCTTAGAATTTTAAACATGGCGAAAACTGTAATGCCAACCCGAAACAAAAATCCCTAAATCAGTCATCAATTTACATGTAAGTTTTTAAAATTTTAGAGCAAAATAGAAAAAAATGTATAAAGCACTCGTCTCATAAACGGGTTTTTAGCGCACTAGTACGCAAGCGGCTCATTTTCTAAACTTGTACTCGTGCGTTAAAAACGTATGTTATGAAACTAGTACTTTAATATACTATTAAATAATTACATTTGATAACATATCGTAAAATAACTATTGTGACATATTACCATAATTAAACTATAATTTGGTAAAATGGTTTCGTAGAAATAACATATTTGTCCTCTAATTTAATAAAGTCGTAGTTTAAATCAATAATAGTTTTTGTTTAACGAACTAACATTTTTTCCTTTTAACGTTTCATATTCATGGATCCAATTTTGACTAAAAAAGAACACAAGCTAATACTTTTAAGTTAGTGTTTTTGAACAACCAGCGGCAGAGCTGTGAAGTGTATAATAAGCACCATCTAATTATGTTAAGAGTCATTATTTCCAGAGGGGCCCCCTTTTAACAACTAAAACAGCTCAAGAGAAGAAGAAGAAGAAGAATCGCGGGTTCGCTTCGGTCTCATCAATAACGGAGACACATAGCCTCCTACTTCTATGCACAATAACTCATCCGACACCTTTCTAGAATGAAATGATAGATTATTTGTGTGAATAACGAGTTCTTGAGTTAAGGGGACACACTGACCTTAGATATGGAAACAGAAATATGTAGGTTCACGGGATATATCGAATAAAATCGGGTAAAATTTTCCATTAGGCCCACAGTAAAAAATGGCATGGTGGCAAAGAACATTTTCTCACTACCGACTAGGTAAGTTGCCATTACTTAATCAAAAAGTCGACAGTAATGGAAAGTACTATATCGAGCACACTTAGTGATGATGATGAAATCAATACAAACAAAACCGTAACTTAAGAGAAAAAACGATTTACCGCGCAAGGACACTAAGTGTGCGACACTTACCGCAGGGGGACATCTAGACAAAAGACTACTATTTTTAATTTTATAGACTAATTCCATAAAAAAGTTATTTCTTGAATTGTCAAACATATAAATGTCAAAAATATTATTATTAAAATAAGATTTTAACTCCTTGGTAGTGAGAAAAACGTAATACGCTACTCGTATGTAAGTGTTTTCTGTCTTCGGTTGTATTTATGGACCTCAGCTGCGCTTCGGTCCACAAAATACGACCTCACACAGAAAAATTCTCGTACCTCTTAATTTTAACACTGGTGTGGATTATATTTACACTTGTAATCCACACCCAAAGCTTACCATAAAACAATGGTAAATTTTACATTTAGTAAATTTTACACTAAAACCTGTTAAAAAGATTTGGATGTATGGCAGTTACCAACTAAGACCACTTTTCCAGCTGCGGAAATATTATTGATACTTTTGTGAGTGTGATAAATATGTACCAGTTTGAGTGTAAAGCAAGTGTAAAACTTTACACTCAATTTTTTAGTGTGCAATCTCCTAAGGCGGCACATTTTAGTTGACGACTTTATTTTGTCATCATCTGAGGCTGAACTTTTCTCATGAGCGCATATAATTTTTTTTCTCATTAATTCTATTGATTTGGGCGGCAACTTCAGCCAATCCTGCTCTGAATACAATCCAGAATAATATGTTTGTTTGTTTGTTTGTTACAAACCTAGTAAGCTACCTTATGGTTTGTTAGGGTAGGTATACTATTAATTTTAAAGGAAAGAATTTAGATTTTTTTTGAAAATATGTTTGTTGTAGACGTAGATATAGATATGTTCCTTCGAGCTTTTTTAATTCTTATGTTATGGTAGTGCAGTTTTTAAGCAAAATCAAGTCCAATGACCCGCTAGATGGCGCTGATAGACCCCGGCGTGGGTATCACGATGTCGCATTCTGCTAATATATCTCCCGTGTCGTCGTCGTCCATTAAAGTAACGGCATCAAAGGTCTTTTGCTATGTATTCATAATGTATGAAGAATAGAACCGTACAGGGGGTTCCGGAACTCTACTAACTGCCCTTATTTCCGCTTTATTGAATAAATTTCCTAGTTATATTTCTTAAAATATACTTATATTTAATGTGTCAGCTAAGTTATTCAAAAATATGGTCCTACATGCCGGATCTAAGATTAAAGACCTTAATAGTATATTAATGTACTAGTTTCATAACATTAGTGTTTAGCGCACGAGTAAAAGTTTAGAAAACGAGCCGCTTGCAGCGAGTTTTCTAAAGTACTAGTGCGCTAAAACCATGTTAAACGAGTGCTTTATACTATTTTTTCTGTTATGCTCTAAAATTAAAAAAAAAACTTACATTTAAATTGATGACCGATTTTTGTTTTGGGTTGGCATTAAAATTTTGGCAATGTTTGAAATTCATAGAACAAACGATATTTTGATATCTTTTATAATCAGATCTTTTCTTTTTCACTAAAAGTAACCGTTCAGTTTTGAGTAATTATCAATCTTTTAAAAGCACTAAAAAATATCAAACACTAACATTTTTGTTTTGTTTAATAAATTAAAACTAGGGGAGACTGGGGTCAATTGAAACAGGGGTCGTTTGAAACAAGTCGAATATATCCGAAACGAGTTGTAAAAGCGGTGGGGGCCCAAGGGAAACGGAAGCGGCTTTCGTGTTGGAACATGTCAATCAGTACTCAGCGCCTCTCAGAGAAGCCCACATATGTTTATATGAGTGAACTTTTTTTTCGCAACCAATTGTAGGTATTTTAGTTTTTTTTTTTGCTTATTAATCCAAAACTATTGTGTTTTTTAAAGGCTCCTAATGTTCAAGCTTGAAGGGATGTGATTATTATTCACTCATGAGATATATTCTTTTTGCTGCATAATGAAATGTATCGAAACATGTGCTAGGGACGATTGAAAAAATTTCTCTGGGGTCGGTTGAAACGCGCTTTACAACCTTTTCGAATCCACTACTGCTAAAATTACAACTTTTATTCCTACTTAGAAAAAGTTAATGACTAAAAAAAAACGTTTCAACTACTGCTAAAATTACAATTTTAATATTTTTAACCCATGAGATTTACAATTTTTTCGAATCTCAAGATAAGTGGGGCCCTGTCTGCGATGAAAAAGAATAAAAGCCAGCTGTAAAAAAATTATTTGTCTTTATTTAACATATGTTTCAACTAACCCTAGGTACTGTTTGAATTGACCCAGGTTTGGGGACAGTTGACACATTTAACATATTGTTATAAAAATGCTTTCATTTATTTTAATGGTATATATGGGACTAAAACAATATTGCACTCTTATACCCAGATAATTGGGCTGTAGTTAAAGCGCATTGGCAAATGGATCAGAGTTACAATCTAGTTACAGTAAGAAATTTTCTCAAACATGTTTCAATTGACCCCAGTCTCCCCTAATGGAAGCTTTCCCTATATACTTTTCCAATTAAATCTATCAATACAGTTTATTAAATATTCTAAAAAAAAACATTTAGTATAGTACCTTCAACTACCCTAAGTGATGATAAATAAACGCCATTGTGCTTTCTTTCATAAAGCACTTAGTTTGTTTGTTGGTCTCATTAGAGCCTAGAAAGAATGAGCAGAATAAACATTTAACTGTAATATTGTACTTTTAGATTTAAGAATAGTATATTCTATAACTAGTATGGAATAGAGAATATTCCGTACGAGCGGAAAGTTTGTCATACGAGCCGGCAGGCAAGTCTCCTTAAATACTGGTTGAGTAAATAAGTGTTTGTCGACCCCGGGGATCGCCCCGCAGTCAACGTAAAGGTACAGTCGTCCCCCAGAGATACTACCGCATTATGGTAAACATGCAAAAAAAAAACCGTAGCGTTGAACGTGTTAAATGAAATTATGCTATTTATAACTAACCCTGTATTTAGGAAATATTTGTTTGCCTTAAGGTTTAATATCCTTAGAATAAGTTATTTTTTCTGCCGCACGCACTCAAAAATTTACCTCAAAGTCTTTACATTGAATTCATATTATTCATAAGCCATAAAAGTTTCTTTGTATGTCTTGGTTGCCGTGGCGACCGTGTGAAATGCGGTATGAGGTTTGGCCACCGACATTTCTCCTTCTGTTTGCAAATTTCTTGCCGTTTTTCTGTATATCTCGCATCTAGTCACAATTTGAATAAGATTTTGGTGTACATGTAAATTACACAGTCGTTCTTTCTGCCAGTGTTCCGATTTAAATTTGTATACCGGGTGATACCGAAATTAGTTCCAAAATTTAAAGATTCTCCATTAAAAAATATGAAAAAAAGTTACTATAAATTTTTTTCCGGAAAGTACGGTATAACACCCTGTATACAGTCTGCATTTTTTTTAAATTTAACAGGAATGTCATTAAAAAAACAAATTTTCAAACACAGTCCATAAAAGAAAAAACATAAATATACAATAGAAAATAGAGTTCCCTATTATTCAAAAATATTTAGGAATACATTATGACAAACAACAAAAATGGCTTGAATAACATTGTAGTATTAATTTTTTTTAATGAACAAGAATCAAAATTACATATGTCTTGCCGTTTTTCTACAATAATCTAGCCATAATTTAAATAAGATTTTGATGTTTGTAACCGCACATGGGTTCTTTTCGCCTCTATAAAACATCCGTTCCGATACGCAGTTATTCAGAAATATATTCCATTTTAAGATTCTTCATCAAAAAATGCCACGGCCCTTATAAGGGTGTATAACAGCTTGGATTTGTTTCATATATACTGAAAAAGTTATTTTGGAATAGAAATTACAAATTCACATTACACCATTTTCAAAGGAAAAAACTTAAATACAAAACAGAAATAAATAAAGAAGTATATTTGGGAGTAAATGCTGACAAATAACGCAAATGGCTCGAATAAAAATATATTCTTTACCGTGTAAATTAACTGTAAAAAAAATCTAAAATATTTTTTATTAAAGCGTTTCGGAGTTACTGATAAATATTTTACTTGTAGTTTTTATTTTCTCTTTTTTAAACTCGCTCGCTCTGTATAATAAAGTTTTAGCAAAGTTATCAGTGCAGTGGGCAGTAAAAAATTCAAAACAATAGAAGGTGTATCTTATTCTTTAAGGAATATTTTTTTAATACCTATTACCGGTGCAAAGTCGCGAGCTATCACAATACAATGCCACCATAACAGACACAAATGTTACCAGAGACTAAATACTTGTTTTGTAAGTATTAAAATTATGTTTGCATTTGATATCTATTAGTTTTATACACGGAGAAAACTCTGTTAGTAATCGTTTTCAAAAAATCATTTTATTGGTAAAATTCTTAGTGAATTTAAGGAAACATTTCTTGGTATTAATGTATTAGGTACTTATTTAAATGTAATTTAAATGTATTTTAAGACATACACTTGGGAGAAAAAAAATCGATCCACCTAAAAAATTGCCATTTTTTTTTTGTTTTAAAGCCTAAACATTCTCTAATTTTGTTTTTATCAAGGATGATTAAAAATAGTTATTTTTTTATTAAGCAGAAATCACATTTTGCGCTCGTAATAAAAACCATATTTTTTCTACGATCTAAAATAAATAAATAAATAGACAGTAAATTCATAACCTAACATGATCACTTACAATTTTCTGCAAATCTGGTGGTTTAGAAGTAAAATCAGATACTTTCTCAGTTTTCTTGCTCTTTTCCAACAATTAAACTGTTCATAAACCATTTCGTATTTCTGTTCAGATTTTTCAGGCAGCAATTTTAAGGTCGCAGCACTTGCAATTTTCTGCAAATCCGGCGGGGTTGAAGTAAATTCCTCTTCACTGTCACTCTCGATATTTAAAACACAAATATTTAGCACAGATCGAGATTTGATTCCAAAATAAACAACAATTTTATGTAAAAACAATGGCGGACCATAATAACTCGTATATATGTCACAGCAGTTTTACGACTGACCTGCCGGTTGCCTACAATGAGCGCGCAAAATTCAATTTTGCGCTTGCTGTCATGGTAACGAGCAGAAAAGTAAAATACTAAGTCTGAAAACTTAATTAGTTTTTGTAGAAATGTTAACTTTTCTATTAGATCGTAGAATAAAGTATTTTCGTATTAACAGCAACAAAAAATGTACAACTATATTTCTTTTGCCCCATCTTCTAAGCTTGCATGGTACGCCACTGCAACTGTTTATCAATTTTTTAAAGTATCTCTTATTGCCGCAGTTTTAATGAATATTTTCTTTTTTATTTTTTTATATTTTTACTTCCGGTTTAGTACTGAAAAAATTACAACTTTCAGGAAAATCCTGATATCTCTCAAAACAGAAGTAAAGATATAAAAAATAAAGAAAATATTCATTAAAACTGCGACAATAAGAGATACTTTAACAATTTGATAACCAGTTGCAGTGGCGTGCCATGGAAGTCCTAGAAGATCCGGCAAAAAAACAAAGTTTGGAATGTTTTATTGCTGTTAATATAAAATAGTATATTAAAGTACTAGTTTCATAACATACGTTTTTAGCGCACGAGTACAAGTTTGGACTTTCTAGTGCTCTAAAAACGTGTTATGAAACGAGTGCGTTATACAATTTTTTCTATTTTGCTCTAAAATTTAAAAAACTTACATTTAAATTGATGACTGATTTAGGGATTATTGTTTTGGGTTGGCATTACAGTTTACACTATGTTTAAAATTTTAAGAACAAGTTATTTTGATATATTTTACAGTCATCTCTTCTTTTTTTACTGCAATTAACCAGTCCACAATTTTAACACGTTAAAAAATAACCCAAACACAAAATTTTGTAAAAAATTTAACTTTAAATCGACATTGACATTCGTACGCAAAACGTCAAGAGATAGGCTTTTGTATGTTGCCAACCCAACAGAAAAAAAAGTAGAGACCTCTTATGGGCCTATAAGAACACTCAAAATGCGTGTGATTATGAGCTTATAAGAGTAGCAAAATAGAAAAATACGTTTTTAATCATTCTAAATAAAAACAAAAGTAGAGAATGTTTAAGCTTTAAAACAAAAATATAATCAGTCAAATCCATTAACTAGTTTTCAAAATATTTGAATTTAAAAAAATTCAATTTTTTAGCTGAATCGATTTTTTTCCTCTCAAGTGTATATAAAATATAGAAATGAGAATGTTCGCCGACTAAGTGCGGTGTAACCGTATCTTTTTGAGTTTATTTATATCTGGGAAACGTTTGCCTGTTTCGGAGAAATAATCTGATTAAGTCATTTACGATGAATTCGCATAGCGAGTTTTACACAATTACTTCGGGATAAACTGAACATGTCATTTCCACTTTTTATATCACATAACAATTACAGGCAGCGGATACATAGGCCGGGATGCTGGTATTGCTTTCCCATTTTGAAAATTTTCAAAATTTTGGGAAAGCCTTGTATTCGTGCAATAATTTTCAATGTTTCTTGCGTATTTTTGCGTTTTATGACGTTTTATGTCGATATAAATCAATTTATCAAATTATATTAGTGTCCTTCGATTATACAATTAATAAACAAATATCGGGACTAGGACTTTAAATAAAAACAATAAGTTTTTTGCACTAGCGACGTTTCGTCTTTAATCAAGACTTTATCAAGCTTAGCGTACTTAAAACACTACATTTAACATAAATATTATTTAAATTAACAATTACGAACAATAAACAAAACTTTAGAACCGTACACGTAGACATATTTCAAATTAACTGTATAGTGTTTTAAGTATGCTAAGCTTGATAAAGTCTTGATTAAAGACGAAACGTCGCTAGTGCATAAAACTTATTGTTTTTATTTAAAGTCCTAGTCCCGATATTTGTTTATTAATTGAATAAATCAATTTCGAGCAACAACAAATATCGGTCGATAGAAGTCCAAACGAAAAATTGATTTTTTTGGTAGCTTATTGCCAGAGTGTTGGAGCTTATAGTATCCAAAGGAACCGATCTGGAGCCTGTAATGTAAAGTTTTAATAGTAAAAAGTAAAAAAAAACTTATAATTTTAAACAAACTTTCACTTTTTAAAAACATTTTCGTATAATTATTTGTAAGACGTAAAATGGCAGTCAATTTAACCCAGTTGTCAAAAATTATCAAAAGCACGATGGGTAATAAAAATACACTAAAATTCATTTTTAAACCACTAATCATAGAATCTGCGCCGACTCTATAAAACATTTCTTTTAGATTTTTTTTTTCAATTTTTTTTTGCACCGTTTTTTTTACAACTTTTTTTTCAAATTTCGACCCAGCTCCTGGCCTAAGACTTCAAAATGCCTCTCGTAGAACATCTAACAACTTCTACTTTTATAGAACGACAAGTCAAGAAACAGGAAAAAGTTTTCCATTTTTGATTGATCTCGAACAGCAATTATCAGTATTAATTGTAATTTTATCTCTCTTTCTCTCCCATTATTTTAGATAAAGATAGAGAGAAAATATTATATAGTGTTAAAAATCCAGGACAACTAAAAGTTGTATCGTTTAAACCCTCTTTTCTCTTAGGTCAACGTTTTGGTAAAACAACTGATTGTCACCATCTTTATTAATCATCCTTCCTCAAAAAACTATTATAGTGACAAGAACGTTGTTGTATTATTAAATAATATGAATCTACAGTTTTAATAGTGTATTTAATATAACGTTATAATGTTTTAGAATAATCGTAACAATGGTATTATATACCTCAAGGTTGTTATAACAACGTTTGGTTGTACTATTTTTAGATTTTTCTATCGGTGTGCAGAATATGATATTATCATCCATTTTACCGTGATAATTTTCTATTACAGAGCATCTACGACAGAAAATTACCATGACCTCAGTCCAAAAGGTAAATTTGGCTACTACATTTAACATAAATATTATTTAAATTAACAATTACGAACAATAAACAAAACTTTAGAACCGTACACGTAGACATATTTCAAATTAACTGTATAGTGTTTTAAGTATGCTAAGCTTGATAAAGTCTTGATTAAAGACGAAACGTCGCTAGTGCATAAAACTTATTGTTTTTATTTAAAGTCCTAGTCCAGATATTTGTTTATTAATTGAATAAATCAATTTCGAGCAACAACAAATATCGGTCGATCGTTGTGTCCGGGAAATCTTGTAAGCACGATAACTTAAGAACGCTTTAACCTAGAGACTTAAAATTTTGCATAAAGGTATGTTACCAAAAGTTCTCACTCGGGATTGTTTTTGGTGAACATTGGTGTGCGGCAAGGGGGGGGGGGTGGGAAATGGGGAAAAATTGATTTTTTTGGTAGCTTATTGCCAGAGTGTTGGAGCTTATAGTATCCAAAGGAACCGATCTGGAGCCTGTAATGTAAAGTTTTAATAGTAAAAAGTAAAAAAAAAAACTTATAATTTTAAACAAACTTTCACTTTTTAAAAACATTTTCGTATAATTATTTGTAAGACGTAAAATGGCAGTCAATTTAACCCAGTTGTCAAAAATTATCAAAAGCACGATGGGTAATAAAAATACACTAAAATTCATTTTTAAACCACTAATCATACAATCTGCGCCGACTCTATAAAACATTTCTTTTAGATTTTTTTTTTTCAATTTTTTTTTGCACCGTTTTTTTACAACTTTTTTTTCAAATTTCGACCCAGCTCCTGGCCTAAGACTTCAAAATGCCTCTCGTAGAACATCTAACAACTTCTACTTTTATAGAACGACAAGTCAAGAAACAGGAAAAAGTTTTCCATTTTTGATTGATCTCGAACAGCAATTATCAGTATTAACTGTAATTTTATCTCTCTTTCTCTCTCATTATTTTAGATAAAGATAGAGAGAAAATATTATATAGTGTTAAAAATCCAGGACAACTCGTTTAAACCCTCTTTTCTCTTAGGTCAACGTTTTGGTAAAACAACTGATTGTCACCATCTTTATTAATCATCCTTCCTCAAAAAACTATTATAGTGACAAGAACGTTGTTGTATTATTAAATAATATGAATCTACAGTTTTAATAGTGTATTTAATATAATGTTATAATGTTTTAGAATAATCGTAACAATGGTATTATATACCTCAAGGTTGTTATAACAACGTTTGGTTGTACTATTTTTAGATTTTTCTATCGGTGTGCAGAATATGATATTATCATCCATTTTACCGTGATAATTTTCTATTACAGAGCATCTACGACAGAAAATTACCATGGTAAAATAGGTGAAGTAAAATATACGACTGTATTTAGTAACTATTGACCTCAGTCCAAAAGGTAAATTTGGCTATGGATTTTGGGCTTTTAGTTTGTTACATTAGAACCTGGAGACCCAAACTAGCGCACAAGAAACAAACCTTTTTTTTTTTGCCGAAAACAGGAGCTTCTGGTTTTAATAATAATAATAATCTTTATTGACCAACAGTATACACCAATGACAGGACACGTATATATAAACATCTACATATATGATACAAAATATACACAATTAAGCAAAGTATTAATTATTTTTAAGTTCTGATAAAAAAATTGCATTTTTTGGAAACATAAAAATTAGTAGTCATTATTCAGTCAAAATTTTTACTGAAGATCACAGATTTTTCTGTGAATACTAATAAACTCATTTTTTAATAATTTGGGGCCCTTATTCTGGGCCAGGCTGTATACTGAAAATAGTGTTATTTCTGGCAGTAACAAGCTATAAATAAACAAATAAAATGAAATAAATATTCGTTCGACAGTGAATAACTTTTTATGTTGATTTTTTGACGTTTCACGTTGAAAAAGTAAACATGTCTGCAACTTACATGAACCTGTTTTTCGCAGATATACACAAATCATTCCACGCGCAATTAAGTCATTGCAAGGATCTGGAATTTGTATATGGAAAATGACACAATTAACTTGTAAATAACACGGAACTACAAAATGTTTCCCTAGCAGAATAATCCTCGATAATCCTGTTTGTCACACGCAGAAAAAATAGTTCACTCCAATGACCAGCCGTACATTTAGATCAAATAAAGAGAGAAGTTATAAAGAGAAAAAAAACATTTTAAATTATTTTTTAAAACACATGAAGATGTTTTTAAGTAAAAAACTATTTTAATCTTTATAACACAACTATGCGTAAAGTAGGTCAACTTATGTCCAAACCTAGGAAACTTATGACCTACTCTTAAATTTGACAGCCATTGATAATAACCCATTGTGTGTGAAGATTTTGTACTGGGTTTAGTGTTTAGCGAGCTGTTTTATGTATTCTTTAATAATTTTTCAAATTTTTTTTTTTTTAATTTCTTTTTGCAAAAAACGAAAAAAATTTGAATTATTTTTTTCAAAAAAGAACTTAAAAAAAACCTAAAAAAGTCCAAAATTTTTCAATTTTTACATTTATTTTCAAAAAGTACGTAGAGCATATGCAGCGTCACTACTTGAAATGAATGTGCTTGACTTGGCTTCTCCCTAACGATTTTTTTTTGAAAAATTTCTTAAAAAAGCCTTGCCAAAATACATTTGCTGGAAAAAGTTCTCACAGGAAATGCGGTACTAATCTTCGAAACTGAACGTGTCTTGTTCGAAATATCTGGGAATGTGCGTGCGCGTTGCATAAAATTATGTCCGTCGTACCGAATAAATAAAAAGTGATACACAAATATATACATAATAAAAAAAAAGAAAAAAAAATAGAATCGGTTCATGTGCAACATAGTCCCCGACATAATTTATTAGCGGGTCGTACAAAGCACACCGCGATAACAGTGTAAAACGATTATAAGCCTGTTGTATCATAACTTTGTATTATTTTACTCTGCGCCGTCTACAAATTGAAGAGTTTCATAAAGTCCTGAAGAAGTTTTTATAAGAAACGAATCGTGAACATGTTGAAATAGTTTTTTCTGAACTATTTAGGTACTACGCTCGCCACAAACAAGTGGGATAAGAAGTTATCAACAAATCCTACATGTTATCTGATATTTTAACAATTTAAATCAGACTCTTAATAATAGGTTATATCATGCTTGACAGTAATTTTTACACCCTATTGGTACACTGCATGCAACTGATTTATTACTAGAAGTAGAAGAAGAAATAAACGTATATTTAGATCATTAAAAAACACTATTCACTCATCGCAGTAATAAGAAGAATCCAGCGCATGCGCACTGATTTTCTTATTTTTGTTTTGACGTATGCCAAAAATTATTTTAAGGTTATGTAACATTCTTTTGCAGAATTTTACAAAAATATCTACTTTTTTCTTTGCGACCTAACAGTTTTTTTTTTATTGGCTAAAAGTACTCGCTTTTAATAGTATTTTCGTAAAGAAAAATTGCGGAATATTTATTAATAAATATTTGATTCTTAAAATATATCACCTTCTAAATTCTGAAATATCGTATCTAAAAATTGTCTCCCATTAAAAAAAACACCAAACCAGCAAACTACCAAACCAAACCATTGTTAACGTAAACCAACGCCTCCCATTAAAAAAACAACAAACTAGCAAACTACCAAACCAAACCATTGTTAACGTAAACCAACGCCCCCATTAAAAAAATCAAACAGAAATTCGTGAGTATTTTAACAATCTTTTGCTATATATTCTAACAAAAAAACTGGATTTTCTGCACCTAATTATATTCAAGACAGTAAGTTTTAGTAATAAAACCAGAAATCAGTGCAAAAATATAGTTCATTTTTGTGGACCTGATGCGCACCTGATGCGCACCACTCAAATTAAACTATTTCATAAAACTACAACTGCCTAAACGGAAGCCCGTTTTGACATCCGTCAAAACAAAAATAAGCAAACCAGTGCGCATGTGCTAGATTCTTCTCATTACTGCGGTGAGTGAATCGTTAAAAAACCGCTATCCTACTTCTTTTTGGCGAGCATAATATAAATACTATACTATATTTAAGGAAAGTCTTTCTCTTTGGTTTAGGCAACCAGGGCTATCCAATCATTTACTATGGGGGGTGAAAAGTGCATTATTGACTGTCTGGTACCACTTTGTCTTCTTGCTCTTGTTACAATGAGGTTATCTATTTAAATTTTAAAATATCTATCAATTTCAAATACTTAAATACAAAACTTCATTATAAAATAATACTTTATAAGTTTTATTCGAATTATTTTAGGCACATAATTGATTGAGTTATTTTTCGCGCATTTAATCAGAAATAGCATTGATGCTGCTGAACCGTGCGCCGAGATATAGTCCCTCAACGGTTTAACTGGAA
The DNA here is from genome assembly GCA_958510825.1 of Brachypterus glaber. Lineage (NCBI taxonomy): Eukaryota > Metazoa > Arthropoda > Insecta > Coleoptera > Kateretidae > Brachypterus > Brachypterus glaber. Next base: position 4,709,791 of record OY294050.1, read on the forward strand.
GCCATTTGTTTTTTTTAACAACCTAGTATTATCAACTGCGGAGATTCAAGTGTGGCGTACAACGCAACATGTCTTCACGGCTTGTTCACAAATACAGTGGCGTAGTTCGTCGACCGGCCGGCTTAACTTGAGGCCGTCGAGATGCTCATAACCAATATTAAATATTTGTATAATCCTAAGTCGTAAAGTGTCCGATTATATTTCGCAAATCTCAAGGTCGGCTGCTTTATTTGTCATAATAAAGTCCAAACTACCAGCTTTTATTACACTGTAGCCTATAGTAGGCTACATTTTATAAGATTGGTCTCGTAATGTAGTATAATTAAACTGCTCCTCACACAAATCAAAACGGATAAAATTTAATTTTATTGGTGTTTGACAAAAAATAAGTCGGTATTGAGAACAGTCTTTTGGTTTTCATTTATTTTTTGGTAAAAAACACCATCGATCAGTATGATGAATGAATCTTCACATTCTTATTTAAACATTTAAACTTGGGTGACCTGAGATAAGCTCTTCTCAAATTTTAATTGAATTGGCCTTAGAACAAGGAAAGTATTAGAAAAAAACAACTCGACTATTACCTAGTAACAGTTTCGTTTTTTTGATAAAACATTTATAAAATTTAATAATATCGTTATAATTTTCTGTAAAAGTTGTAAAGCACACTTGTTATGCAATTTAAACACCGGTTTTCTTTAGATTATCAATTTGTCTGTATATTTTCCAGTTCGCCAGTAGAGTATAGCAAACTTTTATGTACGACTTTACTGCCATGCCATATAATCATATGGACAATTTTCTAGCTAAAAATGAAAATTCAGTCAAATATTTGTGATCTTAAATAAGCTTTCTAAAGTTTTAATTACGTTGTCCCAGTAATAAAAGAGATAGAAGATAGATCCCACAAAGAGCGTAAGTAGTTATAATGTAAGCGGGCCCATGTAAGAAACGGGTCCATGAATATTCCTAGATACATTTGGGATAATAAGATCGCTTTAAAAACCTGTTTTCTGTTAAGTTTGTCAATTTGTCTGCATATTTTCCAGTTCGGTTCTGGTAAATAGTTGATTTATCAAGTTGCAATTCTCACATTCTTTAGATAAATCGCATTAAAAACAACAATCGAAATTAATACTGCCAGTAGATTACAGCAAACTTTTATGTACGACTTTGCTGCCATGACATTTCTTATCATATGGACAATTTTTTAAGCTAAAAATGGAGAAACAGTCAAATATTTGTGATCTTAAATAAGTTTTCTAATTTTAATTACGTTGTCCCTGCAGTAAAAGAGATAGAAGACATATCCCACCCCACTTAGAGCGTCACTTAGAGCGTAAGTAGTTAATGTAAGCGGGCCCATGTAAGAAACGGGCTCATGAATATTCCTAGATATATTTAGAATATTAAGAACGCTTTAAAAACCTGTTTTCTGTTAAGTTTGTCAATTTGTCTGCATATTTTCCAGTTCGGTTCTGGTAAATAGTTGATTTATCAAGTTGCAATTCTCACATTCTTTAGATAAATCGCATTAAAAACAACAATCGAAATTAATACTGCCAGTAGATTACAGCAAACTTTTATGTACGACTTTGCTGCCATGACATTTCTTATCATATGGACAATTTTTTAAGCTAAAAATGGAGAAACAGTCAAATATTTGTGATCTTAAATAAGTTTTCTAATTTTAATTACGTTGTCCCTGCAGTAAAAGAGATAGAAGACATATCCCACCCCACTTAGAGCGTCACTTAGAGCGTAAGTAGTTAATGTAAGCGGGCCCATGTAAGAAACGGGCCCATGAATATTCCTAGATACATTTGGGATAATAAGATCGCTTTAAAAACCTGTTTTCTGTTAAGTTTGTCAATTTGTCTGCATATTTTCCAGTTCGGTTCTGGTAAATAGTTGATTTATCAAGTTGCAATTCTCACATTCTTTAGATAAATCGCATTAAAAACAACAATCGAAATTAATACTGCCAGTAGATTACAGCAAACTTTTATGTACGACTTTGCTGCCATGACATTTCTTATCATATGGACAATTTTTTAAGCTAAAAATGGAGAAACAGTCAAATATTTGTGATCTTAAATAAGTTTTCTAATTTTAATTACGTTGTCCCTGCAGTAAAAGAGATAGAAGACATATCCCACCCCACTTAGAGCGTCACTTAGAGCGTAAGTAGTTAATGTAAGCGGGCCCATGTAAGAAACGGGCTCATGAATATTCCTAGATATATTTAGAATATTAAGAACGCTTTAAAAACCTGTTTTCTGTTAAGTTTGTCAATTTGTCTGCATATTTTCCAGTTCGGTTCTGGTAAATAGTTGATTTATCAAGTTGCAATTCTCACATTCTTTAGATAAATCGCATTAAAAACAACAATCGAAATTAATACTGCCAGTAGATTACAGCAAACTTTTATGTACGACTTTGCTGCCATGACATTTCTTATCATATGGACAATTTTTTAAGCTAAAAATGGAGAAACAGTCAAATATTTGTGATCTTAAATAAGTTTTCTAATTTTAATTACGTTGTCCCTGCAGTAAAAGAGATAGAAGACATATCCCACCCCACTTAGAGCGTCACTTAGAGCGTAAGTAGTTAATGTAAGCGGGCCCATGTAAGAAACGGGCCCATGAATATTCCTAGATACATTTGGGATAATAAGATCGCTTTAAAAACCTGTTTTCTGTTAAGTTTGTCAATTTGTCTGCATATTTTCCAGTTCGGTTCTGGTAAATAGTTGATTTATCAAGTTGCAATTCTCACATTCTTTAGATAAATCGCATTAAAAACAACAATCGAAATTAATACTGCCAGTAGATTACAGCAAACTTTTATGTACGACTTTGCTGCCATGACATTTCTTATCATATGGACAATTTTTTAAGCTAAAAATGGAGAAACAGTCAAATATTTGTGATCTTAAATAAGTTTTCTAATTTTAATTACGTTGTCCCTGCAGTAAAAGAGATAGAAGACATATCCCACCCCACTTAGAGCGTCACTTAGAGCGTAAGTAGTTAATGTAAGCGGGCCCATGTAAGAAACGGGCCCATGAATATTCCTAGATATATTTAGAATATTAAGAACGCTTTAAAAACCTGTTTTCTGTTAAGTTTGTCAATTTGTCTGCATATTTTCCAGTTCGGTTCTGGTAAATAGTTGATTTATCAAGTTGCAATTCTCACATTCTTTAGATAAATCGCATTAAAAACAACAATCGAAATTAATACTGCCAGTAGATTACAGCAAACTTTTATGTACGACTTTGCTGCCATGACATTTCTTATCATATGGACAATTTTTTAAGCTAAAAATGGAGAAACAGTCAAATATTTGTGATCTTAAATAAGTTTTCTAATTTTAATTACGTTGTCCCTGCAGTAAAAGAGATAGAAGACATATCCCACCCCACTTAGAGCGTCACTTAGAGCGTAAGTAGTTAATGTAAGCGGGCCCATGTAAGAAACGGGCCCATGAATATTCCTAGATACATTTGGGATAATAAGATCGCTTTAAAAACCTGTTTTCTGTTAAGTTTGTCAATTTGTCTGCATATTTTCCAGTTCGGTTCTGGTAAATAGTTGATTTATCAAGTTGCAATTCTCACATTCTTTAGATAAATCGCATTAAAAACAACAATCGAAATTAATACTGCCAGTAGATTACAGCAAACTTTTATGTACGACTTTGCTGCCATGACATTTCTTATCATATGGACAATTTTTTAAGCTAAAAATGGAGAAACAGTCAAATATTTGTGATCTTAAATAAGTTTTCTAATTTTAATTACGTTGTCCCTGCAGTAAAAGAGATAGAAGACATATCCCACCCCACTTAGAGCGTCACTTAGAGCGTAAGTAGTTAATGTAAGCGGGCCCATGTAAGAAACGGGCCCATGAATATTCCTAGATATATTTAGAATATTAAGAACGCTTTAAAAACCTGTTTTCTGTTAAGTTTGTCAATTTGTCTGCATATTTTCCAGTTCGGTTCTGGTAAATAGTTGATTTATCAAGTTGCAATTCTCACATTCTTTAGATAAATCGCATTAAAAACAACAATCGAAATTAATACTGCCAGTAGATTACAGCAAACTTTTATGTACGACTTTGCTGCCATGACATTTATGATCATATGGATTAATCCTTAATTACATGAAATGTCTTTACAAATTTATACCCATATCGATGCAATTTAAATACCTAATTGAGGAGGTCCATTTCAAAACTTGTCTTATCCGCTTTTAGTAATCCTCGGAGATGGTACAAGTGAAGTTGTATGTAAAAATTTGCTGTGATACAGGTGTATTTTTATTGGCTCATCAGGTAATCGAATAAAATATCTGTCTCGGATGAGCAAGAGGGCTTTCTCCTAAATATCTGGAAAAAAGCTTTCGATTTTTACTTTCTCATAAAAGAAAGTATTGCAAAAAAAATCATTTTTTTTTGCTTAAATCATCCTATTCTTTCCTGAAACTTAAGCAATAACAAAAACAGATGTCTCGGATGAGCAAGATGAATTTCTCCTAAATATCTGGAAAAAAGCTTTCGATTTTTACTTAAGTATTGAAAAAAATCATTTTTTTTGCTTAAATCATCTTATTTTTTCCTGAAACGTCGAGAAAAATTAAATTAAGCAATAAAAAAAATTATATCTGTCTGTCGTTAACCACGATAACTTAAGAACGCTTGAGCTAGCGACTTGAAATTTGTTGTGCAGATGTATTTTTATATTATCTTGCACAAGTTCATTTTTGAGCAAAATCCGTTTGGGAAAAGGGGGGTAAAGAGGGGTTTAAATTTTGTTTTAGTCGTATTTTTTTTATTTACAATAGAAGAAAAAATTATAAACCACATAAACCGTTAAATAGAACTATATAAAAAAATTTATTATCATTTTTTTTCAGCGCCCCCCAAAATGTAAATTATGAGAAAGTAAAAATTGATTATATACATAACTTTCTTATTATTCACAAAATTTAAAAACCACATAAAAAAGTAAAATAAAATTACATAATAAATGTAATTATCTTTCATACAAACAAGCTCTGGTAAAAATTTAAACCTCTTAAGTTGAAAGGAACGAAATATATCATATACATACAAACAGGCAGACAGACTAATACACCGCAAGAAGAGAAAATTAAAACATTGTTTCTCCACAAATTATTAAAAAACAAGGCAACATCTTTTTTTTTTAATTTCAGGTCGATAACCCTAAATTAACATTTATTTTTACAGTGTATCTCCTAACTGTCCCCAAAATTTTAAGCAATTATACTAATGCGTTCAAGAGTGTTGCTCCAAATTCTTTTCTTACATGTTCTCGGCACTTGTTTGTTTAACAGCCCTAATTTATAAAATAGATAAAGCATCAAAATCTATAAGGTTAATAAAAGGTATTCTCGAGTTATTTACTCTTCACGGCGCGTTTACGGTAGTTTAGAATTTTCTAAATTTACCAAAAAACGGTCTAGACCAAAAAATTGGATAAAAATGTGTTTCATGAAAAAAATAAGAAACTACTAATAATAGTATATTAAAGTACTAGTTTCATAACATACGTTTTTAGCGCACAAGTACAAGTTTAGAAAACGAGTCGCTTGCGGTGAGTTTTCTAAAGTACTAGTGCGCTAAAAACGTGTTATGAAACGAGTACTTTATACAATTTTTTCTATTTTGCTCTAAAATTCAAAAAACTTACATTTAAATTGATGACTGATTTAGGGATTTTTTTTTTCGAATTGGCATTACAGTTTTCGCTATGTTTAAAATTCTAAGAACGAATATTATTTTAATATATTTTATTGTAATTTCTTCTCTTTTCCACTGCAAGTAACCAAGCCACAATTTTAAGACGGTAAAACATAACCTAAACACAAAATTTTGTAGAAAATTAAACTTTAAACCGACGTTCACAATTGCACGGCAAACGTCAAGAGATAGACTTTTGTCTGTTGCCAACCCAAAAGAAAAGAAAGTAGAGACCTCTTATGGGCCTATAAGAACACGCAAAATGCTTGTGATTATGAGCTTATAAGAGAGATGCGTGTGATTATGAGCTTATAAGAGACGCAAAATAGAAAAAAATATTTTGTGAACCCAATAATTTTTTGTTTGTCAAATTGACAATAAAGTACTTTTATTATTATTATTAAGAAACTATAAAAATGTCCGTCCGTCCACCAGTCCGATGTCACGTTTTTGTGTACAACCCAGCAAAACTTTACCGACGGGCCATCACTGGGCCATCACACGGGTTGATGGTTCGTAGGTTTTTTTTCTGGGAAGATAACTATCCTATTTTCAGGCAAAATAAAGTTCTATGAGAGAAAGATCCGTGTTGTTTTTGACAATAAATTAAAAAAAAAGTATGTATAAACAAAAAAGATATGGGGGCGCCACTATTTAATAAAGTATAATCAAAGCAATTATATATTTTGAAAAGTATAGAAATTGAAAACGCAATATACTATCCACTGTGACGAGTATATAATGGAATGCGAAGCATTACATATCTTCACGGCTTGTTTTAATTTAGTGATTTCGATCGAGAGTGTATTATTTTCAATTGAAGAGTAGGTTATTTTCAAAACGGGTTATTTGAGTCCACTATCTTAGTAAATTACCGTAATTAGAAATTTACATTCCTCTTTGGCCTTTACAGTGAATGCAGAGTAATTAGTTCTCCATAGATCGGATATATATTATTATATATCTATATGTTGTAAAATAGGCTCTTCACTCAGAAAAGGTACCAACCTGTCGGTTACAGTGGGCTTTTTACCCTAAAATTTAACAATTTTTAAATCTAAAATACTCTTTTTAAATTTGGCGCAGTCGGTATTAACCCCTTCGGGACCATAGCCTTATACATATATCATCAAATCAATTAAATTGGGCCTCAAGACCACTACTGTCTGATTTTTTCGAACTGTCACCTGGCCGAAATGCTTGCAATGCACAATCGCCTATACAACACACACATTATTTTACCTTTTCTCTTCCCTCAGCTCACAGGTGCCAGTTAGTAAAGTATATTACATAACTAGTGTGGAAAGTGACATATTTCACGCTAGTGGGAAGGTTTACGAACGAGCCGCCGGGCGAGTGAGGAAACCCCACGAGTGTATGAAATACACTTTCCAACGAGTTATGTACACTATTTTTCCTACGATCCCGAAAAAATATGAAGTTTATGATTTTAAAATGTTTTAATTTGTATTAATTTTTAAGAAAGGCAAAGCACAAAATAATTATAAATAGCATACAAATTTATATATGTTGGTATGTCAAACAGGAAATATGATTTTCATTTAGCTTTAGTTTTCTTGGTTTTATATTTAATACAATACATAGCTGTTTAATGGGTTGCCTATTCCTAAATAAATGCAAACTTGAGTTTGCTTATTAAATTAAATTTCTGTGGTTATGCTGCTATATAAGACAGTAAAATTGTCTGTTTTATATTTCGTAAGAAAAATACTGTGTATTTTGATGTTTTTTATGTAATGTAAGGTAACTAAATAAAAACTTAAGTAATTTTTATAAGATCTAAACTGTCTAGACTAGACAGTAATGGTCAAAATAGTAACGTTATAACTATAGTTTCTATTTTTGACATGAAAAACAGAAATATTTGGATTAAAACACTTAAATATATAAAAGGCTGTGGTGAAAAGTGGTTTATAAAACAAGGTGAATCTATGAGGTAAATATCTAAATAAAATTAGGCAAACCTCCATACATAAATATCACACGAGTGTGATATAAAAATATCAAACTAGTGCGATATGAGGCGTTTTCTAAAGAACAAAAGAGTGTGCTAAATGTCATTTTCATAGAGGATCGTAGGAAAAAATTTTAACAGTACAACGTTGTCAAGCTGTGTCAGATGCCAACAAAATGGTACACGTTCTGCTGAATTTCCACGTATGCTGTAAAATACCTTTAAAGTTTGAGAATTAATTGCACAATTTACAACAAACTTGCTCACCAATTATATTACGAGTGAATAGAATTTGAACAATTAACAACAAAAAATCCTCCATGCTACGTGAGAATTATTAACTTTAATCTGCACTTTTTTTATAAATTGATTTCTAGTAAATAATGAAGAGGAAGTAGAGAGTGTAATTTTACAGTAAATGGCATTGTTAGCAAGAAAAATAGAAATTATTCATCTTCGCTTCACACATAGGTTTTTACTTAAAAGTTTTTAGCTAATCTTCACTTCAGAGAATAGTTTTTATTTAAAACTTTTTAACTAATCCGGTATTTAAAATTTGTTTTACCATAATTAGCACCCAACGTGAGGCTGTTTTTAGGTTTTCATTAAAATAATTTGATCCTTCTTGAAATACGAAAAGAATATATACACTAATTTTTGTTATAATTGGGATGATTAATCCTACAAATATGGTCCTTTTTTAGTCGTATACGTTAACAATTATCCAGCTAGGAACTGGGACGTCAATGGTTCCTGATCTTAGTAACCTGGAAACGTAATGACGTTATTGATCCCTGGTTTAAAGAAATTAATAATGTTTAATATCTGGCTTAAAGGTTTTAAAGGAACAAATCTTAAACACAATAAACGTAAAGGGAATTTTTTCTGCTGAAAGTGGTTTCTTAGTCATTTCAATTTCAATAAAATGATAGATTTATGACAGAAATGATCTAATCCAGTTTCTATAACAGAAAATTGAATCGTATAGCATTGATGTTAACAATCAAAGGAGATATATGGTTGTCCATATAAAAGCAATAAAATATCGTCATATAATATATTGCAGATATTATAATACATAATGTATCAATTATGTTATTGTGACCGTCTGTCAACGTATGATAAAATGCAAAAACCAGTCATGAATATATTTAGAGCTTTGCAATAAATTGGTAATAAATATTTAAAGATTTTTTTCTGTATGTATTCGCATGTTTTACAAAATTTTTTAAATGCCTTTAATTTTTCACAAAATTGTCTATTTTTCGAAAATAGTGAAGTTCTATATAAAGTTTTTACTTTATAATTTGATGTGCTTATATGGGATCACGACTCGTTAAGAATTAAAATCTTACAAAGGTGTCACTCTGATTGATCGCGGAAATAAACAGATTGGTCACAGCTCAATTTAATTCTCGGGTTCCTATCTGCTTTTTTTCGGCACTGGCTGTCTTTATACAGGCGTCGCACACTGGGCCTTTTTTCAAAACTGACTGGTTAACAATGAAAATTGATGGTAATACTGTGCTTTTAAATTTCTCCACAGGAAAGGATTTTCCTATCCTATTAGCTACAAAAATTAGCCAATATATGTGGCTAATAGAATTAGCACAGATTTAGGTAGTGTGAAAAAAATAAGCCTCACGTTGGGCGCCAATTTACATTGTCTTCGTAGTTATTTTAATTTCAACAGCATTTGATATATTTCAGGGTAAAAAATGATATAAATCAGGCCACTGTGTGTCCGTCATCTTCACTTTAAGTGCCCCAGCATGTTTAGATAAGGCGAAGCTTTCTTTGATCCCGCCACAATGGAATTTGAAAGGCATTAAATATTGTAACCTTTGTGTTGTTCTATACGTTTTGACAAATACCGTTTAACTCCCATTCTGTTACACTCTTTCCACTGTTTTCGACAATTCAATTTTATCGACACCTTTTCATTTACGCTTATCGAATAAATGCCGCCTACATAATTAACACTAACACCCAGAAACTCGCATAACTTATTTTATTCACAAGCATGCAGAAAAACGTTCTTTATATGCATTATAAAAAGTTTCAAAATCTATCATATTTGTCTGTATCTTTAAAAGTTAATAAAGCTTTTATTTTCTAACCTAGGTTAGATATAAATTCGTTTCTAACCTGTTTTGGCGTTTTTGGCTTTACCTCATAGATGGCGTAACTATCGCCTCGTCAGTAGAGAGCTGTGGTTTGCGAATAAAATAACCTAACATTCTTGTTTATTTCTGATTAAAAAAATAAATAATATTTATGGTTCATACCGAGACCAATAATAGGAAATAACAAAGAGTCATATATTATAAATTTAAATTTAAATACTTAAAATTTATAGAAATCTGTAAAATTTCCGTAGATCATTGGCTTGTTAATAGATGGCACCACTTGATTAGACGTTTGTTGTTACGGTAATTAGTGTATTCTACAACAGCAACAAAAATAGGAAATAATAATAAAAAGAAGTGTTTAAAATTATGCTAATTTCATTTTATCATTGGGTTAGAAATATACTATTTATTTACTTATAATTTAGTAATCAGTCTATTAAAATGCATTTAATAGGTTGGAAAAGATCTCTTTTCCTACCTTGAGAAAAAAACATCAGGTTTTTATGGTCAAATTTACTTAAAATGGAAATTAGGCGCTTCTGCTTAAAAAATTTTCCCATTCTCACAAAAGCCGTTTTCTTGCTTACCCATTTTTTTTTTTCGAATATTCTCTCATGGTAAAAAAAATCTTCATTCACTTATTATAAAGGAAACATTTCTTGTATGAAATATAGAATACAATAAAATACAATACCTACACTATATTCAGCGGCAAGGTTCTGTTCAATGAATTTTAAAAACCATATCACTTTTTATTTTATTTTAATTAATTTTTCTATGGGTTTTTTACTATAGTTTAGTTTCAGAGTTAGTATCCCTGAAAAAAAATATGAAATTCTTCGAGTAGATACCGTGACAAGTTGGTAAGTAATCGTAAACAGAGTTAATTAATTTACAGTAAAAAATAGTCTTCTCTGTCAAGTGGATAAATCAACAGTCATTCTGGAATTATTATTAAGCGGCCTTTCATTGCCAACCTTTATTGCGAATATATTTATAAATAGGGGTCGGTTATCAGTGATAACTTATCATGTAACTTTTATGGACTTTTTGCGCAGAAAAACGATGTGACCCTTATGTAGACCCAAAAGAATCAAGTCAGGTTTTTAAACACCTTTTTAGGAAGTTATAGAACCTATATTGAGAGACTATATTTTCTTTATAGCTTTGGCCTACAGCACCTGATTTCTATTTTATTTTGACGTTTACTTCCCATCGTCAAAGTTACATACCCATAAAGATTCCCCATGCATAAACTTTTATCACTTTATTATATTTCTTTTCTATAGTACTTACTAAAACTTTCTTTTTTTTTAATTAAAGGTGTTTTTTCCTATTTTTAATGTCTTTTCCGGATCTGCTATTATCACTTCTTTATCTTTTCTCTATTTTTAATTATAGTGGTGGTCCCCCTTTTAATTTTAATCCATTTCCACTCATTAAAATAATACACTACACTATATTATAATACTGTATAAAATAAAAGTTTATTGGTTAGAACAGTTGTCAGCTAAGACAGACTCGTTTTTTTCGCGTTATTATTAAACCAGATACTAATAAACAAATTATTGTAATTTTAATAAAATAATAAATTAGGAGTATTCCAAATAAAATTATTTATAATGTAGATACAAATTATAAAACATTATTTGATCAATGTAAAAAGAATATATTTTTGAAATTTTAGTGTTTAAATTAAAATTGCATATAAAAATGGTTTCAAATAAGCTATATCTCAAAAATAAAAGCTAGTAGGGAACTTTTTTTCTACCGCTTTTTGGGTGTATATTAACCTCGATATTAACTGACATAAATTTTCTTTCGATAACTTTAATATTAACGCCAAAAAACAACTGATCTGTCTTATCTGGGCACCCTGTATATATAAATGGATTTTGGGATAAACATCTGAAACTGAAACAGTGTTTACAGTTACGCAATGTAAAGGCTGACCTTAAAATTTGAATTTAATTCACAATATACAGTTTGTTTTGGTTATTGTTTGTAAAAGTGCATAATGAGGCATGCGAGCACGCCTGCGTAAGTTTACGTCGGCAAAAAATAATTGGAAATATAAATCGCAGTTTGCGTTGACATTATTTGGTATGGGTGGATGTACGTTCCAGCTAGGGTTGCCATGACAACAACATTAAAATTAAAGACAAAAATATGCTGATAGTGTGCTTTGAGAGTATTAAAGAAAATACACTGCCCAGTAAAAGAGCTTTCTCATTTTTCACCTCCGCGCGTAAAATGGATTTTTTATTATCAGATTCACTTTCAGCAACCTCAAAAACCCCAATATACCAATTTTCACGAAAAATACGCCCCGCCCCTCAGGGAGTGAAATTAGAAAAATGTAATCAGATTCATATTCGTCGACCCCAAAAACCCCTATATAACAATTTTGACGAAAATATTGAAAATATTATATATAAAAAACAATACACATAAAAAAGTTTGGGGCAAAAATGTGTTAAGAATCACATTTTTGTCTGTCTAGGCACGCCTCTGGATAAATTTAAAAAAAATTAACATAAGCGTATTGCCCTTATTAATACTAGTATACATGCAAAAGCTTGTCGCTCTAGATTAAAGGGTACCAGAGTTATTAATTAAAAACCTTATTTTTATTACAATTTTAAAAGGCCCTAGTTCCCTTAGGGCTCATTTCCGGACCAACCTTTATAGAAACTTTTTTTCATATTTTTGGATGTAGAATCACCTCTTAAATTTTGGCATGCCAGATATTGATCACCCTGTATACTTTCGAAAAATGTAAAAGAAAACGATCGATTTTTTGAAAATTATAAACCAGAATGATCCCTTAAAGGACGAAGAGGCAAAATAATGAACTATTCTTTGAAATAAAGGATGTCTGGCAACCCTAGTTCCATCATAGTAAATCGGGTGAATGTTTTTGTTTCCCTTCAATTTCATCAGCGGTCGTATAACGAATATCGATAGCGCAGGAATGTCCGATAGGCAAAGATAAAAGTGGAAACAGTAGCCGCGCAGCGTGCATGTTTACGATTTTGCACAAAGTCTGTTGCTCCTTTGGCACTTTGCATTTCAAATGGACGTGTTTTTACGCCAACTTCGTGCTAGATCGAACTCTGATATTTAGCATAAAGATATGTATTATCCGTGTACACACAAAGAAATTCTTACTTAAAACAAGTACGTAATATTCAGACCAAGAGGCTCAAAAGTTTGTATATCCGCAAGTATTTAAATCTAATGTTTTGCTAGATTGAAGTTGAATACGTAATTTACTTGGACCAATAGGTTAAAACTTGAATCACGTAAAAGTGCTTGGTTTGAATAATAAAATTTCTTGTATTGAGTTTTAAAGAAACTTAAACTGAAGATGACAATTAGGTATTTGTAACAAGTATATAACACAAACATCAAATATATGAAATGGGTACCTTTTCTAGACGGGTGGAAAAATGAGGAAGTTTATAAAATAAGACATCAAACTGACTTTTTCTGTATTTTTGGACCATATACTTTCGTTTTTTCTTTGTAGCTTTATCAGATTATTTTTCTGGCCGCACCATTATTAGAAATTTATTAAAAGAAAAATTAATTTTACCTATAATTGAAATTTTACTACTGTCAAAATTTGACATCTAATTAAAAATGTAAAAATATATAAAAATTTATTAAAATGCCTATCTCGGAAACTAACAGTCCTACTAAAATGATCACATATGTTTTTGTAGGGAATTAAACAATATTTTCATTTATGCAAAAAATGTCCTATTATAAACAACAAGTGAGATATCGCTAAAAGCTAAAAATTATTGTTTTTGTCCATTTTGCCCCTTGCTCTACGCTAAAGTCCAAATCAAATCAAATCGGACATTCCGTTAAAAAGTTGTAAGGTTTACAGACAGGCATTTTTTTAACACCCATTTTTTTCACATTTTCTCGACGTTTCATGAAATTCTTAAGCCGAAACTGAAAAAAAAAAGATGATTTTTTGGTCGATTTTAATAACGGGTGTTTCCACCCGCAAAAAAACTTCATATTGGATTTTTTTCTCTGTGTGTAACGTTGCCCGTTCTTCACTCTAAGGAGGTGCCACTGAAGATCTACTTAAATAGTTGGCTTATCCCATCTACACCACTAACGACGTTCTCACATAAACTCATTTCAACAATCGCACCACCGAAGATTCACTCTTCAACCTTAACAAAACACGGTCTACCGATCCTACAACGATACCTAAAACGTACACTGAGATGGTAAAGAAATAGATGCACGTTTAAACATATCAATTACAAACAAAAAATCCAATTATTTTAATAGACGACTTGGCAATGTCGGGTTGCAATCTGGTAATCTCTAAACGTCTATATCCCGAATTTCAATAAAATCGTTCCAGGAATACATAATTCTTAATCGATACCTGAAATGTACACAAAGATATCTAAAACGTACACTAAGATGGTAACGAAATTTAATATTACTAATTACAAACAAAAAATCAAATATTTTAACAGACGGCTTGCAAATGCCGTGTTTCAATCTGAAATTAATCTAAACGACTATATCCCGGATTTCAATAAAATCGTCCAGGAATACATAATTTTTCTGTATCCATATCATCTATGTAAAGAAAAAATATTAGTGGCTCAAGAATGAGTCCTTGAGGAACTTTTTTATTTAATACCAAATAATTAAGTAAGTAATAACTTAGTCATATGCTATCCCTAAACGATACCTGAAATGTACACTAGTGTAAAAAATAAATACACGTTAAAAATTACAAACAAAAAATATGTTCCATTTTTTTTCAAATACTTCAATATTCGAGTTGATAATCTTGTATTGCAATATAAGAATATTGGATCTAGAAGTCTATATATCGAATATCAATAAAATAGATTCAGAAGAAGATCATAATATTGTCTTAATAATTATTCGGTATCCAAGTCATCTGTATAACGGAAAAATAATAATAGTCCGAGAATGAGTCCTTGAGTAACTTCTTTAATAAATAATCGAGAAAGTACTAACTTGGTCATAATCTACTAAGGGCCAGTTACTAATATTCTGTCTTTAAATTTTGGAATTGTTATTTATAATTTTGACATCTTATGTCGCCCATGAGATGTTGAAATTAAATTAATTTTTATTCTACATTTAAAAAAACACCCACCATTATTCAACTGATCTATGGTCGTGTGCCTTTGCTCTTTCCCTGCGTCTCGAGGGTTAATATAAAATGCGATATGTTTTTTTATAATCCTTTCCGTTGTTGTATAATAGTACAAAATACGTAGGACGAAGAAAAACAATCAATTACCCATTGTAAAGCGATTGTTAACAATACTTTTTTTTTTATCAAAGTCATCGTATCTATCTAGCGAATAAAAACTAGAAGAACAGTTCTACGCGTGCACTTTACCACAAATTATGTTTTATGATACTTTAAAGATACACATTTCAATATAGTAAAAGTAAAAATTAATCGTTGATTAATATGATTAATTATGTTTGTTATTTTATTTTCTATGGATATCGCTGTAAATAATTTTTATATTTTGGGGCCCCCTGCCCCATCCTGTCATGGAATAAATTATATAAATAAATAATTTTTTGTGTATTTTTTTTTATATTTTAGGTGATTTTTAAACTTTTCTTCTATTGTAAGTTATAAAATTAGGGAACGTTCAATATTACGTAACGCAAATTGTACCAAAATTCATACACTTCATACCCCGGTTCTCGCGTTATAATAGATTATAATTTCATATTTTGTCTACCCCCCCTAACATACTCCTTTTAGGGGGGTAGCCAAAATCTCTACAGCCTTAAATAACGCGAGAACCGAGGTATGAAGTGTATGAATTTTGGTACAATTTGCCTTACGTAACACTTGAAGGTTCCCTTATATACAGAAACAGTTTTTTACATTTTGGGGAGCAGAGGGGGCTATGAAAAAAAGGATAATAGTATTTGTTTTTATTTAACTTTAACCTAGTTTTTAATTTTTTGTCCTGTTGTGAATAATAAAAAAAAATAAAAATTTAACCCTCCTTTTACCACTTCCTCCAAAACCGATTTTGCTCAAATACGAACTGTCTAAGATAATATAAGAATACATCTGCATACTAAAAGTCTCTAGCTCAAAGCGTTCTTAAGTTATCGTGGATAAAGGCATATACACAGGCAGATCGACATATAGAGGGACATCTTTCTTTTTGTTGCTTATTTTGATTTTTCACGACGTTTCAGGAAAAAATAAAATTATTTCGGAAAAAAATTTTGATTACTTTATGAGAAAGTAAAAACAAAAAACATAAACAAAGTATGAATGCAATACTCTTGTACCTTTTGTGTGAAAGTAATGATAGAATGGCGATTGTGCGTTATAGGACTTGGTTGAAATTCCAAACAACTATTTTATTTGTATATTCCCTTAAAAATTGGTTATTTTTATTTTTTATTAATAGCTGAATAATAACAATAATAAACTTAATGCAAGACCGCTTTTACTTACTTACTGGTAACTATAGGCAAAGCCAGGCTGAGAATATAGTCGAAGAGCTGGTGAACATTTTTAACAAGTAATTTTTTCCCGGTTGAATTTAACAAACACATTATTTCTCAACGCGAATTTTAATCAAGCTATTGCCAAATCACCAGGAACCAGATCTTGTTTTTTAAGTGGTAGAAGCTCAAAAAAGTTTTTAAAAGTTACCAAAAAATCTTTAAATTAAAAAGTCATATACATTACTTTTATTACATTTACATTAAGCTATTTTATATCGGCACTTAATACTAAGAGTGCCGATGTATTGAAATCTTCGGCGAAAAGTCAAAATCTTTGAAAAACATTTCTCGACATTTTAGCCTTCCTGAGTCGAAATCAGTATTATATCAAAGATTTATTTTAAATTGCTCAAAAAATGTTATAAACTATTTTTTCCTAATAATAATTTATAATACAAGGCCGAAAAGTTAAATTTTTCGATTGAGTAGGGTTTTAGAAGCCGAGGGCCGGCCGATGGGGCCTGCCCGAGGGTAAAAAGCTCAAACGAAATCGAAATTTAACTTTTTGCCCGTGTATTATACAATATTTTTTATTCGATTGTTATTAATTATAATAAATTATTAAAATATACTTCTATTTACTGTCTTATTACTTATCTAGTTATCGATGACAAATTGCTATCCAATCAAATCGCTAAAAAACAATTGATTCGTTTCTTTTGCGTGCGGTTTCATTTTCAAATCAGCTTGTGTTGGTTGGTAAGTATAGGTAAGTAGGTAAGTTAAAGTTTTCATGATTCTCATTTTTAGCACTCTTTTTGGGCATTTAGCACCCAAAGGAACTGAAATCTAGCGATTTGAAAATAGCTTAATTAGAATGTGTGTACTTTAAGGTATATGTAAAATCGACCGGGAGAAAATAAGTTGTTAAAAAAGTCCAACAGATCTCCGACTAATGCGTTTAAAGTAGAATGTATGTAATTTTATTTTCGGCTGACTCATATCTTATAACTAGCATATTTTTCAAATTAAATAATAAAAGCAATCTTGGGAATACAGCGGAGATTATTAATATTCCTTATCATTAAATATTTTTTTTTTTCGAAAAAAACACTTAAGTACGCCATATTTTACAAATTAACTCAAATGAATAAACTACTGTTTTAAACATCAGTACTACTCTGCCCTCCTTAGTTAAAACGTCCTAACTAACATTGCTATTTTCCCATGGCCAAATTCCCTGACTTCCAGGTCTTATTTTCCATTCCCTGGCTTTTTTCTGACTTTCCTGAACTCCCTGACTGGTGGGAACCCTGGAAAATAGATAAATATGGAAACCGGTATAAGCCGAAAATGAAAAAAAAATGTTGGTTTAAACGTTTTAACTCTAAGGAGGGTAGTGCTAGTTACCTCTACTAGAGGGCGACATATTTATCCTTCCTTTCAAAAAAGCTAATAGGTAGTTTACTGCCCTGTTGCCCAAGTTGTCCTATCTGCAAATTAGATGTTTTATTGTTTTTGTTTGCACTTTTTGAAAACGTTTAAATAAATATGGCGTTGGGTTCTGCTTTATTTTAAATCAAAAACAAGTGATATCCTTTGAAAAAAAAATATTTTTTTGTCAGAAAAATAAATTGTCATACTAAATGCATTTGTTCTATCTGTGAAAGTTAGGACAAAATGATCTAAAAAGTCCAATCAAATTACTAAGATCTGTAAAGTTAGTCCTAGTCCTGACTTATTCGTCTAGTAAAGACTAGTTAGGACTTTTTTATTTAGAAAACATTGAAAGTTTTCCTCATAGGACAAAAATCTTAGGCTAATTTTTAGGATTTGGGTTTTAGATAGGACATTTCTTTTTAGCAGGCACATGGGGCTAGTGTAAAGCAATGGTGTGAATTTTTGCAGATAGGACAACTTGTCTCAGAAGGGCAGTTTAGAGGTTTTAAATTTTATTTGTACATTCTTACCGTACTACTGGGTGGCGCTGATAATGCCAAACGAGACAGAAACAGACCTGTCTGCCATTTTGGTAGAAGTTTATTAAAACTAAAAGAAAGCAATTGTTCATCTAGCTTATTAACATAAAATAATAAGATTAACCGTAACTATTTAACCTCTAAAGCATTTTAATTAAATAGTAATTATACCTTATGTTTTTTCATATTTAAAGCATTAATTTAAAAAAAAAATAAACCGGGTAATAAAAGTTAATTTATGTTCATTAAAATGCCAATTTTAATTTATATGTTTTTTTTTTGTGTTTATTAAATGCAAATTAATAATATAAACTTTCTGTTTTTTGACAAAATTATTATCAAGTTGCACCACTCCCAAATAAGAAAAACTAATATGGTAACTGCCCCCAGTATTTTAAATTTTTAATAATAAATTACAATTTTATATAAAGGATTAAAATTATTAGAATTTATGCATAAATGCCTAAGGATAACCAAAAAAAGACCACTCTAAAAAAGAAATTAATGCTTTTTTATTATTCCTTAAAATTCTAAATAAAACAAAAGTTAAAATTGATGTAACGCAAATTTAATTTGAGCTGTAAATTTTAGTTAACATAAAATCTTGATAAATAAGTAAAATAGCATTAGCTATAAATTTTATTGTCATTTTATTGCCCAATTGACTGAATCATTATAAAGTTGTTAAAATTAAATTTTATTTTTATTAAACATCCTATTTTATGAGGAATTAATACTGCTCCCAGCCCGTCTCCTTGGGGAACCCCAGACCGACAAAGATTTTGGTTTATTTTACTGGTTTATGGATTTTTAAATAATTTTAACTAAACATAACATAACATACTTTATATTTCAATCTCTGAATAATATACACTTTATTGTATATTAAAAATATATGTAGGTATATATTTTTTTTCAAGCGTTATTCCAGAAACCCTTAAATGTCTTTTAGTTCTCTAGTAAGAAAAACAACAGTGAGAACTATAATTTTCCCCAGTACTCCAACTAACAACAGTTACTGAAATATTTTTTGACATTTCTTTATTTCCCATGATCAAAGCTAACTGTTCAGAAACAAAATGGCGGCGCCCGTGGCTACAGAGGATGTAGAATTATGTTAAAAAAATGCAAAATTGAAAACCGTCCGGTTAATAAAGGTTGAACAAAAAGGAGACGAATGTATTAAATTTATCAAACTCTGCTTAAGTATTGATAATCTCGGAAAATTAAATAACCATTCAAAAGCGGGTATTATAAATAAAATGTCCGAGTGACATTTTGCCCGTGCATTCCGCAAATCGTGGATTTATGTTAGTCACATTCATAATGAGACTATATATGGGAGAGTCCGAGAGATAAGAACACTTTTTGTGGGAAAAAAGTAAGAAGCTGACTTTCTTTTAACAAATTTTAGTAATATTCATAGTTAAAACATTAGTTAAATACCGTGCTTACTGCTGGCCTAATTATTCATATCTCTAATATTCTTTTGTTAAAATTTAAGGTAAAGTTTTCTCGATCAGTATTTCCACACTACACTGAATTAAATGCGACAATTGTTTTGGAAACGATGACAAAAAGAATAAATAATTTCATCCTGCCTTTGTTCTGCCTATTTTAAAATTTGTAAAAAGGACTTTAATATTTGTAAAAAAGTATTTGTAAAAAAACTTAAGTAAGGCAAAACTGAAATGTCACCGCCAAATCTGATCGTCTTCTCTGGGACATGAATATATATATATATATATATATATATGACGGAAATCTGTATCCTCTTGGAAGGAGTTTGGGTTCCATTAGATTTATGGGTTTGGAAGGGTACGCTATTATTTGCAAAAAGTCTTAGGTATTTGTCAAAAGACTTAGGTATTTGTCAAAAGACTTAAGTATTTGTAAAAAGACTTACGTGTTTGTAAATAGACTTAGGTATTTATAAAAAGACTTAGGCATTTTTAAAAGGACTTTAATATTTTTTAAAAAAGTATTTGTAAAAAAACTTAAGTAAGGCAAAACTGAAATGTGACCGCCATATCTGATCGTCTTCTCTGGGACATGAATATATATATATATATATATATATATATATATATATATATATATATATATATATGACGGAAATCTGTATCCTCTTGGAAGGAGTTTGGGTTCCATTAGATTTATGGGTTTGGAAGGGTACGCTATTATTTGCAAAAAGACTTAGGTATTTGTCAAAAGACTAAGGTATTTGTCAAAAGACGTAAGTATTTGTAAAAAGACTTACGTCTTTGTAAATAGACTTAGGTATTTGTAGAAAGACTTATGTATTTGTAAAACGACTTTAATATTTGTAAATAAGTATTTGTAAAAAAACTTACGTAAGGCAAAACTGAAATGTGACCGACAAATCTGATCGTCTTCTCTGGGACATGAATATATATGACGGAAATCTGTATCCTCTTGGAAGGAGTTTGGGTTCCATTAGATTTATGGGTTTGGACGGGTACGCTATTATTTACCGTGATATATGATAAATCGTAAATACTGGAATGTGTGTAAGTGTAACTGTTCATCGCCATTTTTCATCGTGCAAATATCAAATTTATTTATTACTGTTATATTGATAATCGTCCTATTATATTACACATATTTATCAGATTTTAAATGAAAATTTAAATGCCTTCTGAAACTTATTACGCTAAATTAAAGCTTTGACTTTGTATTTCTAAAGAAATTGCTAGTATAACTATTTCTTATGTAATATACCTATAACTAGGGCGCGATAAGTGTATATATTTAACAATATTTATTAAATAAATAAATAAAAATATGATAATATTTAATATCGAATGTAGCCTACTTTTTCTGCTGTATAACAACTTTGATCTGATTTTCTGTGATAGATCCTATAATCCTAATATTATATATTAAGATTTCTCTCTTTATACAATCTCTTTGGTTTGACTCAAAAATACATATTTTGTATTTTGTATTTTTAGTAGGTACCTAAATTCAAATTTAGGAGCCCAAATAATTGAAAATTGATTAGAAAATCTTTTATAACTAAAAAAAATGCGAGTAATTTTATTCTATACAATTTAAATCGTGTACCATTATTGCCATATATAAAAAGTTTCTGTTCAGCCCATAACAGAATGACAGTGTGTGATTTTGAAAAGAAATGCTTGGAATTGAAAGTGTTCGTACGCGATATGTACAGTTAAAAGGAGGATTCTGTAACCTTCGATTTACGCACAAAAGAAACTTATTTTTTACGTTTATGTTCCGTTATAAATAATTTTTGCTGGAATCTTTTCAATTTAAACCATATGACGCTAATAGATAACACTGGTACCTACTAGTTTAAAATGGGTTGAATCGGTAGACGTAAAAGCGAAGAAAAAGAAGAAGAAGAAGAAGAAGAAGAAGAAGAAGAAGAAGAAGAAGAATAGTTCGAGTACTAGTAGTAGTACTCGGCCTTCCGAAAGTTACTCTTCAGTATTAATTATCGTTTGATAAATGAATATTTATTCCAAAATAATCATTTTCGGTCCATCTTAACCTATATCCTTTTATTTTTCGAAAAAGATATCGATAATTTCCTTTTAATTTATTTCTCCATAATCTATAATTGGATCGCGAGTTTTCAATAGAACTGCGCAAAGCGAAAAAATAAAGGAAGTAAAAGCTCGCGTTTTTTACTTCAGCACAAAAGTTAACGAAGTATTGAATTCATGGGTAGGTTTTTCACTTTCCTCGGCGTTTTGGACTTCCCTGGGTTGAAATCTGTAATGGTTAGCGGTACATTTAGATTAGATAAAGAAAGAAGTTCTACAGAGAGAGAAAAAATTATAATTATTATTATGTTTTAGAATAAAATTATGCGTATTTTAGATAAAAAAAACATATCAATTTATATTTTAAACTACATGAAGGTAAGACAAAAAGTAAAAAACTATTTTTTAATCTTTATAATACCTACTGTATGTAACATAGCTCACAAGTTTCCTAGGGAAATTTGACAGTCCGTTGTGTTTGAAGATTTTGTAGTTTTGTTTTGTGTTTAGTGAGCTCTTATACGTATTCTTTAATAAGGAACATTTTTTGTTGCACTGTAATAAAATCCAAATAAAATATTATGGGATTTTTTTTTGAGTTGTTGTGTCAAAGGGTATGACCTGTTACAGTAGTAGTCGGAGATCTGTTGACTATTATATTACATAGTTATATACAAGGGGTAAGAACAGTCTTTAAAAAGTGCCTTTGACATATGTGATACTTAATTTAAAAAAAGAGAATTTATGAAATGACATTTTGATTAAAAGAAAATTCTTTAGACTTTTTAGTGTTGACATATGTCAAATAAACTTTTTAAAGCCTCTTTTTACCTCTTGGTCTGCTGACTAATTATGTAAAACTGTCAAAATAGACTAATCTAAATGTTACAAATGTAATTGTGTTTAACTCGGTAAGTTAAACATATATTTTTCGGGAACCCCATTTCACCACCTTTTCGGGGCTTCTAGCATCCAAAGGAACCCGATTCATGGCCTGGCGATTTGCAAATAGCTTAATTTGAATGTACTTTACGACATAGAGGTATAAAATACAGCTGGGAGAATATAATGAAATAAAAATGGTCAACAGCTCTTAGACTATAGACTTGCTACAGTAAACAAGCAAAAACGGTGTATTCGTGATAACATAAGTTTCTCCTGATCCTATATATATATATTTTGCATGGTTGCAATTGTTTATTCGGTTATTTCGCCCTCAGTTATGCTACAGTTTACGGTAAAAGTGACGTGTGAAGTTCCATCATCGAAATAACCAAGTCCATAAAGAAGACTCAATTTTCACCAGGGTATTTATTAACTACGAAAAATTGCCCGGCGAGAGGATTACAATCTTAGCATTAAGTTTAAATTAAGAATGTGAAAATCACATTAATTGATGTATAAATAATAATAACAAACTTTATTGCACTCTTGGTTATACGGATAGAAATATTAAAATATATATATTTTTATTTTTTTTAATTTTTTGTATTTTTAGATTAAATTAAATTATTTTCAGTTATTGAACCAGAAAATGTAGTTTTTCTTTAAGCGTACTAAAATGTTCATATTTTATAACTGAACACACTAGTTAGAAGTAATCTATTTTTTTACAGTAAAAAAATGAGTTCATTGTTGTACGCCGTAAAAAAAAGTTAGTTAGCAAAACCAACACTGGCGGCAGCACTCTTTGACCTTGATGACAGCCATACTTCAAACTTGTTTGTTTATTATTTAAACAGGTGGTTGATTTGAGATTCTGTGCATAAACCTTGTGTGAAATTGATTAAAAATGATTGAAGAAGAATATATGGTTTATACACCTACAAATCTCTCTGAAATTTCAAATGCTACATTAGACAAGTTAACATCTAAATCGCGAAAAGTGTACGATTTAGCCTACGAAAAAAAATTAAAATGAGTCAGGGAAGGTTTAAGTTTATTTCGAAAGGGTTTTATTAGCCTATTTTAATAAAAAAAAAACATACTTTATTACTAAATAAATAAAATATAGGATGCTTGAAGAAAAAATAGTATGTTTCACTCAGAGGAAAAGTGCTTTTTTTTACTCGTCTGTATTTCTACAGACTAAAAAAGCTTTACTTTTCTTCTTAGTAAAACAATATACTATTGTTTAAATTAACCTATTTATTAAAAAGTTACGGAGTTACATGTCCCTTTTTGGATTAATTATTTGATTTTTGGTTTTAAATTGATATTGAAATTATAAGTCAATAAACTGTACAAGAAAACTGAGCGTTGTCCGAAATCGAACAAAAAGTGAATAAAGGCAAACCATGTGTAATTAAGTCAGGTCCCTTTTAGCGGAGACTATACGGTGAAAAGTCGTGCAAATTCCTAAATTACCGGCTTGTTGAGCTATTAAACGTTATACAATTACCTCGGCCTATCGCGATTCATCGAAAACTCAATAATTATTAATTATATAGGTAAGCCTACTATGATATACTTCGTGAAAAAAACAGCCTGCTCCAGCTGATTAAAATGGTTTATTTTTGCCTTATCACAGCCGGAGATTAATTATTGTTTTATAACAAATTCAATAACAGGCTGCTTATCAATTTCCTCAAGAATTTCAAAAACCCATGCAGCATTAATTAATTAATTTATGAATTCACATCTTGAATTAAAGTTTATTTTTTTAGGATATAGTTATTTTAAACCTTCCCGCTTGTAAACAATCTCGAAATTACCATAGAAACGTAAGATACGCATGCGTCGTAAGCGAAATGACTAGGTCCAATTTACACAACCGTCAAACGTTGACGTGCCATTAACGAGAACAAAGCAATGGTTTATTCCTCTAAATTATTGGAATAAAAGCGATTTTATTAACAAATTTTGTTTCTACAGGAATATAAAATTGTTTTTAGCAACAGCTTTATCAATTCTCTTTTTTTACATCAAAACATCGTAAAAACAAAGTAAGTAAACAAAAATTATAAATTTTGGTTATATTGACATTTAAAACAAGCCACATGCTTCAGTGTAAATCGGACTTTGTGGAGTATTTAGCGGCAAATTTAAAATAACTATACCTTAAAAAAATAAACTAGTATGGTCTTTCCCTCTTCAAAAACTACTCCTTAAAGAGGTTTTTTCGCGTATACCTCTGAACCTACAGTTTTACGAGGAATCCGAACCTCGGTTTTGAACTATATTGTAGATTTTTATATTTTCTTATATGGCAAGTAAAAATATATCTCTGTACGGCTCCCATTAACCCTAGGTTCGAAATATATGCAGTCTGATAATTAGTACAGGTCCTAGATGACAATCGATCGGATTATTCGTTCTTGAGTTATCTTTTCTACAAAAATCGTGACATCGGACAGACAGGAAAAAAAGTTATTATTTTTTAATGAAACAACTTTCTATCTAAGATTATTTGTCTATGACGATTTTTCAAAATTTTGGTAAATTCAAAACTACCGTATAATACTGTTCTAGCGCAGGCGCTGTGAATAGTGTAATAATATACGTTCGAGTATGGCCGTCTAAAAACTGATTTTTTAGTGCTCGTCAATGGTCACACGTGTAATTAAAAATGATTCGCCTGCTCTGATAAATATAAACACGGTGGAATAACAAAACGACGAGCTGTAACGAGACCGTGTGTATGATATCGCATGCGAAATAACATTAACAATAAATTATGGTATTAAAATACCATTCCCTTAATGGCTGCTCGCTGTTTGTAATAGTCGGTCTGGATATACGCATATATGTTCATTCACAATTATAATTAAACAGTGGCTTTTTGCTTATTTACGGATCCTTAGGACAAGGTGTGAAAATGAAAAATGTCAGGGCTTTTTTTTAGCATACAAAATTTGGAATAACTATTTAAAGCTTTGATATAAATGCTTGAAATTTGACATACTAAACTTTTTTATGATTGATTAAATCTGCAAATTTTGACAGATTTAATCAAATTTTAACTCACAAACTAAAAACAAATTGAGCCTATTTTAAATTATTTGCATTACATAACTTAAAAGTTACAGCGATTTACTCAGTTTTATACTAACGTCTTAAAATTTAAATCCTACATTTTGTAATTAAATACGATTTTCTCTTGTGTAAAAGAACTAAAAGGTGGAAAATGTAAAGATTTAAACTAATAAATTTCTATGAATTAATATGCATTGGTTATAATTAACTAGGCGTTAAAAATAAAAGACTCAACCCGCTTAACACATACTCTAAAAGCACAATTTCAAAGTTCGATTGAAACTGTATGTCGATGTCTCATTTAAAATTGATGGTGGCCAAAAAACGTCAATTTTATCTTGAAACTAAACTCGATCCATCATTCTTTGGAAAAATTGAAACTTGTGCCTAAAAGAGCCTTGTTCGTCAATTATAATATAGCGTAAGGCAATTTTCAAGTGAAAGTCAACAAAAATAGTTTTTTTACGGGTGTACGTTATTAAAATCGACCGAAAAATCATTTTTTTTGCATTTTCGGCATAAGAATGTTGTGAAACGTCGAGAAATTGTGAAAAAAGTTGGTGCTAAAAACGTGTCTGTTTGTCCTTTTGTCGGTCTTTCCGATTTAAAAACTTCTTATACCAAACGATTCAGGACCTTTTCTGTTTGCGTCACATCAAATATGTTTAACATTAGTGTAGGGCAAGTGGGGCAAAATGGACAAAAACTATAATTTTTAGCGATATCTCATTATTTATAGTAGGATATTTTTTTGCATAAATGAAAATAATGTTTAATTCCCTACAAAAACATATGTGATCATTTTTATCGTAGGACTATTAGTTCCGAGATATAGGCATTTTAATAAATTTTGATATATTTTACATTTTTAATGAGATGTCAAATTTTGACTAGTAAAATTTCAATCATAAGTAAAATTAATTTCAATTAAAGTAAAACAATCCGATAAAGTTAGAAAAAAAAAATAAAGGATATGGTCCAAAAATACAGAAAAAGTGAAGTCAGTTTGATATCTAATTTTATAAAATTCCCCATTTTTCCACCGGTCTAGAAAAGGTACCCATTTCACATTTTTGTTTTTACGATAGTTTAAATAATGCTTATTTTTTTGTGCGTATCTCAAACTTATAACTCGGAAATAAGAAATAACTTTTTATTCCTGGGGTCAGTTTTTTATTTGGTAAGGTCTTCGCAAGTCCTGGGACCCAAGATAACACTTTTTAGGCTAGAATTGTACATATTAAAAGAAAAACTTTCTTATTTTGTAACTATTCAAAAATATTGTAAAATTTTCGTTGATTAAAAAACAAGTCCTTTTTTTGCCCAAAGTATTCGATTAATAAATCGCTTTTAAGATGATCGGGTTCGGAAAAAAAATAAGAATAAAAAAACAAACAAAACAAGTAAAAAACATATAATTAAGTTTAAAACGTGGTCGAGTGTCAAATTCTTTTATCGCTACGCGTTGAAGTGCATTTTCTTCGCTTATCAACGCTAATTATTAACGACAGTAATTATTTTTAATATATGTGACCTATATTATAAATGGCAAGATATTGTTTATCCTAAAGTTTTAATTAATTAGTCGATAATTATAAAAGAAAATTGTTATAGGAAAATCTGACAAAGACAAAATTAGAAAAAAAGTCAAGCGTCATTCTGGATTAGAACCAGGGTCCCTACAGTTTCTGGTCTGGCGTCTTACCAACTAGTCTATAGTCAAAGCAAATTAGAAGAAGAAGAACTAGTCTATAGACGTCTACAGACAATTTTGACGTGTCTGCGTTTGTTAACAAAACCATAACCTAGCATTTGCTTTTTTAAAGAAGTTTTTTAGTTAGACAGACCGACTTATTATTAATACTATTAATTATTAACATGTGAAGTTGCTACTATATTAGTAAAATGAAATCAATTTGGTAACTTCTTTCCAGGATGGTACCACAAAAATAACTATGGTCTGTTTCATCAAGCAAGTAAATAAAAAATCGCACAGTGAATATTTTCAAAACAGATTTTTAGCAGGTGTATAACTATAGGAAATATATATTTAAACAGGAAAAGTGTGGGTTTTCTATGTAATATATATGTTTAGAGATTAATACAAAAAAAATCTTTTATTAATTTATTATAAAAATATTTACATATTTAGTTATTTATTATAATTAAACATTTATAGAAAAATCAGTTCTTATAAAAAATCAGTTCATTTTAAACAATCAGTTCATTTTAAACAATCAGTTCATTTTAAACAATCACTAATTATAGGTGTATTATAATATTTTCAGTGGAAAATTTCTAAAAATTAGTTATATAAGAATCTTATCTTAAATAATAATTTTAAATATCCTTATCTTATATTTTAACTAAAATTAAGAATCAGTACATTTTAGGGTCACTTGCACCAATGCTGGTTTAACTTTAAACTTGGATTAAATTGACGGCTCACCAATCAGAACTCAGCCTTTTTGACTTAAACTCGAAAATTTGGTGCAAGTGGCCCTTAGCAGTCGTTTTTTATCGTAAAAATTAATTTTTATTTTATATTTGTATTTTTGCTATATTTATTTTTTCTGTACCACTGGTACCACGTAACGTACATACAAAAAAAATTTTTGTTATGTTTCTACAATCAAATTATGCGCAAAAATGTTATTATTATTATACTTAAAGGCTTAAAATCTAAAATAGTAAATTCATTTAAGCTAATAATTCTTATAACAATACCAATTTCGCAAGTAACAAAGGTCAATTCAGTTACGTTTTAGTAGATTTTGTATATAAATAAATATATCAAAAAACGATGTTGAGTTCAATATTTTTACATCTATGTTTCTGGTTTTTCGTCAACATAAAACATATTCCTTAAAAAGCTTTAACCGGAAAGTCCACAATATCGTTTTTTGCATTTTGGAGATGACTCTAAAAGCCATCCCGAATTAATCTTGTGATAAAGAAATCACAAGCTGAAATTTTGTTTTTTGGATTAATCCATTACGCCCTTTTCAAATTCTTTTAACTGATTTTTTATATAAGTCAAGCGTTCTCTCTCTTTTTCATTTCATGAACCTCTTCATGACTATCCCCAATTAACAGTTGCTGAATTTCCTCTAAAGTTTTCCCCTTAGTTTCAGGCACGAACCTAATCACGAAAAACAACCCAATCATACAACACACAGAAAAACAAAAGAACGGAACGTACATACTCAAGTTATCAGAAGTTATTTGAAAGAACTTTGAACATAAAGCACCCATGAGCACGGAAAAAGTATCCGCTACACAAAGAGCTTTGGCTTTTACGGTGGTTGGAAACAGTTCGCTCAAGGTCGAAACGGGGGCATACGATAGACCGATACTGAAAAGTATGTTATACGACACCAGGGCGGTAATTGGAAGCCAGTAAAACGTTTCAGTAAAATTCGGGAGAATGTCTTTCAAATAAAAATGCAAAGCCAAAAAGAACAGAGAAACTGAACAACCTACGGTTGATGTTATTATCAGAGGTCTTTTACCGAACTTATCAACTAAAAAGTACGTTGTAGCAGCTACAGCCAGCAGTTCTACAGAAGAATAGATAATAACTGATAAAGTTGGACTGATACTACTCCCTGCTTCCTTAAAAATAGTTTCTGTGTAAAATAAACAAGGATTTTTCCCACTGAACTTATTGGTTAATACTAAGATTATGTATATGTAACATGCTTTTCTGTTACTAGCGATCGTTACTAGATCCCATAGTCCAGCTTTTTCTGATTGTTCCTGTCTTGTTACAGCTTTACATAGAGTTTCCATTTCAGTGCCAACTTCGTTTGTCCCTCGAAGTATTTCTAAAGATTCCCTTGCCTTCTTGTAGTTATGTTTTTTGATGTAATAATAAGGCGATTCAGGCATACATATATACCCTGCGAAGTGTATCAGTGGTACTATAGAACATATTAAACTGGAGGTGAAAATATCGGTTACTGCTCCGATGATATTGATAAAAAGTGTTCCTGTAATAGCGGCAATCGCGCAAGTTGAGGTTAGAAAGCCTCTGATGTTCGGGTCTGATATTTCCGCTATGTATATCGGTAGGGACGTATAAAGTGCTCCTTCCGTGGCTCCCATGATAAGTCGAAAACTGGTAATGTACCATATGGAATCTGAGAAGGCTATGGCAATATACAAGGCGAAAGAAATGGGCGCCATTAACAAAGTGGTGTATTTACGTCCTATTTTGTTGACTAGAATCGCTGCTAATATGGCACCTGGGGGAGCTCCCAACAAAGGAGCAATAGCGCACCATGAGCCCTCTTCATTCGTCGTGAGAATAGTCGAAGAGTTTGAGGTTAGTTTTGGAAGATATGGTGATGTCCATCCCAAGTTTATACCGGAAGTAACGATTGAGAATACACCTGATTAAAAATATTGTAATAATTATAATAATTAATGGATAATATAAATGGAAGCCAATGGGAAGTGTTTTTCAGTTATTTATGGACATTAAAGGAGATATCTTTTGAATTAATATAGGAATACATCTGATAGTGATAGATAATATTAAAAATAGATTATTTTAACAAAAAATACAATCAATTTTGACAGAGTGGTATAACTCACGGGTTTTCATTAAAAAAAAGTCAAGTAATTTCTTAATTATAATTACCGGTGGGTACTGGATAAAATTTATTATAGTGCCGACATGTCAATAAAACGTGGTACCATATATGAAGTGGCAAACACACAGATACAATATTTTACGAGAATGAAATAGAATTATGATAATATTTGCCTGTAAAAGTAGCAATGTATTGAAACAGATTGCCTTTATTGTAAAACAGGGAGCTCTTCATGGTTAAATGTGGAGACGCAATATGTACTAATGCAATGTGAACAGAATGTTTATAGTCGGAGAGCTGGTGACCATTTTTATTTCATTATTTTCTCCTGGCTGCATCTTATGTATGTCTTAAAGTATATTCAAATTAAGCTATTTTTAAATTGCTAGACTCCGGATCTGCTTTCTTTGGGTGTTAGAAGCTCCAAAAGCTGTGATATACATTTATTACAATTAGATTAGCTATTTTCATAGTTATACACAATAATTCTGGGGCCAAACAGTCTTTAAAAAGTGTCCTTGACATATGTGATACTTAATTTTTTAAAGAAGTGAGAATTTATGAAATTTTGATTAATAGTTATTTATGTTACTAGTGGGTAAAGTAAGATATTGCCCATGAGAAAATTAACCAGGTCCAAACCAAGCAGGTTAATTTTCGAGAGGGCAATATCGATTTACCCATGAGTGCCATACAAGGTTTTATCCAATAAATAGCTTAGGAATTCATATTTTTATTAAAAAATTTAATGACATTTACAAGAAAATAATTTGACAAGTGACAGTTGAGTGGGTAAAATAAATAATTATCCACTCCATAAAGTAAAAGCCACGCGGGGGTTATTATTGAGTTTATCTATTTAAAATAAAGCTGGTAATTGTCTTATTATCTGTAAATATTGGATAAATGAACATTCTTAAGACTTTTTAGTGTTGACATATGTCAAATAAACTTTTTAAAGCCTTTTTTTACCCCTTGGCCTATTGAATAATTGTGCAAAATTGTGAAAATATACTAATCTAAATGTAATAAATGTAATCTGTTTGACTCGGTAAGTTAAAAATATATTTTTCGGGAACCCCATTTCACCACCTTTTCGCGGCTTCTAGCATCCAAAGGAACCCGATCTAGGATCCGGCGATTTGCAAATAGCTCAATTTGAATGTACTTTAACATATATAAAATACAGCTGGGAGCAAATAATGAAATAAAAATGGTCACCAGCTCTTACACTATTATGGCAAGTGGTAAAGTTACTGCAAATATATCTCTTTTAAACAATAATAAAAAATAATTTATTCAAATAAGTAATAGAGCCATATTTTGTAAATAATATTTAATTCTTTAGCATTTAATTCTTTACAAAATTTTGTAGTATACATATATTCTATAGAAGCGTTCAGAGGTATTTTAACTGTTATTACTTAAAAGATTCCCTACAAGTATAATATGGCAGTGAGAAAATATTTTACAATGAAATAGTAATATTTACCTGTAAAAGTAGCAATATATTGGAATAGATTGCCTTTATTGTAAAACAAAGAGTTCTTCATAGTTAAAAAAAAATACTAATACAATGAATAAAATATTTATAACAATTGAAAATGCTACTGCCAGAAAATCTCTTTTATTGGATCCAAGTAACTCCTAAATATACAAACTAAAGTGCCTTATTTACGACTTTAAATTTGAAGTAAGATTAGTGGCCTAATCCCACTTAAGTCTTGGGCAAATGTTTTTTCTGAGATTTAAAATTGTACGATAAAATCTATTTTTAAGTCACAAAGATAATTAGCTTAAAATGAAGCCAAAATGTTGTCAACATTTCGCACGTCTATAAGATGATATTTATACATTGTTAAATAACATTTTGTTTAAATAAAAGATAAAAAATATTGTTTGTTTAAAAAAATATGTGTGTAATTGAAAATTAGTTCTGATATACGTGAGAATTTTGACCTACTTTGCACCGAAATATAAGTCTATTTTCAATAAAAAGCAACGACAGAAAAAAGCTAATTTTATTAAAATATTAGATAATTTTTACTTTAATAACAAATTTTTAGTGTAAATATTATTTACTTCCCTATACTAAACAGACTTTTCTATATTTTTTTGAAAAATGTAGAACAAAATATTTGTTTTAAATCTAATAAACTCATAAACAATTGTCGCTTTTATATGTACCTATACGTAATCGGTACTAAAAACTAAATCCAAAACTAAATATTTTGATTTTCTATATGTATTTTATACGGTTAAAATTAAAAACAAATTTTTTATAATACTTTAATGTTTATGTATAAACAAAAGTGTATGTATGAATGTAAAAATCCTTTACAATGTTGATAAAATAAATATATACATAAGAACTTGAGAAGTACCCCAAGGGTCAGGGTTGGGACCGATTTCATTTGCGTTATTTATAAATGACTTGATGGAATAGTTATTTATTATTTATTATTGTTTTTAATACATACTTTGATGGATAATATTAAAAATAGTCCAGTACTTATCTTTTGATCTTGTAGTTGTTTTAGCCATGTGAAGATTTGATTCTTACCTAAAAAAAAAAAAAAAAAAATAGTGTTAATATTATTAGGTATGTGTATTTCTAAATTACTTAAAGACAGAAACAATGATAAAACCTTATTCGTTTAACATTGCCATATCGTAATTATTAATAAAAACAAAACAAAAAAAATGGTGGTTTTGCCAAATCTTAAATAATTATTTTTTGGCATACAAGGAAATGAAAGTGCTTATTTTTTACAAGGCGGAGCCGACTATATTTTTATTTTTTTGGCCCTCTTCAGTACCGTTTTCTTAATCAGCGTGCAGAGTTGACTCTTGGTACTGAAGAGGGCCAGTAGCCCGAAACTGTCAATCTACCAATATCACTCTGTACGATTATTAGAAAATAGATTGATGGAATAATAAATTAATATTTTTATAATTTTGTTTAAAATTAAAAATTTCTGTCCTTAATAATTCTACGCCTAACCACTCGTTAGTGGTACTATGTGCTTGAGACACACAAGTCTTCAACTTGCTACCATTCAAAGTCTCCAGACTAGGAGAGGTATGAGTAGTTGTCTACATCTAGCAATAGATGGCGCACAAGCCTACATCAATCTAATGGCTATATTCCTTTTGCGAATAAAGTCTAAAACCGTTTTCTTAATCAGCGTGCAGAGTTGACTCTTGGTACTGAAGAGGGCCAGTAGCCCGAAACTGTCAGTCTACCAATATCACTCTGTACGATGATTAGAAAATAGATTGATGGAATAATAAACTTAAAAAACATGTTTAAAAAAAATAAAAATATATGGTCAAATAGATAATTTTATAAGCTTTAAAACAATGTATCACACGACCCCCCTTTCCATTTAAAAAAATGTCCCCCCATGCCCTGCCCACATTTTAGGAGCTGAAAATATCAAATATATGCAAAAAGATAGTTTAAGTTGTCTTATTTATGACTTCTAAATTTTAAGTGGATATCTTAACTCGTCCAAAAGTTAAGAGGGGGGGGGGGGACTTTTGGACCGCTTTGTATAATAAATTACATGAAATGCGGAAAAGCAGGATAAAATATTGTTTATCATAGCAGGAAATGGGGAAAAGTAAGCAGGATAAATGTTTCACGTGGCCGGTAAAGTCCGTATTTTACATAAAGTTGCATTTGCATTCGGTCGCTCGGGGCGAACTACTGTACGGACACACCCCGGCCGATAACGAAGATATTTGCATGGCGGATTGCCCGGGCAAAACAAAGAGGGCCTATCGGAGGTGAGTTGATCGGACATTATGATTTGCGGATCCTGTAATCGACAAATATTACCATTATTACATCGCGGCCGCGGGCGTTTTAGCGTCTCGGTAAAAAAGAGGTAATTTATTACCTAAATATCGCACATACTTCGAAGACATTCGATTTAATCGATTTATCGATCGATCAACATGGTTATCGATTTCCGGACTTCCTCAACTTCTGATCAGAAATTTATAAAAATTACATCGGCACTTAGTGCTACTAAGAGTGCCGATGTATTGAAATCTTCGCCGAAAAGTCAAAATCTTTGACCACGTATTTTTCACATTTCTCGACGTTTTAGACCATTCTGAGTTGGAATCAGTAAAAAAAAATTTTGCGTCCGTCTGTCTGTCTGTCTGTCTGTCTGTCTGTCTGTCTGTCTGTCTGTCTGTCTGTCTGTCTGTCTGTCTGGCTGTCTGTCTGTCTGTCTGTCTGTCTGTCTGTCTGTCTGTCTGTCTGTCTGTCTGTCTGTCTGTCTGTCTGTCTGTCTGTCTGTCTGTCTGTCTGGGTGTAAACTCTCTAACTCCATTTCTACATGAGATATCGACTTGTGGTTTTTTGCATATTGTTTCTTATCGTATTCCGAAGAGCTGATTAGATTTTGGGGGTAAACATAGGGTAAAACTCCTATTTTTAGCGTTTTTTGTTTATAATTAAGGTAATTATTATTGTATTTGGTTAATTTAGGAATTATATAAAAGATAATTTTAAATTGGTCAAAAAATATTATAAACAACGTTTTCCTAAAACGCATTGTTTCGAGATATTGGCGTTTTATGCAGTAAAAGGTTTTTTTAATTTAATTAATTTAATATAAACTAATTGCCCTTATTAATACTAGTATATATGCAAAACCTAGTCGCTCTAGCTCAAAGGGTACGAATCACCTAACCAGGTGACTACTCTCCTTCCTGTAAATTTCCTAGTAAAGGCTAGAATGTCTTGCTAGGCAAGATATTAATAAAGTTTTCTTTGGAGTGTTGCTGCTCCGAAGGGGTTGTACCTCACCCCGCCTAGGCGCGTCGCGCATAGATGCTCATTTTGTATCCTCAGTTGAAGATTTTTGTTATAATTAATAGATGTGATAAAAGATAATATCACACAAGTATTGGAATTCCTAACTAAGTATATATTTTTGTCGCAAAATTTTATGACGTAGACGGTGTCGTCATTTAAAAAAGTAATTTTAAGCTATGACTTATTTAAATAACAGGTACATTTTATCAAGGTGACTTATAAGCTTATAAACTTAGCTTAAATGCTTATAAGGCTTTGGAAAATTAAAAAATAAAAACAAAACGGAATATTATTCAGTATTGAAGTCCCTATAGCCCTATCTAGAAAAAAAAATTAAAAAATGGCGGACGTTTTTGTTTCAAAATTGTTGAAAAAAGTTTGCCATTTTGTTATTTTTTGGCCAAAAAAATTCTTCTAGGGCTATAGCGACTTCAGTACTGAATAATATCCCGTTTTATTATTTTTTTCAGTCGATTCAAACGGCCGGAATCATGGCGACCACCGTTTTTTGATGTTTTTTTTTTTGAAAAAATTATGGCCAGAAAATGGGACTTTAAAGATCTAAAGAAATTTTATTTGTATTTTTTGAATATGAATAAACATATCTACAAAATTTCACAATGATATCTTTTTTCTTTCTATATAAAAAAAATGTTTAAAAAAAGATTATTTTTAAAATTTCTAAGGTAGAAAGATCCCTTAATAAAATTTCTGATTTTTATCTTTAGTTTATTTGACTTGCTATTTAGTCTTGCTACAAACTTGCTTAGCGTCAAAATGTAGCTTCACAAAAGTGTGTTTTTGATTTTTGTTCAAGAACGACTCAGGTGCACTTTTGAATTGAACCCCCTCAAATACAGTGTGTTATTTTTTTATATTCCATTATAAAATAAAATGGATTTCGCGTTTTGGTAAAACTGTTCAACATTTCAACGCACAGGAAGAAATGATTCATATGCTATGTTCACATGAAGTTGTATATCATAGTTGGATAGGAGACTTGTCCTGCCTTCAGTAGGCAAAAGGCCGTAACGTCGGAGAAAATTTTACAACGGAAAGGTTTAACTTCAAGCTATGTTTGATGTACCCCACCCTTTGGCTGATTTGTTAAGCTTTTATTTTGTCATCTAGTAGTAAAAATTACGACTGTTTATGTACTTACAGCAGTGTATATCTAAATCCTTACTATAGGTACTCTTCGTGACAGTAAATTTAAAATATATTTTTTCTACGACTGCTTTAGAATGTATGCAAATACACACACTTTTCAAACAGAATGAATCCATTTTAGCTCTAGATACGATATGAATATTCCGTATCTAGTGTTAGAATGAGCACATGTAGTGCCATCTCTTGTTTATAAAAGTAAACAAAACTGTAGCAAAATTAGCAAAAACATATATATATATATATATAATATATATATATATATATATATATATATATATTTTACCATGAAACATTGAATAATTTAATGCAATTTAAAGTTATGCGTTAAAATTACATAAAGTTTATTAGTTTTTCTTAATATTTGGCCAGTTTTTTATCAATTTAGTTCAAATAATTAAAACTGCTCCATCTTCAGCCTTCATATGTTAGTTACTTCATACAAAAAAAAAAGTCATACGGTGAATGCTACAATTATTGGTCTTCGGACATTCCGTTAAAAAGTTATAAGGTTAAATACGGGCATACAGGCAGACAGAAGACAGACATTTTTTGACACCCACTTTTTTAACATTTTCTCTACGTTTCATTCTTAAAAGCACAGAGTGGACAAAGTAAATCTGCTGCCGTTCGTTTCGAGTCCCGAAAAAGCATGAAAAAGCATGGTTATTGATCAGAAAATTAAACTTGCTTTAGATTTACGAAGAATATACGAAGAAACACGAAGCTGGATATATCTTCCCGCTTGTATTTTATTATAAACGACTGCGATGTACTCCTATCTATTATGTACGCCAATAAAAATGTTTGGCTGTTATTCATGGCCATGTTGCCGGGACGGGATTTACATGTTATAATTTTATCACTACCAAGATTCGCCTCCTTCGATCATATATAGATAATTAATTCAGCATCGGAGAATGTTATGCAAAAACGGTGTAATAGTAGATAAAGAAATAAAAAATCAATCACTGTTATTTTATGCGAGATAATCATGGAAACCGAGTTTTGATGTAATATGGTTTCTTAAAACACTAGTTTTTATCATAGTCCAGTCAAATAATATATGTAAATGGACTGCCGCCTATTTAGATTAGATAAAGAGAGATGTTCTACAGAAAGAGATAAAAGTATAATTAATATTGTTTTAAGATAAAATTATGCATATTTTAGGTAAAAATAACATTTTAGATTATATTTTAAATTACTGAAGATAAGATATTTGTTTTTTTAAGTAAAAAACTATTTTTTTGAATTTTTATAACACAGTAGGTCTAAAGTTTCCAGGGAACTTATGACCTACTCCCTAATTTGACAGTTCTTGATAATACTCCGTTGTGTGTGAAGATTTTGTACTTGTTTTTGTGTTTAATAAGCTGTTTTATGTATTCTTTAATAATTTTGCATATCATGCACATTTTTTATTGCACTGTGATAAAACCCAAATATAATATTTTTAGGGAATTTTCTTTTTGGGTTGGTATTGAAGACCTAAATTTATGTTGCCTAACGTATTGGACTGCTGTGTAATAAATGTACACGGGCTGATATTTTAAAGGGTAGTAGTGGATGGTACAGATCGGTAGATCTTAATAAGGGCAGTAATAATACACTAACCACCTTTTTCAAAATTTCGTGTTATGACACTGTTCAATAACGGGTGCGATATGTCAAATAAACTTTTTTAAAGTATGTTTTTACCCCTTGGCCTGCTTAATAATTGTGTAAAACTGTGGAAATAGACTAATCTATTTATTTATTTATTTATTTATTTATTTATTTATTTATTTATTTTGTACAAAGAGTTTACAATTTAAAGAAATATTACTTAAAATTACTTACAGGTACTACTCCATAGGATTGTACATTTTATAGTGAACAATAAACCCCTTTCGGGGTTTGTGCGTACACTCCAATTTCTTATAATACAATTAAAATTTATTATATTATGTGATTTGTTTTATGTCATGTCCGAAACCAATATATTTTTGAACAAATTTCTTCATAATTTTCAATTACCCATTCTTCAAACTTTTTCTTAATTTTATGGTATTGTCTATTTTTTAAGTTTTCGGGCATTATATTTATTATTTTAGGTACTATATATGTATAGTGCCTTTCTATCTAAATGTAAATATCACGAGCTCATTGAAATACACAACTTTCTTCTATTTTTTTACAGGAAAGCAAAATATCACTTTCTACAGAGTTCAGTCGTGTAGAAGACGCTTCTAAGAAAAAGTATATATTTGCAAGCGTGATAGATTCAGGCTATGCGACGGAACAGCCGTGAAATGCTCTTTATTTAGTCTGGATAGTTTTATTACTGAATTGTGTGCAGAATAAACTTAAAACAAGCCGTGAAGATATGTAATGCTTCGCAATCCATAGTATATTCTTCACAGTGAATAGTATATTGTGTTTTCTCTCAACATTACTTCTCAAAATATGGCTTCTTTAAGCTCGTGTGATCACTTTATTTTGCCCTCCCATTTTGAAAATTATCAAAATTTCGGAAAGCCTTGTATTCGTGCAAAAATTTTCAATTTTTTTTTGTGTATTTTTGCATTTATGACGTTTTATTTTCGAGCAAAAAAAAATTGTCGAACGGTCGGTCGATGTTTAGATATTAAGATGTTTTTGTTTTATTGTACAGCTAAAGACTTGCTTGAAGGCCCAGCGTCGTCTTGTTTTTATTTTTTTTTGCTTTATGGATAGTTTTTTATGATTGAAATTACGTAAAATTTCCTGTTTTTCAAAGCCAAATATATTAAAAACAAAAAAATTGAAAAAATGGGCGACTCAACGATGGTAAATGCCATATCGATACCTTTATTAATAACTTTCGGATCAAAAAAGCCAAAAATGCCAAAAATTGCGTTGCATATTTAATTTTTTTCCATCATGGACAGAAAAACTTTATAGAGTTTTTGATCTATCGAAATTTTTTAAAATTTGAAAACCATCGTATAATACTCCTCAAGCTGTACCTGC
Source organism: Brachypterus glaber (assembly GCA_958510825.1). Classification (NCBI taxonomy): domain Eukaryota; kingdom Metazoa; phylum Arthropoda; class Insecta; order Coleoptera; family Kateretidae; genus Brachypterus; species Brachypterus glaber. The sequence continues at coordinate 4,749,256 of OY294050.1, forward strand.
TGTAAAGAGTATATTAAACAATAGGAAATATCAAATATCAAGAGTTAAAATGATCCTTTTGAAACAATAAATCATTAAAATTTTACTACTTTGCTCTGATCTCGGAAAAATGCATAACATGTCACTCGAGAAAAGTTGTTTTATTTATTGGCTATTGGCTAGTGTTATGGCTTCTTATTTAAGCGATCCAGAAACTTAAACATCCGCTAAAATAAACAAAATGGTACACTTTTATAAGAACACAATCAGAGGTACTGTATTTCTTATAAAAATAATGACGATTGTTATGAAGTTTAATAACCATACTATAGTCGCTACTAAAGCTGGTATAACTCTTAAATTATTCAACGTCGAGACTTAAAATTTGGCATGAATATTTTATATCATCTATTTTAATTATCCATAAAGTTTTAAGTATTTATCTCAAAGCATTCAAAAGTTATAGCAAGTTTGGGATTGTATAGTTTTCGCGTTGGGCGCCAATTTGTGTATTAATTTGCTGTCTGGTAACTATTTGAAGCAAAGTTCTTTTATTATAAAATGTCAATATTTTTTACTAGTTAAAAATAACTAGTTATCTTCGGTATTGCGTGTAATAATAAGCTTTAAAGATATTTAACTTCCAATTACATTGTATATCGTATATTTTATATCCTTTTTGTATTTTATTTGCTATATTCATATCAAAAGCATAGAAATTTTATTATTCTTCTTCCTCGTTCCAGAAAAAATGTCCTGAAATGTAGTTTAGAGCAGCTTATTGGACTTTGCGACCGGTCGTCATTTGTTCTGGTGGTCTCCAGACTGATTTATCGGGTATTCAGCTCACAATTATCCTATAATTAACTGTAGTAGGCCATATTTGCTACTGAGCACTTTTTATCCACGTATGATATATGTATCGTCGTGTCGTACATAGACCAGTCTTCTAACAAATTAATAATTTATATCTGAACATTGGCATTCGTTGCAAGTATATATTTGTTGTACTCTTCGGCATTGTCAAAAGGAAGAGGTCTTCCTCTTCTTCTTCTATTTTTTTAAATATAAAACCAAGAAAACTAAGGGTAAATGAAAATCATACTTCCTGTTTGGCATACATAAATTACATACAAAATATATGAGGCTTAAAACATTTTTGCCCCAAACTTTTCTATGTGTATGTTTTTTGGATTTGTTGTAAAAAATATAGATTTCTAGAGTAAAAATACATATAAAATTTCATATAGTGTAACACTGTAGGAGCAACCGTTATCAAAAAAAAATGCAATTAAGAGGAAGTAACATTTTGTGCCACCAAAAACGTTACTTTTTAAAAGGCTATTACTCCTTTAATATTAAATTTAGGTGTTTTGGTGTATAATACTTTTTTGCTCAGTTTTAAATGAAGAATCACCCTGCAGCATTAAAATTTTATTGGTGCTTTTTTTGTTATCCATTCAATACGTTATCTTCGAAGGGCCGTAGCTCCCTTAGGGCTCATTTCCGGACCAACCTTTATAGAAACTTTTTTTCATATTTTTGGATGTAGAATCACCTCTTAAATTTCGGTACGCGAGTTCTGGAACACCCTGTATAAATTGTTATGCTATCTATTATTATTATGTGCTGTATGTATGTATGTAATATACTACTGACGTATTACTATGAAAATTAAAGCATTTTATAACCTTGTTTTTATAAAAAAATTAGTTTTTAGTGGGTTTTTAGCAAAAAATTAATTTATAGATAATTTAGCTTGAATAATTAGGCTTAGAAAACTAACATTTTCAAAAAAAAAGTGTTTTCCTCACATAACGTAACGTGTTTCTGTTTCTGTTTCTATGGGAAAAGACAAAGCATGCGCTTGTCTGCGCAGAGCGCAGTAATAATTCTATATATAATTTAACGAACTAACAACTCTTCTCTCTAGAATACGCATACCGTATATATAAATTATCGCCAACATCTCGGTTTGTTTGTAAACAAATAGTATGTATATTCAGGCCTGATCAATAACAATTACCAGTAACTGTTATTGTTGTCTCTGTTAGAACAAAGCTGTGCGAGTAAGATAGACAAATGTATATGTAGGCTACATTTTTTTACAAATGAAATGGCTATTCTAGAGAGAAGAGTTTATTTATTAGGTCGTTGATATTATTCTAAAAATCTCGCACTCTTGTAATAAGGAGTATTCTGTGCATATCTAAGCATTGCACATAATCACTAGTTGTTTTCGATTTTGCTAATATATTAGTGTAGCTGATAGATGATGGCTGGTTTTTAATTATTATTAATTAATTACATGCGTTTTAATTAAACAGTCGATTTGAATCGAAATGTTTATGGTAATGTTACCAGCATGCCTCCAAATAAAACACGGTTTTACTTGTTCGTCAATAATTTCCTATTGCAAATATATTTTCTTTTAAATGGAAAATGCCTTTTAGGAATTTGTGAAATTACATGGTTACACGGGTTTTAGAAAAAATACACTGTAAAAAATCGGTTTTTAATTTAAAGATATTGTATTTGTAAAAATATGCGTTTTTTTAATAAAAATAATTAAAAAATAATTAATTTTATTTTTTTTTTAAATTTTACTATGGTAGTTTCCATAGCACGCTTTATGTTCTCTGAGAAACAGTTTGATTTGCAGTTTTTCGTTTGTAGGTACTCTATAACAACAATAAATACAACAAAATTACTACTATAGTAATACAACTGGTACTATCTCATTCCGTCCCATCCCTTTCTGCCCCAATTGCATAATGGAAATAAAATAGTTTATTTGACAGAAATAAAATTTATTTGTCACAACAAAGTAATTCAATTGGCCATATCCAACCCAATATTTTGTTGACGCAAATAAATTGTTTTACCAGTGTACACAAAAAATAAGCACGCCAATCAATGCATTGTAGCTCACTGAATGTCTAAATATAATTAGCTTAACACTGCCACACATCCTCGCCCGATAAAAGCTCCATACCTTTCCGCCCCGTATCCCGTTCAGCCCTGTATCCCGTTTCGCCCCGAGTTCCCCTATATATTTTCATTCTGATTTTACTGCAGAAAATTTTTATAATTATATGTATAAATGAACCTTTGGGGTAATAAATTTTAATTACAATTTTTAATATTTATTTGCATTACACAAAGATGTTTATAATATAATAACCTTCATGGCAACTTTACTTTCCTACTATAAAACTATTCTTGATAATGTCGTAATATTTATTAATTAAAAATAGCGTTAAAATACCTACACTCTGTAGACAATAGGCATTTATTGTTCTAAACGTTTATAAATACTTTATTAATTACCATAAAAGGCCAACAGATCCTGGAACAACTTTTTAAAAACTATAAGAAAATACAGAACAAATCATGCTTTAAAAAACTATGCTCTATCTGACTATTTTATTTTTAATTTTCTCCTATTTCCACATTTTAAAGGGTAATACTCAATACGAATGTTTTCAGGGATCCTTATTGGATTTTTCAATTTATTGTCCGGGAGTCCACGCCTAGTAGAATTTTTTTTTATTGCCTCACCGAGACTTTGTATATGTGTTCTTTACCCTAACATGGTAAAGTTATGATGTCATAACATTTAGCACTTCACAGCTGATTTTTTTAGAATCGTTTAATAAAAATATTTCAAATCAAGTGAGAACCTTGTCCGACAAAAATTTTCGGGCAATACCGTTGTCGGACGCCTTAAAGTTAAGGGTTGGTCCCATAAAAAAAATGCCCCGCTACCGAGAATTATCTTATGTAAGAAATTGTTTGAGTGGGCATAAAGAACACATATACAAAGTCTCAACGGTGAGGTAATAAAAAAAATTCTACTGGGCGTGGGCTTCCGGACTATTATGTTTGTCAAATATTGTTTGATAAGCATATTATTTTTTTCTTTTAATTAAGAGCTAATTTTTTTATTTTTGGCTAATATTCCTTACGCATTTAGGTTATAATACTTCCCATTTATATAACTTCCATTTTATCACCCCTGGATAAATTACAGAGTTACATAAAACGTTTTTTGGTGATTTTTAATTTGATGCCCTACTTAACCGTTACACAAGCGTTAAAAACAACTAGAATTTGAATTGCTGGTCCTTTTCTGGTTTATTAAAAGCCAAACTAAATTTACAAGTAGTGGCAATGACAAACAAAAGCAAGGCACTTTTTCCGCGGTTGCCAAGCCCTGCAAACTAATTTTACAATAATGTAACTAATTTTTGTAAAATTAATTTGCTAAAAACTAAGAACTGCGGAAGTTGTATACATTTTTTTTATTAACCCTGTATTTTTAATCAAACAAGAATTGAATTCCTGGTAAAAATTCCAAACGCATAAACAATGTGTAACTAGCATTCTCATTGGTTAATTACATGTTAATTACGGCCGGGTTCAAGATAGCAACTCGTAGTTGCCCCTTTGGTACATCCATAAGTCGCCCCCGCGGCCCCCCGGCTGCTGGACACGAGTGCTATTTTGTATGTTAATGAGGACGTGGAAGCGACGACATGGTGCTATATGGGGTTAGATGCAGCCGAGGCGATGACATTAACGCCCTTATAAATTAGAAGGCCATGCACACCAAGAGCTGCACAATGGACCAATCACCAGGGAGGTATTTCAACCTAGACGCGATTTTTTTTAAGAAAAAAACGATTTTAAAAGAGGCCATCGTATTTTGGGCTAAATCACCTGGAACGATAAGACTTTACATGATTATAGATACATAAAAAATAAATACTTAGCCAAAATTTCAGCCCTTACTACATCCCGGAACATACTTTAATTATTTTAATTACGAATTTTGACATATGTCAATGCACGATTTGGCAACATTGCACTTAACGATGGTTCGTGTCAAGTGTCATGTCATGTCAAAATAAAAATAACTTCTTCTGTGGGTCCAAGGGCTGTGTATTATGATGTGTTGACTGCGTTGACTGTATAATTAAAATATTTTGTTTTGTTGTTAATTTTTATGGTTTAACATACACATACACAATTGTGTATTACTCAATGTGTATTGGACTTATCAGACTAGTTTTTCAGTAAAATTATCGAGTTGTTTTTGAGGTATGTATTTATAATAATAATATTGTAAAGCAATCGAGCAGCTCCAAGTAACCTAAAGCCTGCAGTCTCATGGGACCCCAGACTAATAACTTAATGTGGCTTTCAACGTGTTAAATACCTTTATTTCCATGAAAACGTTTTAACAGACGTTTAAGCTGTAGTGTTAAATAAATACTTTTAAATAAAACATCACTTTTTTTAAGATAAGATAAGATAAGATAGAGGCATTTAGCACGTTAGCATTGTTGTCACGCTTACGATAACACACAAATTGTTAACTAATAATTATTACCAAGTGTTATTCATTTATTTATTTTCTTAGTAACATCACAGCTCCCAAACCATTTATTGTAAAAAATATATAAAAAATGTACTTTGAAGTTTTTTCACTTTTACTGACTAAAAGAATGTAGTATGTTGTTTTCTCGGTGTATACATATATAATATACAATGTATATACAATTAAATGTGTGTAAATTACAGGTTTACTAAACAAAGTGAATATTTTAATAATGACTGCCACAGACTTTAATTAAGATAGGTTAATTTATATCGATTTTATGTAAATTTGTCCGTTAAGGTAAATAGTAATGCAAAACGTGTAATTTACAGTCTTTTGATTATTAAAAAAAATGCATACGTATTTACCTATTATTATTAATAATATAAAACCAATATATCTTATATTAGAGGTTGAAGCTGCTTTAAATGTCATATCATGGATATTTCTCAGAAATAATCTCTGCACTACAGTCATTGTAAAAATATTCAAGATTAACATTTTTCATTTATAAAACCAGGCAATTAAAAAGTTGATCAGAGTATAAAATGTATTTACTTTCCCCTTTATAAACATTTAATTTTAAAACTGAAGATTGTTTTGAGCTGAACTTAAAATTTGGACCATACCATACCATATCGGCCAGAATGGTTTTTGGTAAAAATCAGGGTAGACAAAACCGTTAAACGAGTACGCGAACCTAGTTTTCAGTGCACGAGAGTACAGCGAGGCGCAGCCGAGTAAAAAAAGCACTCGATGTGCACTGAAATAGTTTGCGTCGAGGTGCGTATACTATTTTTCCTACGACCCAACACCTAAACGCGAAAAGGATCTTAAAATTAGTTTGTCAATTTGAGGTTATGTGTTTGACGTTTACTAACTTTCTGACAGCAGATATGTAAAATCAGCTGACTGTCACTTTCCAACCGTTGTCAACGGGTGAGAAATAGGCACTAACTACTTACTAGGTCGTAGAAATAAACTATTTTATTTAATATCTCCTTGATAATATTATTTTTTTGACAAAATTTATTTGTAAAAAAGCATTGTTTTGAAGTTAAGGTGGGATTAAAGTTTTTTTTGCAGTGTATTAATAAAATATTTATTTAAATTTGATTTAATTTGTCGGTAAGAGATTAGTCAATCATATTATGCGCGATCTCTCATAAGTTGACACAGTATTTAACAGTCACCCACGTCTCTTCTCCAAAAACGCCACCCGCAGGTTATAGGCGGGAACATTTTTTCGAGACACAAGCATTGTGCATATATTTATCAAGTAAAAGCTTTTCTTATTTTTTCTCATTCACAATCATTTAATAACTAGTCCTTTATTACGAAGATCCGGGAAAAATATATTAATCTGTATTTATCAAATGTTTTTCTGATTTACTGTAGTAATTTTTATGCATGAGTAAGATAAAGCAAGAACGTCGACGTTGCGCATATCGCATGACAAAAACATTACAGTGGACCAGTTTGAATACATTTTTCCTGGCCCTTAACTATAATGTATATATAAGTTGTGAGTATACATACTAGAGATGAAAGTAGTATTTTTCAAAAATATTTTGTACAAGGCCGAGTGAAAAGTGATTTCCTCGCGACTAATTTACACTATTTTTTCTGCGAAAGTAAAATGAAATTTTGAAAGTTGGTGCCTATACTCTTTTGCCAGCAGAATAGTAAACTAATTATGGGAGATAAAAGTTTGTTTGACGTTCAATTTTCAAAAGCCATACATCAACACTGACCAGTTACATTTCTCTTTCTATCTCTCCTCTCGCGGTTTTTTCACTCTCACGGTTTTGCGGCAGTCAACAAACTTTAAGCGAAAACGAATTGGAAATAAATAAGAGGTATTTATTGGCATTTCTTCATTTATCTAATGTTTAACATTTCCCGTTTTTTTTTAACCTTAGTTTTTATAGAAAATTAAATTTTTTAACCTGAAGAATAAATGAAAAAATATTGTTCACCACTCATTTTTATGAATTTTGGACCCCTACAGCACCTTTGATTTTAAATACCTCGTCTCACAAGGTAACAAAGAAGACTATTGTTTTAATTTTGGGAATGAACAAATAAATAAAAATTTACAGCAGCGCACGCAATTATTACCGCCATTTTTAAATTGACCAATGCAATGGGGGTTATTCTTTCTCACTCTCGGAGTTGATTTTCATTCGTAAAAGAGACAACATGCGGTCTAGGTGAAATTAGTAAATCGGTAATAACGTTTAGCTTCAGCAATGACTAGTTTATGTTAAACTGTGTTTGTTATGAAAACATTAATACTTCTGAAACGGTTCTATTATTGAGATCGATTTAACAATTGAAGTTTGATGTTTTTGATGTAATTTAGTGGATGAATCCGGATTATCCACCTGTTTTTTATGTCATGTTGTGTTATGTTATAGAAGAAATTTTTATTTAGTTAAAACAATTATAACACCTGTACCTGGTCAAAAAGAACATATAATTCAAGACCATAAATGACCAGATCATATTTTTATAGTGTGATGTACATATTCCAAATTTAAAGTTTATATCTCATGTCGTTTAAAAGTTACGGGGGGTGTATCATTTAAAAGAACAACCCTGTATATTCTAGCAATAAAATATTCGCAAATACACAATTCGAAAAATTCAGTGTACGATTTCATATAATTAATTTTTACAGTGTACACAATATTTTCGGTGTGAACTCCGCCATTCACTCAAGTGTTGATTTAAATAATTATCTCGACCAGTCGATTAATTCTCCATTCCTAGTTTTAATGATCGACCAGTTTATATAATAGAAACCAAGAAATCACATTCTTGTCAAACAGTGGAATGCGTTTTTGATCGCGTTAGCCTAGTTTTTGTTTCTATTGCATATCGCCTTACCATATTTGGGCCCTTCAATATTTATTCAAACTCAAAGAAGACAATTTCGACTTGGCACACCATTATGCAACTATTTTGCTGAAATTTTTATAATGCTTAGCATATTTTTATATACTGTTTAAAAAAATCAACTAAACAAAGTGTAAGGGAACGTTCAACTATTACGTAACGCTCCTAGGGGTGGGTCATTTTGGAGTGTTACTCTCATGTCTCATGTTAATAGTATAGAAAAATAGCGTTACAGGGGGGGGGGCTATGTTTCTATACTATTAACATGATGATCAAAATTTGCTTTACGTAATGTAGTAGTAGTAGTAGTAAATTTTTGGGTTGGCCAAAGCCGGACAACTAGCCATTTCTGGCCCTTTTTGTCACCCCAGGAAATCCCAGCCATTTACTAATTTAAATCCTCCTTAAACCTACCCGTCCTTTCGATAAAGGTCAGGATATTGGCCCAGGGGAGATCTCTTAGTTCCTCTTGGTTGAGTCTTTGAGTTTCAAAGACTTGCAACCTGATCCTGCTTTACGTAATACTTGAACGTTCCCTAGTAGATTTTTTTCCGAGCATATTTACATTGTTTGTAATTTAAGGTATCTAATAATTACAAAATTTTCAAAAATGAGATTTTTATACCATTAAATCTACATATCAAGGGCTATCAATAAGTTATACAGCATGTGTCAAAGTCTTTTTTAAAGTGTTTTTTTGTTTTTAGATAACAATCGATGTTTGGTTCAAAAGGACTGGGTCCATCTGTTGTGGGTGAGGTATAAAATGGGGTTAAAAAGTTTGTTGATAACTCACGGTAGTCCTAAATCTCGAAGCAAACAACCAATGGATATTGGTAGAAGAGGGTCTAGGCTATTCATAACCATCAACAGCAAAATCGCAGTAGATCGTTCTCAAAAGCTACTGTCAAAACTTCTTGGTAATGGCCCTGTCTCTTAACAATTTTAGGTATAATTTAGTAATTTACACAAAAATTTTAGTTATTGACAGTAGAATTCGAATCCGTTTACAAAATCTATCAATTTTAATTTTTGAAAAAAGTACTGTTTGCAGTTTTAGCTTAACATCAAAAATAACAATTCCCCATTGGGGATTATGCAAACTTTTCTAGTAGTTTTAGCGAATAAAATCATAATACTTTGCCATTTTCAAATATATATTAATTAATCATTATAGACAGTTTAATTTGATGGCAGAAAGTACCCATAGATTTTAAACTGATGCATGAAAGTGAATTTCGAGATAAGGAAGTTTATTAAAGTGACCCTAATGACCAATGTGGTTGAATAATTTCGTTTTTATCGGATTGTCTTGCATCTGTCCAGTGTTTATTTGGGCCATTACAAGGGTCATTACCTTAGACACTTATCAGTGGGTTTAGCATCTAATTTCCAAACTTTTATGTCTTATTTCCGTAAAAGTATAATATACAATGTCATGTCATGTCATGTATAATACAAGGTAATTATGAAAAAGTTCCAGCCTTTCAAGAACATCTCCTTTTCTCCCGTTCTCCCCATTGCGTTCTCATTTGTACTTTTGGAAATCATAAAAATTCGGGACAGCACAGAACTTTGAGGTACACCAAATTATCAAAAATTTAACTGTTTTGTCAAAATCAGGAGGTGAAAATCAAAACGCAGTTTTTGCCTTTGTGGCATAGCAGCTTGCGCTAAAAACGTGTTATGAAACGAGTGCTTTATACAATTTTTTTCTATTTTGCTCTAAAATTAAAAAAAACTTACATTTAAATTGCTGACCGACTTAGGGATTTTTGTTTTGTTGGAATTACAATTTTCGCAGTGTTTGAAATTACATTACATTACATGTTTGTTTAACCTGGTACTATTATACTTAATTAAGCATCCCCTAAGTCCAGGACTTGTGTGGGCTAGTAGTAGAGGGAACCACCGGCTTATACTGACTTTCGAACCAGTTTCTAGGGAGTGTCCGTTTCACTTATCGCCTTTTCAAAGAACAAACCATATTTTGATATATTTTATAGTCAGCACTTCTCTTTTTCACTGCAAGTAACCAAGACATAATTTTAACACGTAAAAATTAATTTAAAACACAATTTCGTAGAAAACTAAACTTAAAAGCGATTTGCACGGAATACGTCGTTCATTTTTCGACAAAATCTTGTTGCCAACCCAGAAGAAAAAAAAGTACCAACCTCTTATGGCCTATAAGGACACACAAAATGCATGTGATTATGAGCTTACAATAGTCACAAAATAGAAAAAAATCTATAATTTGACGATAGTACATTTTATGGTACTTTCTCGGTATCGGTACCTAATTATATTTATTGATTATGAATCAGAAATTAAGAACGGTGAGACTGGCAGTCTGCAAGATTCCAGGGCCAACTATATCGATAAAAATTGACAGAAAGCAACAACACCTAGTTCTAGGTGTGTTTCAAATCCATTCCTTAAGCATAACAAGGCCAACTACAATTGTGTTAATAATAACAACTGCACTTGCTAGTCTGTATGACGCTATGATCTATTTAGGTTTGGACTTTTATAAGTATAGAAAATTATTTAAATATTTCTGTCAACAGATACCTATACTATGATATATCAGTAAATTTGTACCAATAATAGTATATTAAAATACTAGTTTCATTATAGATGTTTTTGGAACACGCGTCCAAATTTGAAGAACTAGCAGCGGGTAGTAGTAGTAGTTTATACATTTTTTTTTGGAGAAATTTTATTTTTGTTTTTTTTGTAAAAAAGCTGGCAAAACTGTTATAAACATAATTTTTTATAGGTCTTGGAATAAATTTATTTGCTCCAAAGCAATTTCCCGCTCTTTTATGTTATTTTTGTCAAAATAATTTCAGTTCGATTCCTTTGTTAAGTTCTGCTGATGTATGTGTGTTTGTTAAAAAGAAATATTATCGCATCAAGTTACGAATTTGGAAAAAAATCTCCGAACAAAATAAGGTATCCTTGCTAAAATATTGTCCCGAGACTAAATGTGGACTTACGGCATCAACAAACCTTGGCTGATACCAACCAACCAAAATATATGTAAAATATATGTAAAATATATGTCTGATAAAAAACTATGCCTTCGATAACTCTCTAAGGGCCACTTGTATCAACTCTTAAACTGGGATTATCTCAACTAAACTGAGTTTAAGTTAAAAATACTGCATTTTGATTGGTTGACAGTCCATTTAATCCAAGTTTAAAGTTAAACCATCTTTAGTGCAAGTGACCCTAACTTAGCATATAGCGACTAAATTATTGAGAATGAAACAAGAACTAGTGGACTGCAAAGGGGTTGTAAAAAAGGGGGTAGAAGGGAAAAGGGATATCACTAACCTTGTTTTTTGATGTACTTGATCTTCAACAGTGCACAGCGCTGGATTCTTGATGGAATCGAATTATAGAAACAGAATCATTACAATCGGATTAAAGGCGCAAATCTTTTTTAAAAAAACTTTACACTACGATATTTCCAGAACGCTTTGATATAGAAACTTGAAATTTGGATCAAAATTTTTTTACCACGTAAAAAATCTTTGTCTCAAATTTGAATTCTCTATGTCAAAGCGTTCTTCATATATATCGTAGTGTAAAGTGTATTCTCAAAGGACTTGCGGCTTTTCACAGACTATAGTTTGTCCAATTGTTGCGGTAGTAAAATCTAAACAAACAAATACTGTTTACTGGCACCTGTGAGCTGAGGAAAGGGCAGAGGAGAGGTAAAATATTGTGTTTGTTGTATAGGCGACCTTGAATTCCAAGCATTCCACCCAGGTGCCAGTTAGTAAAATTTTAACAGTATGTGTAATTTAAAAAGGCTTTTGCCAAATATAAATTAAATCGGTCCAAGAACAACAAAAAATAAAGGAGATATACTTTTTTAAAATCATAATTAAGGTCCATTTTTGGCTTAAGCGTCATTTTCTTTATCTTTTTTCTTTGACTTTGTGGGTATGGTGTCGGGTGTAACCTAATACCGCAGTGTTAAATTTGGGAGAATATTTTTATCATCATTAATACTTTTTCTTATTTTCTTTCTTCGCCTGGAATATGTTAGGTGAGAATGATTAAGCAGAGCGGCCCACCACGATATAAATGATTATTGATATAAAATAGCCACACAAAACTGACTCAAGGCTTTCTTCTTTATTAAAAAGCATAATATTATAATTTGGTTTCAGAAATGGAAATAGTTCCTTTAGATTGGTGTATAAGGAGAAGAACTATATGAAGAAGAAGAGGAGGAGGAAGGAGAAGAAGAATAAGAAGAGCTTCTCATATACAATTACACAAGAGGCTGAGAATTATGCGGGAAAAATTCGCTGAATTCATGAAAATTTACTGTCTGGAAATAATTACGACCCTGGAGTAATTTTTCCCGGTAATTCGAAGAATCATGTATAATTCGGAAGATTATTTTTTAACGATTTATAATATGTCAAACCCACTTTTATATTTTTTTCTTTGCAAAATGACATAAATTGTTTTATTATTCATCTTAATATTTTTACAGGCATATTCTTTGATTTGGTTAATTTAATTCCATTCTCAATTGCTAAACTAAAACCTTTTTTGTCCATTTTTAAATTGCAAATTGTGGTTCTGTCAATAGTTAAGTCACTTACTGCAGTACTGACTAGCGCGGTACAGCGCTAGGCTTGCAAGCATGTTCATAAAAAACATATAAAAACTGTTATTAAATTTTATAAAAAGAATATTTTGAGGTATTTTTTGTTAAATAATAAAGTAATACCAACAATTATAAATAGTAATATATTCATATTTAATTATTAATTAGTTTTAGGTATGAAATATTGTTGTAAAAGAGAAATAATGAAAAACAAAATACTACAGCGATTCTCACTACAATTTTCTACAGTAGAAAATTCCCAATATAACTGGAATATGATTGGACAGAAATAAACACGTGATCAGAAATATTGTTAAATGATTGGGTTGATAAAAACGTTAAAAAATAATCATTGGAATTCAATTATTAAAGTCATGGACACATGAACTAATAATTTTGACAGTCAAAGAAAGCAATTTTTTGTCTTTGTTTTTACGTACAGGTTTAAAAATCTACTTTTTATTTTGCGTTCCGAACAGCCAGGTATTAATTTAACACAGACAAAAATCTAAAATCTATTATCCGATTTTTTCCAACTTCACACCGTACGCTTCTAGTATCTAGTGAAGTGGAACCAGAACCATCCAATGGCGTCAGATAAAAGTGGAAAAAAAGCCGAATTGCTTTGTTTTAAATTGTGCCTTGTGTATAATACACGTTCCACTGCGGTAGTACAAAATATCACGGTTGATTTTCATCTTGCTGTATAGTGATTAAAGCATTTAAATTGATTTTTTTTACACCGAATATTGTTTTTATTGTTCCGTACGACGGAATTGGTTTTCTTAATGGTACCTGCACTACGAGTACCTATATCCCTTTTCTAAAAAGGTGGATTATTCAGCAAAAATACAAGCGGAACCAAATATCTTAACTGAAACCAACCCCTACACCAACCTGTTTGAATCAGGCAGGAATAAGAATTAAAACACCAAACTTGCTAAAACTTTTGAACGCTTTGATACAAATACTTTAAATTTTATCGACCTGTAGCTTAAATACTGAAGAACATAAGTGCCAAATTTAGAGTTCCCAGATGAAGCCTTTTAAAAGTTATAGCGGTTTTAGTCTTTTAAAAAAAGCCCACCCACAGGTGGTGGCATAACTTTTAATATGAAGACAAAAATATTTAATTTTCTCATCAAATTGACCCTTAAGCGAAAAGTGTTCTTACGACACGTCCAGTTATTTCCCATCCTAAAGGATGGATTAAAAGTCATTCAACTTGGTATGTTATTGACCTGTATATCATCTTTTTGTTACACTAAATCTTTTTACCTAAGTACCCGAGATGCTGCATCTGTGTATAATTAACTATACCAAAGTATCAATAAACCAAATAAGAGAAATAAATAGATATATGTTGTAATTTAGTATATTTATTTACTTATTGACCTACTTGACCAAAGCTAAAAGTTTATACCATCGCATTTCATTGCTACCAATCGTAACTATTTCAAGCGGATAAGCCTTTATGCTTATTTTATATATTTTAGAATGGTAAAATGTAAAATTATGGTATCATTCAGTTGTTTTATTAACTTTTAATTGCTTTAAATAGAGAACAAACGTTTAATCGTGTATGTACAGTTACTGATATTATATGTTGTTGCTAGGCAATTTAACTACTTAATAATATATTTAAGGTACAAAAAACCTAACCTGGTACGTAATCCTTCCGTAACTAAAGTTTATTTTCTTAAGGTATAGCTATTTTAAACCTTCCCGCTTGTAAACAATCTAGAAATTACCATAGCAATGTAAGATACGCATGCGTCGTAAGCGAAATGACTAGGCTCAATTTACACAACCGTAAAACGTTGACGTGCCATTAACGAGAACCAAACAATGGTTTATTCCTCTAAATTATTGGAATAAAAGCGATTTTATAAGCAAATTTTGTTTCTACAGGAATACAAAAGTGTTTTTAGCATCAGCTTTATCAATTCTCTTTTTTTTACATCAAAACATCATAAAAACAAAGTAAGTAAACAAAAATTATAAATTTTGGTTATGTTAACATTCAAAACAAGCCACATGCTTCAGTGTAAATCGGACTTTGTGGAGTATTTAGCGGCAAATTTAAAATAACTATACCTTAAAAAAATAAACTTTAACAGGGAAGATCAAGATTCAAATTAGCTCTTTTTTCTATTGTTATTTATTTGGCAAAGCAGAATAGAAAAAAATTTATAAAGCACCCGTTTCATAACACGGTTTTAGCGCACTAGTATCGTTTCATAACACGTTTTTAGCGCACTAGTACTTCTAAACTTATACTCGTGCGCTAAAAACGGGTGTTATAAAACTAGTACTTTAATATACTATAATCTAACCCGGTAATAGCAGAATAAAAACGTTCCCACCCTCGTACCATGATAGCATTTCTCTGAATTACTTTACCGTACCTATACCATTGGTACCGGTCTATCAGAAATGTTTATCAAATGTATTCAATTAATGCCAATCCGAGAACCCGAACGTCATTTAAAACGAACCAACTCAGCTCTTTAATCTGCGTGTGCTGTGACAGAATGTTTGGATCTCTGAAACGTTGTCAATGGCCGGAAAAAATGGCCGCCTGATTGAAAATTCTGCAGAAAAAATGCGGTAATTGAAGGTTTTCCAATGAATTACCGGTTCTTTTCGGTTGACTATTGGTTAGATTATTGCCGATAAATTAATTTTATTACTTCGGGAAAAAATGTGGAGAAGTATTAGTTTTATGCTAGATGGGTAAAGAAATGCTTGTGGTTTTTCACTTTTCTCGACGTTAGATGTCGAAAATATCGAGTTTTCAGACAGAAATTTTATGAAAGTGTATTCTTTTGGGTTCTGAAAATTATGGCGAAAATTTAATAAGATGCTCACCTACAACCTGGGGCGGATTAATTTCATTTTAGGGGAAGGGGGGGGGGGGGAAAATATAATTTTGAAGGTATTTCTATGCTAATATATCTTGCTGGGGGGGGATATGGCCCCTCCCCTAAATTCGCCCATGCCTACAACCGTTCATTTAGACGAACTACACAGGCCCACAAAAAAAGTCCAAAATGATCAAAATTTGCGTTACGTAATACTTGAACGTTCCCTTATTTGTGTGTACAAAATATTTGGTTGGATAAGGCCAATTGAATTATTTGGTTGTGACACATAAACTTTATTTCTGTCAAATAAACTATTTTGTTACCATTAGTAAATCATTTTGAAATTAAAATATTTATTTACATGAACTAAATATTTATTTGACTCAAATAAAATTTATTACTCACAACCAAATAATTTAGTTGGCCATATCCAAATAAATCTAAATTATCTTTTTTATCAGTGTATAGCTATACCAAAATTTTAGGAAAATCTGATCGAAACCACTCTAACCAAATCTGACTGAAATCACTTTTCTATAAGAAGGGAACAAGGTACTTTGGATGTCAGCAAGATTTTTATTGTCAAATTTATTTTCAGCGCCCGAAAATACAGTCGGATTAGGTAATGGCGATTTCTCCCGTTAGATTAGACAGGGACAAAAGTTCTACCCAAAAAGGATAGAAGACATACATACACTCCCACTTCCACCCAACCAAACAAATTTTGTATTTGTGCTTTGTTGAACAAATACAATATTTACTTGGCCGGGCGAAAAGTGTAACTATATTATTTAAAAAAAGAAATTACTGGCGCCATCTAAATTTTAGTAGAATTATCTTATTCTACAGATTTACATTAGCTATGTTCGTTCGTGCCGCTCACTGCTACACTTTCCGGCCAACCAAATAAATACTGTATTTGTTGTATGAAAAACAAATACAGTATTTATTTGGTTGGCTGAAAAGTGTAGCACAAATGAGATAGAGATAGGGTAGACGTCTTTTGTTTCATAATTCTAGTTGTAGAGAGCTCCATTGACGTTTTATATTTTTTGTGGGCCTGTGTAATTAATATAAATTTGAATTGAGAATACCTTATTGACTTCCTATAGACTCGGTGAGAAAGATTAAGTAAGAAACGAAAGCTTTGATAGATTAAGGAAGCAACATTTGCCTATTTAGGAAGGTTTATTACAGAAAATTACTAGCCAAAGTCGGCAGGAAAAAAGCGAAAAATATAAAGAAGGCGTATGAAATTTTCAATTCAAAGGAAATTATACTTTTTAAAGCCTCGTGTTCTTACTTTTACTACTAGTTTCATATTACTGCATTTAAGAACTTGTTTTTGGTGTATTCTCTCGCACCGTAATTTTTCTCTATGAGTTTTCAACATTGTGACCTGCCGGGACCTTCGATATACGTTAAGGTAGTATCTTCCATAATATTAACCAACTTTCTAGGTAAAATCACTATAAATTCGCTAACTACCAAAAGTATCTAGTAAGAACAGCGTAAGATATACGATTTCGTTTCCTACCATGTTAAACTTGATTGTTGCAGGTTTTATAGTTAATAATTCTATAATTGGAAGTGTTATATTATGTTTTTGTCCGCTAATTGAGGAGATGTGATGGCTAGTTTTATCTCCTAGAAACAGTATTACCGAGTCTAAAAATGGTCATAAAGCTAGTTTGTGCGCAACATCGAGTGTGCTTTGAAAACGCCAACATGTGATACTGCACAGTTGATGCAAAGAGTACTTGATGTTTTTTGATCTTTCACCTTCCACGCGCAACGGCCAAACGTGAATACTCTTATGTACTGTACACTGATAAAAAATGATAATAGAGCGATTACAGAATAACATTGTTTTTAATGCACTGAAAAACTAGGTTTATTTGAGGCAAATGACTGATTTTTTGCCATTTTTGCTCTTTGGTCTACCCAAATAGCGTGAGTTCGATTCTCACCAGCGCCGATTTGCCTTTTTCAGTTAATTAATAATTTAAATTTGGCGAAGGCGTAAAGTGAAGCGGACACTCTCCATAAATTGGTTCGAAAGTGAATTAAAGCCGGTGGTTCCCTCTACTACTAGCCCATACAAGTCCTGGACTTAGGGGATGCTTAGTTAAGTAGGGTTAAACAAAAATGTAAATGTATTATCTCTATTTTAAAGTTGGAAATTGAAACTGAAAATGTTTTTTATGTGTGCACACATACACATATATACAATGTATATTAAACATGTGTATATCACACAAAATATAAAATATTACACAAAATATAAAATATTTAGGGTTATTTGTGATAAACACTCGGAAATGAAGCAAATAAAAACTTAATTGCATTACATAATCATGCCAACGTTTCACCTAATATTTAGGCTTCTTCAGTTGATTGATGTAATGTTTTTGTTTAATTTATTTGCTTTAATGCATATTTAATAATTTATCCCTGAAGAAGCCTAAATAGTAGGTGAAACGTTGGCATGATTATGTAATGCAATAAAGTTTTTATTTGCTTCATTTCCGAGTGTTTATCACAAATAACCCTAAATAAATTTCAAGAAGCATCCTGTAGGAAATACTATTATTATATAAAATATTGTAATTAATTTTATATGTACTCAACATTTTTAACTGTGTATAGTGGTCCGAGGCATAAAAGGATGCTTATCTGTCAGATTATATCAATATTTTGGAGCGACTTTTCAACGTGGGCAGACTGTAACTGGCTCACAATGCCACAAAACTAACAATCTTCATGAATACGAATGCTCGTATTTCATGAAAAAATTATACTGCGAGGTCATGACCTCTTCTGCTTTTATTATGACGGATTTCTTATTCATAATATTTTGATCTGCGTCAATCATTTAATGCGAGACAAATTTCAAGTTGCATAAATATTTATTCAAAATATGCGAACTGTCAAAGGTTAATAATAAATCAGCAGGCGGTGCTTTTATTTTTGTTTCAATTTTGAATGGTTAATGTATTTAGTATTTTTATGTAAAATTACATTATGAATTGTGAATTTACACGGAATGTGTGATTTTTTTGTTATTATACGAAAATAAAGTTATTTTTTATAGTCTGTGCATTAGATCATATATACATAGATATGGCATTAATCTTGATTTGTTTTATGTAGAACATATACAAAGCCAATTGTAAATAAACCGCTATAGCGGTGAGGTTGCGAGGAGGTGAAGTATAACATATTTGTCAACAAACCACTATAGCGGTGGGTGGTGACCAGAAGCGGGAAGGTGAAATCTACCTGGATATAGCAATGAAAACATTTCGGTTTGACGTGGACTCAAGGCGCATCTATGTATATATGATCTAATGTCTGTGCAAAGTGGAAAGTCCTTTTCAAACAAACTTTCCCTACGATGTTTAAAGAACGCGTTGACCCCAAATATTAAGTCTCTATAATAAAGCGTTCTTGAAATATTGTAGTGTAAAGTTGTTCCGCAACGAACTTTTTGTTTAAAATTTAATTTGTTTGATTTTTATCTGCGTTTTTTGAAATACCTAAAAGGGCATTTAAAAACCTTATATTTTTATATGAAATATGATACAGTAACCATAAAAAATACTGCAAAGTTAAATCAAGCCAGTTCCCGTTACTTATCTCGTTAAAATCAGTTCCCATTTTAGGATTAATGGGTACTTTTCGTTAAAAATGTCTATGAATTTTAAAATTTAAATATATTCCTATCCGATGGCACCACATATCGAAAAATAGTGGGTAAAGTAAGATATTGCCCATGAGAAAATTAACGAGGCATCAGCCAAGCAGGTTAATTTTCGAGAGGGCAATATCGGTTTACCCATGAGTGCCATACAAGGTTTTATCCAATAAATAGCTTAGGAATTCATATTTTTATTAAAACTTTTAATGACATTTAAAAGAAAATAATTTGACAAGTGACAGTTGAGTGGGTAAAATAAATAATTATCCATTCAATAAAGTAAAAGCAACGCGGGGGTTATTATTAAGTTTATCTATTTAAAATAAAGCTGGTAATTGTCTTATTGTATTGAATAATTGTATTTTTGTCCTCTGCTATCCTTGTAAAGGTAAATATTATTTAACCTAAAAATTTATCGATTATATTGATTCCTGAATTGCGTGTTCCGATCCGATCAAATCAGATTTTCATTGTCTTGTTCTCCTTGTAGATTGTCTCTATTAATTACGAGCGGTTCGCTATAAATATATATCTCTGTATGTACGATTGTGATATATGAATGTACTGTTACACAACTTACCAATACTTTACGAGGTGTTATGTTAAATTAAAACAGATATTGTTTATTGTCATTAAATTCAAATGGAGTATCTATTAACCTACAAAGTATTTGCTTCACTGTAAAACGTAAACTGAATATTCAGTTACAAATGGATAGGAAATCAGACGTTATTACCCTATACAATTGTACTTTAATTTTTGTTAAAATCACGCAAAATTTCATGTCATCCATTTGTAACTGAATATTCAGTTTACTTTTTACAGTGTTTTCTTGGGACAAAAAGCACCTACTGTCATAATACAGTCTATAAACAAAGTATCTTTAGGTAAAATTTTTTTCACTACCAGCCTAAAAGCACATCTTTATTACTGTTCTTTTCATTGGTAGAAATATTATTTCTCTACCTATGACGTCAGAGGTTCTAAAAATAATGAAATTGCACCATGGTTAATAATGAATTTTTATTCAGCTGTTTTGGCATCTGACGTTTCACTTAATTAATTAATCACATTGCTATTTACAAGTGTCTTTAGGCACCAAATTTATTTATTGCATGACAAATTAAAAAATATTAACTAAATTAGTACCTAAAAACATGTTTTACAAAAAAACACTTTGAAAAGTGAAAATCATTGGTCCATCATATTCATCCATAGATTATACAACCCATATATTACCGTAAGGATCATAGATTACTAGAGGTACAACCCCCATTTATTGATTTTTGAGGAAATAGATTCTCCCTCACAGTTTTTGCCTGTCCCCTTATTTCTGGGGGAGTACCAGAATCATCACTTTGCATTTCACTTTCCATTTTTATATATTTTATTACACTTAACACGGAAACACTTTCAAACTTAATAATTTCAGCAGATCACCAGAAAATTTCTGCCAGAAATGTCAAGTTATTCATTTGTTTTTTTAATGGCCGCGAACGGCCAGCGTGATATTTTAAATTTATAAGCTTTTTCATTAAATTTTAGTAAAATAAATAAATAGCTAATTAATTGTACTGGTAGTGAAAAAAATACTATATTTTCCACGTGAGTGAAGATTTAACATTTTAGGCCGCGTCTTGCGGGCTTCGCGCTGGCGCGCTCATCCCGCAATTTGACGCAGGTCAAAAATGTTAAACTTCTCTCACTTGGTAAATAATATACTATTTTTTACTACTAGCTTTAGAACATACCATTATTTATCATGTTTTCAGACTGTGAAATCAATTTTCTTCACCTATGGCAATAATATTTTTTTTTTCCTAGGAGAAAGTAATTTTATAAACAATTGATTTCTGTCACTTTAGATGTTTCAGTTCTTTGTGTAATTTTTACTAATTAAACCCAAGAAAATAGCTTTAAATAATTAACACAATCAATAAATATTATGAAAAAAATAAAAAATCAACTAATTTTTTAAACTTCAGTTCAAAGTATTTATTTGATTACTATTATATGCCTTTCCACAAATGTTTTTTATACTTCTCAAGCAGCAGGAAATCTGAATATTGACATGCACATCTAAAACCTGGGTCTGCGGATGAGAAAGTCGAAACCCAAAAAAATTAGGGCCTGTGGGACAAAAAATTTAAAAAATCATTTAAAAAATTAGCTAAAGCGTCACCGTTAAAACTTTCACGGACTTAAAAATGAGCTTTCCTGTTAAAAAAAACAGACTTATGAGTTCTATAATAGAATAGAACAGAATTCTTATTAGATATGTATATACACGGAAAAAAAAAATTATAGCTAGGAGCGCTATAACGCACATACCAAGCAAATTATAATCGCTTATTATATAAATACAAGGCTTTCTCTTACAATTATGGCAGTCAGTGTAAAAATTTATATGAAATACTTTAATTGTTTAGTGAATAATAAAATATAACAAATAGTATGGCATTTATAGCTTAAATAGATTTAATTATTGTCCGTGCTAATAATTTTTATAATATAATAAAATTTCTGTAAATTTATAATAGTGCCTGTAATAAATATAATTGTGTCTGTAATATATATAATCGTTTCCAATTTATTTTTAACATTATTAGTTATTGTGTCTCTTATAATCTATAGCTTAAATCACTATAATTTGCCACTGTTACCAAATATCTTATAATGTATAGCGCAGAGCCCACTAATTTCTTTCCGTGTATGAATGACTGACATTTTAAGGAAGTATAAATTAATGGTTTTAGGCACCTACTTTGCATACAGTCGTGGAAAAATAACAGGTACTATTTTCTCTGATAAAAGCCTAATTTTTTAATGAAATTTGATACGCACTGAGAAACCTGTCTTTCCGGTAGTCAAAAAATTATTGATTAAGTTAACAATTTTCGTAATTAATTAATCATTTTTTATTGTAATTTATATGAATAAATATGAATAAGTATTAATTTCGAATAAACAGTTTGCCTTGAAAATAAATGAATGAACATAATAAATAAACAGCTGCATTAATTTTATTATAATAGTTAATACTACCTATTTTAATTAACATGATTTTTTTAATAGATATAATAAAATAATTAATATTCTTTGAATAATTTCATAGCACTCCCTGATTCATCTGATAACCAAAACTTGCGAAAGTGATTTATTTTTCATCTCCTTTTTTAAATCCTTACAAAATTTCGACTATTAGTAAGGTAATTTTTGTCCTGTTACAAACTTTACATTTTAATGTAAGGAATCATCAGAGTTTCAGAAGGATGCCATTTTGTACGTTTTTTGTATTTTAATATACATTTTAGTTCGAGTGTATATAGGGTAGAGGGCGACTATAGTAAATATTAGTATATTTTGGCCATATACATAGCGATCAAGGTGGAATCCAGTAAACATGACAACACTGCTGCGCTCGCAGGTATTACACGTTAGTTTTGTGTTCATAGCCAGAAGGACGCTAACACAGCCGCTAGGTATACCGGATGCCACCTTGCTTTTTAAATGTTACATTGATTTTGCACCGATGTACCTTTTTTATTGTGACAATAAAATTTTTTAATTTAATTTAATTTAATCTAATAAAAAAAATTCGTTGTTGTAATCAATTTATGCATAAAGGCAAGGAATTTTAAGCATTGATACAATAAAGTGTTCATCGGTGCAAAATTATTTTCAATGTTTAATTAATTCATTTATGATGTTTGTCATGTTAATTTTTTGTCCAATGGCAAAATATTGTTACATTTTGTCCAATAGAAATTATTAAGCAATGTCATGTCTTTGCAACTCCAGGGAAATCAAGTGACAATTATTATTTGTTTATAAAATTAACTACTATTAAAGTTCATTTTTTTAAGGTATAGTTATTTTAAACCTTTCCGCTTGTAAACAATCTCGAAATTACCATAGCAACGTAAGATACGCATGCGTCGTAAGCGAAATGACTAGGCCCAATTTACATAACCGTAAAACGTTGACGTGTCATTAACGAGAACAAAACAATGGTTTATTCCTCTATATTATTGGAATAAAAGTGATTTTATAAGCAAATTTTGTTTCTACATGAATACAAAAGTGTTTTTAGCAACAGCTTTATCAATTCTCTTTTTTTACATCAAAACATCGTAAAAACAAAGTAAGTAAACAAAAATTATAAATTTTGGTTATGTTGACATTCAAAACAAGCCACATGCTTCAGTGTAAATCGGACTTTGTGGAGTATTTAGCGGCAAATTTAAAATAACTATACCTTAAAAAAATAAACTTTAGGAGAGAAATAATGATTATTAATCTAGGTGCAAAGATATAATACAGGATAAAGAACGGTGCGTAGTGAAAAAAAATATTTATTTCTTTTTTTTTGAAAAATCTTATTTTGAAAAAAGTAAAAAAAAATCAATTTCTGTTTTTAATTTTTTTATATAATTATATGTGAAAGTAAGTTATTCTTTTGTTAGAAGCAGTATTTTTCAAATAATTCGAAGAATATATTACACCCTCTTTCAGTATGCAGGTGTATGCAACACTGAATGAAATTTTACATTTAAATAAAATGAAAATGCGCGGCAGTCATTTTTTTTATTTAGTGATACCCACTTGATTATTATAATACGATGTAAATAAATGCATTAAAATAATATTATGAATAAACTTGTAAGTGGAGTCTGAATGGTGTACCTTAATAATGGAAACACGCCTTATTTGTAGCCCCCCCCCATATCAATAAGCGAATAACAATATATTTATATAGGAATGGGCTATTTATACGACGACGTATTGTATTCTATTTTTATTGGCTGATTTTTGGGGTTTTAAAGCTTTTAATAGTATATTAAAGTACTAGTTTCATAACATACGTTTTTAGCGCACGAGTACAAGTTTAGAAAACGAGCCGCTTGCGGCGAGTTTTCTAAAGTACTAGTGCTCTAAAAACGTGTTATGAAACGAGTGCTTTATAAAATTTTTTCTATTTTGCTCTAAAATTTAAAAAACTTACATTTAAATTGATGACTGATTACGGATTTTTGTTTTGGGTTGGCATTACAGTTTACACTATGTTTAAAATTCTAAGAACAAATTATATTTTGATATATTTTACAGTCATCTCTTCTTCTTTCAATGCAATTAACCAGTCCACAATTTTAACACGGTAAAAAATAACCCAAACACAAAATTTTGTAAAAAATTAAACTTTAAATCGACATTGACATTTGCACGTAAAACGTCAAGAGATAGGCGTTTGTATGTTGCCAACCCAACAGAAAAAAAAGTAGAGACATCTTATGGGCCTATAAGAACACGCAAAATGCGTGTGATTATGAAAAGTTTCAGCTGATAACAAATAAATTTAAATAAAATGTCTTAACACGGCAATTATTAGCTCACCCACCTTATATTTTTCGTCAGAATTGTATTCTTCCCCGTTCCTAAAATTTGGAGGAAATGTTATATGTAGAACCACTAGGAAATGCGAAATGCATATGGCGCAGTCGCAGCCAAAATTAATGTTATATATATATATATATATATATATATATATTAAAACAAAAATTAATTTCAGTTTTTATTTTAAACACAAACAGATTGTTAGAATAAAGAAGCATGTTCTAAATATTTTGGTGACCGAAATGTGGTATAAAAGCATACAATTAAGTACCGCTATCTCGGCAATTAGGTCTCGAGTTGAAAAAGGTTCATTTCTAACTCACTATTGAAGTCTCCAAGTTATGGTACTTTTTCCAGACGAATAATTGCAGTATAGCGTGCAAACATTGTATGAGTAAAATAAATAAAATAGATTTTAAAACAAGCCGTGAAGATTCTTATGCTACGCATTTGAAATATTGTCGTCTTCACTGTGAAAAATAAATATGTATATAATTACACATGATTCCACATGTAAATGTTATTTCAAGCAGATGGATGTAAAATTTACTAAATTTTTACACGTAATTTTACAACTATACGTAACTTTACAATTTTATATGAACATTACATGTAAAATTTTAAAATTACATGTAAAATCTAATAAATTTTACAGGTATCTGCATTAAATCACATTTACATGCCGAATCATGTATATTTTTTTTACAGAGTAGTGAATATAATATATTTTTAGGTAAAATAATTTATTTATTTTTTTTTAAAACATTGAATTTATGAGATCTACCAAAAATTTATATTTTTTCACCTCAATAATTTTACTTTTGGTTTTGTATCAATTTATTTCCAAATGCAATAAAAGAGACTATATGACAGGCATTTTTGAAAGTTATTAAGAATCCGACTCTGACTAAGGACTTTGAACCAACGAACTAGTAACTCTTTTCTCTAGAATAGGCATTTCATTTGTAAAAACTGAAAAAAACGTAGCCAACATATACATTTGTCTGTCTTACTCGCACAGCTTTGTTCTAACAGAGACAACAATAACAGTAACTGGTAATTGTTAATGTTGAGGCCTGAATATACCTATTTGTTTACAAACAAACCGAGATGTTGGCGATACTTTATATTAACGGTATGCGTATTCTAGAGAGAAGAGTTGTTAGTTCGTTGCTTTGAACATTTTAAAGTAAACGTGTAATATCTACTTTTCTCCATATAATACTGTGAGGATTATAACAATTTACCTCATTATAATGGCGTTCTCAATTATATTTTATTTTTAAATATTTATTTATTACATACTTATTGAAAATGGTTTTTAATCCTCCAGAGTTCCATTTTTATGTTAAAGATTGTCTTGATTTAGAGAAAAAAATCAAGAAAAGAATGTAATTTAAAAAAAATCGAGACTCTTGATCAAGAATGACGACTTCTCGACTCTTGATTAAGCACTTTTAATAAACCTACTACTTTTAAGCTTGAAGTATGTTTTGTACACATAAGTTATGAAAATAAAAAATCATTGCCAATAATAAAAACTCTTCTAGACTACTGTGGGAATGTTTAGACGCGTTATTCTATGGTCATCCAACCCTGCAGAATATCCAGAGTCTTGAAAATCAACACTCTCCAACAAGTACTTAATCGTAAAGAAATGATCACCTATTTATTGTCTCGAAAATCAAGATTTGTTAATCGAGACGAGAATGCCACAGCGAGCTATGTAGACTGGCTGAACATAACAAAGTAAATTTGATATGGGTACCAGGACATCAAGGAATAGATGGTAATGAGAAGGCAGACGACCTGGCAAGAAAGGGGAGTGAAGCCGTACTCACAGGACCAGAACCGTGCTGTGGGGTATCTTATTCCACTACCAGACACGAGGTCAGGAAAATGTTGAGGAATGAACACCAGCAACTTTGGATTGGATTGGATTGGACCTAAAATGAGGCACTCTAAACTCTTTCTAGGGGGGCCAACCAAGAAAAGAACCAGCTTACTTCTAGGCATGTCCAGGAGTCAACAGAGCAATAACGGGTATAATAACTGGGCACTGCTTACTGAACAAGCACCAACACCAAATGGGACAGTCTACGAGCCCCGTGTGCAGGAGATGTGGGGAAGGGGACGAAGAGCCCTACCACCTCATATGTGAATGTCCATCTCTAATAGGCCTAAGATGGAGGTACTTTGGGAACGACTCGCTGGAACCAAACGAGATCATGAACACTCCCCTGAAACCGTACCTGGACCTTATAAAAGAAAAAGGGATGTTATGAGGAGATCTGTGCGGTTAACACAAAGGTCCCTAAGGACCAGGTGTTGAGGGCAGTGAACCTCACACTGAACTAAACTAAACTAAACTATTCGAGACGAGAAGTTTCCTTTAAACAGAACTTCGACTTGAATGGATGGCTACAAAGTAGAAGTAGCAATTTTTTTGACATATGTAGCTTCCAATAAAATCAACGATTATTACTGGATAATAAAGGCGTATACATCGATAAATTTAAATTTTAATGTTTTAAATTCAAGGTAAAAGGCCAATTAAAAATTTAAATGGATAAAATTTTAATTAAAATTAATTAAATTTTGTCATAATGTTGTAGCCAAAAAACTGTTTTAACACTTAAATATCTATTTTTAATATGTATTTCGATTAGTTTATGTTCTTTAATTATACACCTCTTATCTTATCCGAATTTTTTAGTTAGGTATCTATATCATATAGGAATTACTTATATCTTAAATCATAAAATCTATATCTATAAATAAACATGTTTTTCCTACGACCTAGTTAGTAGTTAGTGCTTATTTTCCACCCATTGCCATGATAGCGGTCGGAAAGTGATTTTACAGCACATCAGAAAATAAGTAGACGTCAAACACAACACGTCAAATTAATAAAATTAATTTTAAGACAATTTTTGCGTTTTTTGACGCAAACCTATTTCAGTGTACTTCGAGTGCTTTTTTTTACTCGGCTCCGCCTTGTAAAAAATACGCACTCTCGTGCACTGAAAACTAGGTTAAGGCATATCCAGAAGCTTGCATAAGAACATAAAACATAAAAATGCGATGCCGTGATTGGCTCACAAGATACATGGTGGCGCATCATTTGGAGTAAAGGGCTCTGGTGGTGCCACCGTCCGGGCCTGGGTAATTTGGTGTGTTACGGAGTGTGGGTGAATGTCAAATTCCTTACATTTTGCACAGCACACTAACTCGTTTTTATTTGTTACTAACAAGGCACTTGGTATGCGTAAATATCAAACAAGACAAATGAAATTATTATTTCAAAGTGGAAATAATTTTACGATGTGATGTCACTCTATTGTTCCCGTCTTTATAATTCTTTGCGCTTCTTTTTTCAATTTTTTTCTTCATTCAAAACCGACGAGGACCCGTGTGGAATATATATTAACAATTAAATCACTAGCCCATGAACCTTTAAGTTCAACAAGTTTTCATGTACCAGAGATAAGGTTTTGAATAATTTAAATAATAATAGATGTAGATAGATATCTGGTACATTAAAAATTATATTTTACATTAAAACAAATAAAAATATATGTTTAATTTACTACAGGCAGAAAAATTTGTGGTTTAGTAGTTTTATACATAGTATTGCGTGTTTCCTACGTTCTGTGTTATAAGGACCCAAAGTGGCAATTCTATTTATCTCCTTCTCCCTCTTCTCTTTCTTCATTTTCTTCTTTTTCATCTTCCATTTCTTTTTCTGTTTCCTTCCTTCCTTCCTTCTTGGTATTCTTCTTATTTTACGTTTTTGTAGTTTTGCTTTGCGTGTTACATATAGGCTGTATACAATAAGCTTAATTGTAAAACAGTTAAGTAACTTTTTTATTAATTGTGAAAATGTTTTGGTTTTTTTTTGTTCATAAGTTGGTAACAAAAAGAAGTGAAAACTATTAGAAATTTCTAAAAGTACTGGTTTCTTTATTTAATATTATCTAAGGATCTTAAAAACAGCTAATAATCTTATAATATATTAATAAATATGTATGTTTTGTGTGTGATTTTGGGCTGTGTTTGATTTTTTGCCAGTTAAGTTACTCACAGGTAAGTCCCAAATACTAGAAGTGAAGCTAGTGATGGTAATGAAAAAAAAAAAACAAATGAACAATTTTAAATTGTCAGTGTCATTGTTACCAATATAAATACATTGAATTCCCCAAATCAGTCATAATGAAAATATTCGAAACTAAAGTACTTTGTAAGCAAAATACAACGCACAAATAGATAAAATAGTATAAAGAACTCTTTTCATAAGACATTTGGCGCACTTGTCCATTAGAAAACTGCCCGCTTTGCGGCAGGTTTTCCAAACATGGATCACGGAAAGAAATTAGTGGGCTCTGCGCTATACATTATAAGATATTTGGTAACAGTGGCAAATTATAGTGATTTAAGCTATAGATTATAAGGGACACAATAACTAATAATGTTAAAAATAAATTGGAAACGATTATATATATTACAGACACGATTATATTTATTACAGGCACTATTATAAATTTACAGAAATTTTATTATATTATAAAAATTATTAGCACGGACAATAATTAAATCTATTTAAGCTATAAATGCCATACTATTTGTTATATTTTATTATTCACTAAACAATTAAAGTATTTCATATAAATTTTTACACTGACTGCCATAATTGTAAGAGTAAGCCTTGTATTTATATAATAAGCGATTATAATTTGCTTGGTATGTGTGTTATAGCGCACCTAGCTATAATTTTTTTTTTCCGTGATGGATGCGTGCGCCAAAATAGTGTCTTATGTAACTTGTCCTTTAATATATTATAGTGTTTTTAGGTTTGTTCAAAAAATATAGTTCTGTAAAGAAAAATGAAGCCGTAGCGGTGTTGCCTTATAATTAGTGTCACTTAGTCAAATTACTTAAAATCTAATCTATTGACTAAAAAACATTTAAGCTATTTGAAATATCATCCGAGGGAATATAAAAAAACGTAATTATTTCCAAAGGTTGTGTGTGTGTGTTTTTTTGTTCATCAGAGCCGTAGAGTCGCTCTTTCAGATTCTTCATAAATCTAGAGGGAGAAGAGTAGCACAGGTTTACTACAAGAGAATCTTGGTTTACTAGTTTTAAAATTTCTTAGTTTTTTATAAGGATTTAGAGAAAGGGATAGGCAAAGGCCTTCCACGCTTAAAATTTCTGATAGCAGCCATTATCTTTTTTCTTATTCACACTAATAATGCTATATCTGTCACATGAGCCATTATTTTCTCTCTCTCTCTCTCTCTCTCTCTATTTATTTGGTATTTTTCTTCCAAATAATTAACCAGGGTTTCTCAATATAATCATGAGGTTTCCAGTGCGCAAGTACTAATCGGATATGTATCCTGACTTGCGCACTATCACTGATAAATTACTACTGTAGTAATTTCCACGTTAATATCAATTCAATTCAATTTATTTATTTAAATAAGTATGCAGATTTTTACAATTTGTTAAGGCTGCCTAAACCAGAGGTTTGTGTTGCAGCGTATGAATACAAATCTTAATGGTGTTTGACTACTTAAAATAATCTTAAAACTAAAAATTTAAGAAAAAATCATATACATTTTTCTTTGTTTTAATTTTTTTTTTAAATAATAATAAGGTACACAATATAAAAAGTTATCATTAAAAACACACAAAAAAATTATCTTCAAACGTCCATTATTATTAACTTAAAATTCAACAGTTCACACGATTAATAACCATAAATATATGGTTCACTTTAACTTGTACATAATACATTAATATAAAAATACTCTAGGCACATCATAGAAGATGGCAAAACAAAAATACACAAGGCACATCATAAAATATGGCAAATTCGGTGCACTGGAATGGGCCAAGAAGGCTACACCCGTCCCATTCAAGGCCACGCTATAACTCCAGCCATTATTTTTAAATCGTAAAACCGTTAATGTCTAGGGACTTTTGTCATAGTTGGTAATATATTCAATTCCAATCTTGCAATTTAAATTTCGCGCACTTAATAGGATTCAAAATGGATGGCAACTATGTTAGTCACTCGCGCAGAATTAAAGCGCTATCCACTCCTCTAAATCATTAGTTTTTTACCAAAAATTGTTATATCAAAATGAGTGTTGAAATTTTTTATCGACAGGATAATCCAAGAACAAAAAGATGTTACTAAAATTTTCGTTTGAAAAAAAAAATTCAATTAATTAAAATCAATTGAAAGAAATAAGTTAGCTTTGATTAAAAAAAATATGAATATATGGGAAGAAATATTAATTTATAGTTTTTTTTTTAAGAATTTGAATTAAAAATTACTATTTACTGTGAAGAGTATTTGACTGGAATTTGAAGCATCACATATCTTCACGGCTTTTTCAACCTTCGGCAAGGCACTTGCGATAATGACGTCTCCGTTTACTACACTGCCCAGCTCAGAAAAAATAACTTAAGGGTTATACCGTCGTTATGTATGTTAATTTCGTACACCTTAATTGATAGTTGGAGAGTTGATATTTTATATATGTCTCAAAGTACATTCAAATAAAGCTATTTTCAAATTGCTAGGCTCCGGATCCGGTTCCTTTGTGTGCTAGAAACTCCGAAAGCTATGGCAATGAGCTACCAAAAAATCTATTTTTAACTTTCCGAGTCATATACATTACATTTATTAAATTCAGATTAACCTATTTTCATAGTTATACACAATAATTCTAGGCCAAGTCAAGTGCCTTTGACATATATGTGATACTTAAGGTTTTTAAAGAAATAAGAATTTATGAAATGACATTTTGATTAAATGAAAATTCTTTAGACTTTTTAGTGCTGACACATGTCAAAACTTTTTAAAGCTTTTTTTACCCCTTGGCCTACTGAATAATTGTGTAAAACTGTGAAAACAGACTAATCTAAATATAATAAATCTAATGTGTTTGACTCGGTAAGTTAAAAATATATTTTTCGGGGACCCCATTTCACCACCTTTTTGCGGCTTCTAGCATCCAAAGGGACTCAATCCAGGACCTGGAGATTTGCAAATATCTTAATTTGAATTTACTTTAAAACATATATAAATGCAGCCGGGAGAAAATAATGAAATTAAAATGGTCACCATCTCTTAGACTATGGTGGTCACCAAATTTTAAACTGAATTTGTGTAAACTACCTACGTATTCTTCTAAAGGGCAATGCAGTTGATCCTAGTTCATTTTGGGGTTTGGGATTGGGCCCTAAACTTTAAATTTTGGCTATTTTACAAGTTTCTTTGGACTTGCGCAGTTTTGGAAATGGTGGATAAAATTTAAACTATAACCTTACCCAATATTCAAATAAATGTATAATAATAATATTTATTTTTTGATGTTGTGGTTGCAGTTGACGCGGAATGACCCTAAACTACCCCATTGCAAATACGGCTTTGCCGCTTCTCGGGGCAGTCGAACCGCCGCCGATGGTTTCTTTCTGTGGGCGTTCACTTGTGAAATTAGCCCGTCAGGGTCCGCTTTTACCTGCTGGATGCCTCTTTTTCCAACTACCTCTCCGAAGATGTTCTTAAAAGACACACTTTTACCGATACCAGATAACGTTACATAACACCCCAGAAATTACCCTCGAACATACCATTGTCACCTCTTGGACGGCTTTCGAGATATCGTCAAATATATTAATATCATTTACTAGTCGTGAGCCGGACTTCACACGGTAACTCCATATAAACATATCTATAGTTTCTTTAGCTTTAACGATTTTATTGTAATATTTGTTAATAGTGAAAAAAGATGTATTTTTAAAGCAAAAGAATTGAAATTTTTGCCATTTTTCTCTTAGGGCATTTTAGCAAAATTCCTAAGACTTTACCCGAAGTATAAGTTTTTGGTTTGAATGCTACATTATATTGCCGATGTTTTTTTTTACAAATGCATAGAAAAAACGGATTCCTTGAACCAAGGAAACGTGTCTTTGGATATGTTTAAAGCCATATTCTCTTGTTTCAAGGCTGGCATTTTCTTGAACCAAAGTCAATGTTCTTGAATAAAGAGCGCTGATTTTTATTCCAAGGACATTAACTTTGGTTCAAGAAAATGCCAGCCTTGAAACAAGAGAATATGGCTTTGAACATATACAAAGACACGTGTCCTTGGTTCAAGGAATCCGTTTTTTTCTATGCATATATTAGAATCATCATTCGTTTGGGTAAACTTATTTGTTTTAACGAATCTATTTTTTTAGTGTAATTATCCAAATTCTGTGGACTAAATGTAGGTTTATTCTTAGCGGCAACCATTTTTGTCTTATTACATAAAAATTAGGTCAGTTAAATAAAAAAAAATAAGAATTTTAGAGGAAAGCTTTGTCTTATCTTTGTTTTATTTTTATACTATTCACAACGCCTGATCGTTTGACAAAAAACAAAAAATTAATTTTTTTTGTTTGTATGCATTTTAAAAATGCAATATACGATTTACTGTGAATAATATATAATGGAATGCGTAGCATTACATATCTTCACGGCTTGTTTAAATTTGATATAACCAGTACTCGGCGAATTTCCAGTACTTGCATAGGCGCCGCATCGACTCTAGCGTTGACGCGATGTTTTAAATATTTACATTTTTATTTCTTTTCATCTTGATTTTTTTTTAATGATTCCATTTAAACGAGTAAGGTGGGAAAAAAAGTTATCGATAAATAAAAAATAAAAACTTTCGTATTCTTAAAATATAAAAATCGAATATGTATAGTCAATATTGTTGTGTGTAACAAATTAGTCGTCAAATGTTTCGATTTAGTGACCTTTATAAAAATTTCCCTCATAATTCGGCATAATTATTAAGTAAGCCTATGTTTCTGTGTTTATTTTCAACGTTGATGAGTCATAACTGAGTTTATGCCGACTACTGGATATAACTTACAAAATGAATATAATAAAACGAAAACCAGACCTCCTTGGTAGCTAATAGTATTTAAATCTAAATTTTGATTGGTTAAGAAAAAAAACAATAGGAACCGATAGATTTATTGTTTAAAAACGTATTAAGACGATATTTGTGGTTGGCTCCCTTTCCGTTAATATCGGTAGAAAATTTTATTCGATTATTGATCGGATTATTGATTGTGGTTTTCTGTAAATACTAAAAGTGATTTGATAAAATATAACACAGGAAATAGAAATTCAACCACAAGATAATTTTTTTTTCGCTTATTACTAGAAGGCTGATTTGTGTACTAACGACACGAAAAGGTCCTTGTTTACATGGACCCTTTTGTCATAATGGCTTAGTTTACACCGTAGGTACCAAGCGCTTAGTCCGCGTACTATATGACGTCAGAGGACTAATCAATAAGATGTAAACGGTAAGGACTAGTCCTCAATTGGTCTCTTTTTATAGTACTCCAAAATTTGCCGAGCCAAACGATCAAAAATACGGTATAAACAGTCGAGTTCTCACAACAGAACCAAATAACTGTCAAAATAAGCTGTCTGGATATAGAAAACTTATGCAGGAGTGCCAAAATTCTTTGTTTTTTATTATTCATGGCGAACACACAAAAATCACAGCCAAATTGAACACAAATAAAGTAAACACAACCTCTTAATGTTTATAGTTAGTCTCTTGTGGACCAAGCAACACTGGCGCCAATTTTAAAATAATTAATAATAGTTCTTTCATTTTCGGGTTTAAACAGTTTAATTTAAACAAGTGGTTGGTCCTTATTTAGTGCGAGGACCAGAATAGTCCTCACGGTGTAGGCCAATATAACTAACTTGAAAGTTTTTTTAAATCTCTTCTCTTTTTCCTTCTTCTTCTTCGCTTTCTTTTTTTTCTCTTCTTTTATGTTTGGTAATAGCTTTAATGTTTTTCGAAGTAAAATTACATTTCTTTAAAATTTTTCTTTTGACAATGGTTTAAATTAATAATTGGTTTAGATCTTGTGAAATTACTGCTAGGAATGATAAGTATAAAACATATGTGCATTTGTAGATCGCGGAAATCTAAATTTATTTGTAATTAAGCATATTCTGTAGTATAAAATAACTAGTTAAATCCTTAATGAGTATAAATAAATATGAATATGTTCAGTAAAAAAACTGGAACAAAAACTGTTTTAAAGATTGGGACCTGTTCTGGCGTAAGTATATTATATTCCCTGGCTTATTATCAGATAGAAGGCTGATCTATTAAATGATCCAAGTAATACAAAGCTGTAAAAAGAAATTACATAACTATTTTAAACTATACATCTAAATCACCATGTTTAATGAACAAGCAGTGAAGATTTGTAATCGCTTCACAAATCCTATAACCGGCAAAAACAATCAAATCAACAACTTTTAAAAATATCGTCACATGCTTCTAAACTCTGCTGTTGTTTGGGTAATGATATCGCCAAATGCTTCTAAACTTTGCTGTAGCTTAAGTAAAAATATCGCCAACTGGTTCTAAACTGCTGCATTTTGGATAAAAATATTGAAAAATGCTTCTGACCTTTCTTGGAGTTTCGGTAATGGTATCACAAAATGCTTCTAAACACTGCTGCAGTCTGGGTAAAAAAATCGCCAAAAGCTTATAAACTCTGCTGCAGTTTAAATAAAAATATCGCCAAATCCTTTTAAACTTGTAGTTTGGGTAAAAATAAATAATAAAAAGCTGCTGCATTTTGGGTAAAAATATTGAAAATTGCTTCTGAACTCTGCTGCAGTTATGATAAAAATATAGCCAAATGCTTCTAAACTCTGTTGCTGTTTGGGTAAACATTACTTAAATGCTTCTTAACTCTGTTTTGGTAATATTATCAACAAATGATTCTAAACACTGCTGCAGTTTGCCAAAGGCTTTTAAGCTCTTTAAATGCTGCTGCAGGTTGGGTAAAAATATCGCCAAATGCTTCTAAACTCTCTTGCAGTTTGAGTAAAAATATATATTTCCATGTACTTGTAGACTTGCAGTTTAGAAGCAATGATAAGACAAAAGAAGGTCGAAACAGAAACATGCCGACTTAGATGTTTGTTTTTAACTTTTTAGAGGCTATTACATGCTGCAAACAATGGAATCTAGTTTTAGCGCAAAAAATAAAACATTTTAAATCATACAAACACCTTGTGTTCGTATTAGAGACCTTAAATCATATCAACTATGAAATATGTGAAGTTAAATCACGCTTTATATGTTAATATATTATTAATGTCCCTTTCTCTTTTTCTTTAAAATATATATTACATTATTTATGAATAATTCCCTGTATGTATAATGACTATTTTTATAAATTGAGATATTATTGAAAAATCTTACCAATCTATGATCAATATTAACCATATCTAATGGTTTTATGGTATTATAGTAATCTGTGTAAAAACGAGCAATCCCAGCTTGAAAGAGAACAATCTAGAGTCACGGAATATTAGTCAGAACTTTCAAATCATAGATAGACCTTTTTGGGGGAGGGGCAGTCTGGTCTTACCTAAAATTTTCGCCCACATAAGAATGGATATCTTTTAATTCATGAATGTTTAAATGTTTAGGTATATTTTTTTACACTGTCTTTAAAAATAATAATAATAATTCTAATTGTGGAAACAATACTGTAAGTAATATACCATATTTTTTTGGTCATACTTAAAAGTAGGTACCTAGATTCATCCGGTACTCATTTTTTATAGAAACTAGTCAAATTGATAAGCTTTTACCCAAAGTAAAACAAAAGACTTCTCCGTAACGAAGAACACTTTCGGTTCATGTACAGGTTTTGTTAATGTCAATGACTTGACAGGTAGTAACATAACCTCAAAAACAAGAATTTATTTTTATTCTAAATTTATTATTTTACTGTGGCCGTCTAAAGAACTTTGAGGTAAATGTTTTTCGTATTATCTAGGCATAATATTAAAAAGACTTTTGATTTTTTTTAAAGTTATATACCTTTTTTTGTGTTATTACATAAGGTCTTTTTCTCTCTTTTAGCTTAATAAAGTCTTGATTAAAGGCGAAACGTCGCCAGTGCATTTTTATTTAAAGTCCTAGTCCCGATATTTGTTTAATAATTTAATAAATAACACATTACCTTGTAAAATTCATCATTTTAAATGATCTTCTACGGAAATTTTGCAGATTTCTAACGTCACTATAAATTTCAACCAAATAATATTTATTTATTTTATTTATTATCAGTCTCGGTATGAACCATATAATATATAAATAAATATTATTTATTATTGTTTTTCGTAGAAATAAACAAAAATGTTAGGTTATTTTATTCGCAAACTTCAACTGTTTAGAGATATAAGGTTAGATATGAATTCATTTCTAACCTTGGTTAAAAATGAAAATCTTTTTTAACTTTAAAAGAAGAAAATTATAGAATTTGCAACTTTTTATAATGCATATAAACGAAGTTTTTTTGTTTGATTGTGAATAAAATAATTATTATGGCCGTTAATTACGCACCACAAAGCAATGAGACTTTGTTTATTTGTTGTTTTACATAAATTTATAAATAATGAGCTGTTGCGAAAATCGCGAAACCTTTGCAAAACTCTTAGAACGTGTTATTTAAACGATAGTTCACCATCCTTGCAGATAATTATCCATGAAGCTGAAAAATGGTCTAAGTCCATTTCAAAATAAATAAATAAATAAATAAATAAAAAATATAATTTTGAAAATTATTTTTCTTTATTTATTTGAAGTTTGTTTGTTTCTTTTTGTAGCATCCCATAAAACCCCCAGATATAATTTTTCAAAAAAATAAGACAAAGAATTGAAAATCACACTTTTTAAACACATTAACCCCCCAAAACCCCCCTGAGTGACTGACCCCCTATATCATCGATATACAATTTACGCCGAGATAATATAAACAAGAGTCAAAAGTTATTGTGTTCGCATACCTTTAATTTGGATTTCTTTACGAATTATGAAAAAATACACTTTCAGCAACCTTAAAACACCCAATATACAAATTTTTACGAAAACTACCCCCTATCCCTCAGGGGGTGGAGAATTCTTTTATTATTAGATTCACTTTCAGCAACCTTAAAAACTGCAATATACGAATGTTTACAAAAACTACCCCCGAACCTCAGGGGTTAAAATTAGAAAAAAAAAATATTATGAGATTTAGATTCGTCGACCCCAAAAACCCCTATATTCCAATTTTGACGAAAATATTGAAAATATTTTAAAATATTTGCTCCCTCACCCCCGCGGGGGTGGAGTTAAAAAAATTTTAGTATCAGATTAGATTTCAGAAAGCTTAAAAACCCTATATATACAGAAATTTTTAAATATTTGTAAAAGAAATGTATTTTTCCCCATTTACCCCGCATACCAATGTTCACCAAAAACAATCCCGAGCGAGAACTTTTGGTAACATACCTGCATGCCAAATTTCAAGTCTCTAGCTTAAAGCGTTCTTAAGTTATCGTATTGACAAGATTTCCGGAACAGACCGACCAACCGATCGAGCGACCATTTTTTTTGCTCGAAATTGATTTATATCGACATAAAACGTCATAAAACACAAAAATACGAAAAAAAATTGACAATTTTTGCACGAATACAATGCTTTTTTCCCAAAATTTTAAAAATTTTCAAAATGGGAAAACAGTTGGACAAAAAAAGCAAAAGACAAAAACAGCAAAGTTAAGATATAGCTATTTCAAAGATTTCAATCATTTATGGACTTGGTTTATTTTTCGAGCTTGACTTCAAATGCTATTGCAGAGAGACAGGTGTATAAGAAAGTTAGTGTGTAGATACCACACTCTAGTTTACAGCATTGGCCCGAATTATGTAATTGAACGACTAACTCTCCAGCGGCCCACACATGAATTTTCTTAGAAACCATGTCTTCGAGGATATATAAATTTGTTGACAAAATTTTATTTACTTAGATTGCAATCTAACCTAATATATTAAGAAATTATGAATTTATTACAAAGCTCATATTACTTATACAGCCTGTTCCAGAACTCGCGTACAGAAATTTGAGGGTATATTAAAAACCTTATGGAAAATATGAAAAAAATGTAAAAAAAAATCCATCTTTGTTGATTTCTAAAATAATAACGCTATAAGTGGACCAATACTGTTCCTGATGTTAAATTACCTTTAAAAGTTGAATTTGTAGCTATGGAAGCAAATTTAATTATTGCAGGTACATATTCTGTAGGTTCACATGTTGATTAATGTGACATAAATATTTATTAGTGTCAAAAAACCACCACCGGATGGAGTGACCCTATAAAAATAGAATATTTGATAGCCTCTGTCGGTTTTGTCAAAATATAATAACCTAAAAAGATTCTAAAGTTGAAAGTCTCAAACAATGCACGCGTCAACAATTGAAATGCAAGCATATATACTAAAGGCGCTTTTACACTTCAGCGTTTGACGCTGGCGGCATATCCCCACCATTCTGTCTATCAGCTCTCGCCGGCGATCTCCGCTATTTCCGTTTACAGTTCAGCGTTTTGCGCTTGAATTTCCTGCTAATTTAAACGCACGGTATATACATTGCCTGTAATGGGACTTTTAAATTTAACGAAACTAGCGCTCATTGTTTGAAAAAAACAACCAACAACGTTATAAAACTATAACTTTGCAAAACAACACAACCTAACCTCAAAAACGCGGCGTCAAATCGCCCGAAGTTCAAAAAATTCAACTTCAGCGTCGACCGTTGAAAAGTGGGGTTGAAGAGATAGGGAAATAGAACCAATCAGATTACTCAACGAGCTAACGCTGCGTCAATCACCGAACTGCAAAAGCCGCTTAATAAGTAGTGAAAAACTAATTTGTAGGTAATTTAACATCAGCAACAGCAACATCAGATTAAATAGCTTCCTTTTTAATTAGTATTGAAGATGGATTTTTTTTGAATTTATTTTCATATTTTCCAGATAGCTTTTAATATACTCTCAAATTTCTGTACGCGAATTCTGGAACAGGCTGTATAATATACAGGGTGATTCAGAAATAGGGTACAAAATTTTAAGGGGTGACTCTAAGTCCGAAAATATGAAATATGAAAAAGTTCCGGTAAGTTCAGAAATGAACCCTAAGGGAGCTACGACCCTCCTAAGGGTACATCTGAAAAGTAGTTTTTATTTAATATTGTCACGAATTAAGGGTTCTTCGTGTTCCGAATAATGGTCTTTCTCTCCATTTTGTGGATACGGGTTGGGGTAATTAAACTCTTATTTATAACACACGTTTTTACCACTTTAGGTTACAGAGATGTCAGAGTTACTTGCCCAATGAGCACTGCCCACCTTGGGGACTACTCAACTATCGACTCTACGCTATTCAATCTGATAATCTAATTTTCTAATTTTAATTCTAATTCTACATTTGATCTAAGTACCGTATTTATACCAAGATGTTTTACAAACAAACCTAGTTTATTTAATTTCAATAACACAAGAATGCTTGGTGTGCAAAACATCTGTATGCAATACAAGGTACTAATTTATACTTAATAAAATTGTTTTATGAAATTTAGGTAAAGCCTGTATGGCTACCTAACGATTTTTCGCACATGCCTTAACATTGATAAAGGTTATTCGTTTATGTAATTTTTTTGGTAATTTTAACCGGGAACGAGCAAAATGGGAGGCGATGTCACTTTTTTTCCCCAAACTTTTTCATCCATAGACTTTTTTAAATTGTCGCAATAAAATAGGATTTTTTAGTTGCATAAAAGAATTTTAATTACAAGATCTAAACGAAAAGTAAACAGGTAATAACAAATTTTATTGTGTAAGTGCCAAAATTATCACTTGAAATTATAATTTATTGGACTGTAGTTATAAATCAAAGATTTATCTGGCAAAATTTAACTTTTACTTTGCTAGTACAATTGCAAACATAAAGTATTAAAAGTTTCCTGACTTACTTGGCGTTGAAATCATGATCTCAACGCTGGCAAAGACAAGAAACTTACGTTAATATTTTACTTTTTTTATCCATAATGATATTAGGATATCTAATATAAAAAATTTACGGAGACAGTTTTTTACATCGGCACTTAGTGCTACTAAGAGTGCCGATGTATTGAAATCTTCGCCGAAAAGTCAAAATCTTTGACCACGTTTTTTTCACATTTCTCGCGTTCTCGAAATCAGTAAAAAAAATTTTTGCGTCCGTCTGTCTGTCTGTCTGTCTGTCTGGGTGTAAACTCTAACATTTCTACATGAGATATCGACGCGGTTTTGTGCATATTGTTTCTTATCGTATTCCGAAGAGCTGATTAGATTTTGGGGGTAAACGATTGGAGGTAAGGGGGTAAAAATAGGGTAAAACTCCTATTTTTAGCGTTTATTGTTTATAATTAATTATTATTGTATTTGGTTAATTTAGCACTTATATAAAAGATAATTTTAAATTGGTAAAAAAAATTTATAAACAACGTTTTCCTAAAACGCATTGTTTTCCAGATATTGGCGTTTAAAGCAGTAAAAGGTTTTTTTAGCATATCTCACATATTTATAACCCGATTTCAAAAAATTATATTTTAAATAAAAGCTCTTTTTAAGCCATATAAAAAATGTTATATACAGTTTTTTTGCTAGAATATAATGTTTTAAAGATACAGAATTTAAAATCAAATAAAACACCTAGTTTGAAATTTGCAAACTAGATGGCTCTAGTGTACAATAGTGCCGATGTTTTGACAGGGTGCTTGCAATGTTTCATCTAGTTTACTATAAACTAAAAAAATATACTGATTTAAAAGATTTTATATTGAAGAAAAACAGAACTGTTACATGAGTAAGTTGTATTGTCCACAAACCGCTAGTACTGAAATGCAAAATCCTTTGAATAATTTTCAGTTGGTTGGTTGAACGGCCTCTCCATACGCTCATTTGCGTGTATGGTGTGGAAAATGTCCCATAGATTCGTATTTAATTATCATAGAGCTCGTTGAATCGGGCTCGCTTGTTTTACCCAACATAATACGACAGGCCAGCACCGAGAAATACATGTTTTCCATTTTTCGAAAGAATTTGCTCCTAATACTGAAAGAGTGGTCGTGACTATTAAATATTTATATCCAGAGACATTCAATACTGTTTTATTTGCATTAACTATTTCTTACTGCGTTACCGATTCAACGGAAAAGTCTTTAAACTAATTCCGAATTTCACTACACCGAAAACAATCTACTGCAGGAAAATCAAAATTTGCAGAAATTATGTAATTTTTAGGAATAAAAAATTTGCAGGAATTTTCTTATTTTGCAGGAACTATTAATGCTTGCAGGAATGTTAAAATTTGCAGGAATAATACAGTTTTTTCTATTTTGCGGCTCTTATAAGCTCATAATCACACGCATTTTGCGTGTTCTTATAGGCCCATAAGAGGTCTCTACTTTTTTTTCTATTGCAACATACGAAAGCCTATCTCTTGACGTTTTGGGTGCAAATGTCAATGTCGATTTAAAGTTTAATTTTTTACAAAATTTTGTGTTTGGGTTATTTTTTACCGTGTTAAAATTGTGGACTGGTTAATTGCAGTGAAAAATGAAGAGATGACTGTAAAATATATCAAAATATTATTTGTTCTTAGAATTTCAA
Source organism: Brachypterus glaber (assembly GCA_958510825.1). Taxonomy (NCBI): domain Eukaryota; kingdom Metazoa; phylum Arthropoda; class Insecta; order Coleoptera; family Kateretidae; genus Brachypterus; species Brachypterus glaber. Next base: position 4,791,718 of record OY294050.1, read on the forward strand.
CATCGTGTAAACTGTAATGCCAACCCAAAACAAAAATCCCTAAATCAGTCATCAATTTAAATGTAACTTTTTTAAATTTTAAAGCAAAATAGAAAAAATTGTATAAAGCACTCGTTTCATAACACGTTTTTAGAGCACTAGTACTTTAGAAAACTCGCCGCAAGCGGCTCGTTTTCTAAACTTGTACTCGTGCGCTAAAAACGTATGTTATGAAACTAGTACTTTAATATAATATTACAAAACTGTGTAGAGGCGTGAACTGGAATTCCAGAAAAAAAAAGAGAAATACTAAAACTAGTGAAAATATGTATAAAAAAACTGTTAACTACAGAAATGTCAATTTTTTGCAGGATTGTTAAAATTTTGTTAGGAGCATTACATTTTTTCAGAAACTATAGTTTTTTTTAGGAATTGCCGGGGTGTAACAATTATGCAAGAATTAAAAAACATTAAATATGTATTTAAAAAATATTCCTGCGACAACGTGTGAAAAGAATATATCACAATTAACTGTTGACAGTTAACACCTGAAAATAGCATGAAAAAAGGGGCCTTATGAGAAAAATAGCTTTAAAACCTGTAGTAATAGTAAAATTTTCGAAATTTCTGTAATTTTCGGGAATATGGAATTGCAGGAGTACTTTTTTTGCAGGAATTATAAAATTTTGCAGGAATTTTAAATTTAGTAGGAACAATACTTTTTTCAGGAAGTATAAAATTTTGCAGCAATGAAAAAAAATCAAAAATATGTATTTAAAGAATATTCCTGCGAAAACATGTGAAAAGAATATATCCCAGTTAACAGTTAACACGTGGAAATGGTATGAATTGCTATAAAACTGAAGTATATAAAATTTTGCAGATATTAAAAAAAATAAAAAAAAGTATTTAAAATGTTTCTGCGAGAACGTGTGAAAAGAATATATCGCAGTTAACTGTTAACACGTGGAAATGGCATGAAGAAGGCAAAAAAAAGCTATAAAACCTATGTAATAGTAAAAAAGTTAAGAATGGTGGTATAATTTTTAAAAATAAGAAATAGCAGGAATGATATTTTTGCAGGAATTTTAAAAATGTTGCAGGTTTGTCAACATTTTTGCAGGAATGTCAATTTTTTTTGCAGGAATGTCAAAAATTTAGCAGAAAAATAATTTTTGCAGGAATTGCAGGGCTGTACAAATTATGCAGGAATAAAATAAATCAGAAAATTTATGATTTTTGATATTAAATAAATATTTAAAAAATGGTCCTGCGAGAGCGTGTGAAAAGAATATATGGCAGTTAACTGTTAACAGTTAACACGTGGAAATGGCATGAAGAAGAGAGGCCATGCTGGTTCCGAGCAATTACCTGGGCGAGATCATCACACACAAATACTGGATGATTATATGCTACTGTTTTATTAACGTGATTATGTGACCCAACATGCGGAATTGACCAATGGGCGACCAGCTGGGCATCGGCGGCACCAATAACAGCGCGCCGGCCGGCCGGTCGTTAACCGCCTCTACATTAGAACATCAAAATTAGTTAAATGCGATATTATTTATATTATGCATAATGTGGTATTGGTTGGAGACAAAATACTTGTTTTCTTATTTCTAGAGAATACCATAACCAAATTTTATTATCGTAACTATAACATACTAGTATGAAGAATAGCATACTACACACAATTTATTACTTAACTACAACAAACAATGACGTCACACTAACTATTCGTAGTAAGGGGCTGTCCATATATTACGTAACGCAAATTGTACCAAAATTCATACACTTCATACCCCGTTTCTGGCGTTATTAAAGGATGTAGAGATTTCATATTTTGGCTACTCCTCCCAAATAGGGGGGTGTTAGGGGGGTAGCCAAAATATAAAATCTCTACAGCCTTTAACAACACAAGAACCGGGGTATGAAGTGTATGAATTTTGGTACAATTTGCGTTACGTAATATATGGACAGCCCCTAACCACCTACCCTAGGTGGTTAGTTCACATAGTAAGTATTTCTGTCCTTTTCTATTATATTTCTGTCCACTCCAAATCAAATCATATTTTTTCGAACAAGAAGACGAAAAAATTGGTAAGGTATAATTTTTTTGGGTAAGCTAGACGTTAAAAATATTTGTAAGATTCACAGATTTCATATATATGTATGAAATCTGAGGTAAGATTGTTTTGCCAGGCACTCTTTTGTGCAAGAATGGATTAAACTGAATTTTTTTTAAATAATTGTCACATATAATGAGTTAAGTAAGTAATTTAAGAGCTTTATGCAAAAATGTTCTAGCAAAGTTAGGACAAGCCTAATTTTATTCTTGTAGACCTCATTTTTGGTTCTCAATTTCAAATATCGCAAAATAAACAACTAAATCAACTTTTACACCTCGAAAAAGATTTTGGTATAATAGTGTCCTACTTTACCTACTAACTATGACGTCATTTAAACAACACTCTTCAAGCCATACACGGAAAGAAATTAGTGGGCTCTGCGCTATACATTATAAGATATTTGGTAACAGTGGCAAATTATAGTGATTTAAGCTATAGATTATAAGGGACACAATAACTAATAATGTTAAAAATAAATTGGAAACGATTATATATATTACAGACACGATTATATTTATTACAGGCACTATTATAAATTTACAGAAATTTTATTATATTATAAAAATTATTAGCACGGACAATAATTAAATCTATTTAAGCTATAAATGCCATACTATTTGTTATATTTTATTATTCACTAAACAATTAAAGTATTTCATATAAATTTTTACACTGACTGCCATAATTGTAAGAGAAAGCCTTGTATTTATATAATAAGCGATTATAAGTTGCTTGGTATGTGTGTCATAGCGCTCCTAGCTATAATTTTTTTTCCGTGTACTAGTATGTTCATCATGGGACACCATGCGACCCTGTCCACATTTTAATTTTTAATGAAAATATTAAATATATGCGAAAAAATATTTTGGATTGTCTTATTTAAGTGTTATTTGTAGTCGATGTCTCAACTCGTTCAAATTTTAAGAGGGGGTGGGGTGACTTTTGGACGGCACAGTATAAATATGTAAAATGCTTAGTTTCTGAGATATATAAAGATTTAATAATTATTATAATAAAAATGCCGGCCCCGGCAGCGCAGTGGGTTGCGCGGATCCCGGGGTTGTGGGTTCAAGTCCCACTTAGAGCATGGTTGTATATTTGTTTGTTTGTTTTTTATATAATAAAAATATGTATATTTAAATAATAAATAAACTAGAACCTGGATAGCGCTCCTTGAGGAAAAGTGTAATAAAAAAATAAAATAATAATAATAATAATAATAATAATAATAATAATAATAATAATAATAATAATAATACCATCTGACATGCCTTCAGGAGGTGCTGCGAATGCTCTTTGATAAAAATGGGCCTTTTTGGCTAAAACTAGTCAGTTTTTGCATATCGACCTATAAATTTGTTAAAAATTGTACGTTTTGCAAAAATGGACACCGGGTAAAAAATTCTTGATAAACGCTATGAATGAATTTTAACTATGGTTATTTTGAAGCCGCCATACTCTAGTTACATGCATTAAACAGACATTCCACGTGGAAGTCGAGATAAAAATCTCTTCTGGCTTTGTACTTATTATATGATGTTAATATTTTAAATTACATACCATTTTGTTGATTACTTTTTCTTAGAAAATAAAAGGACATACATACCTGAAAACAAAAGAAATATACATTAAAAATAAAGTTAAAAATAATAGTCTTAATGTTTCTAGAAGTTAGTTTAAATGACAAATAATTGCCTAAATTTTAAAATTGAATTATTTTTTCAAGCAATTCTTCTCAGAGGTATTAGATCCAAATAAATGGTAGCATATAATTAAAATAGTCAATGTTTCGTCTTTTTAAGACATCTCCATCAATTAGTTTTTTCATTTTTAACCCTCTTTGTAGACTTTTTTAATGCTGCTTTTGAAATTCCCGCCAAAAAGAAGTAGGACAGCGGATTTTTCAATGGTTTATTTCTTCTACTTCTAGTAATATACAGGGTGATCAGTAACTGCCATGCTAAAATTTAAGAGGTGATTCTACATCCAAAAATATGAAAAAAGGTTTTTATAAAGGTTGGTCCGGAAATGAGCCCTAAGGGAGCTACGGCCCTTCGAATATGACATATTGAATGGGGAACAAAGAAAAGCATGAATAAATTTTTAATGCTGCAGGGTGGTTCTTTATTTAAAACTGAGTATTCTTCACCAAAACACCTAAATTTAATATTAAAGGAGTAATAGCCTTTTAAAAAGTAACGTTTTTGGTGGCACAAAATGTTACTTCCTCTTAATTGCATTTTTTTTAACGGTTGCTCCTACAGTGTTACACAATATATGAAATTTTTTATGTATTTTTACTCAGGGAATTCATATTTTTTACAAAAAATCCAAAAAAAGTAGACATAAAAAAGTTTGGGGCAAAAATGTGTTAAGCCTAGTACATTTTTCCGTCTAGGGACGCCTCTGGATAAATTCAAAAAAATAAATTAATATAAACTTATTGCCCTTATTAATACTTTTATACATGCAAAAGCTCGTCGCTCTAGCTTAAAGGGTACCAGAGTTAATTAAAAATGTTATTTTTATTATAATTTTAAAGGGCCATATCTCCCTTAGGGCTCATTTGCGTACCAACCTTTATAGGAACTTTTTTTGATACTTTTGGATGCACAATCACCTCTTAAATTTTGGAATGCCAGTTATTGATCACCCTGTATTAGCTGCAGCTGCAGTTATGTTAATAGCAATTTTCTTTACCCTTTGCAATAGGCAACGTCGATTACTAATAAATGAAGGTTCTTATACATAACCTCAATAACCATCAAAACGTCATGTACGCCTAAGACAGGATAGCCTTACTTTTTATTTTTGTCAAAATTATCTGGAATTAAGAGTAGATATGATTTATATTAAAATAACAAAAAAAATGTAGGATTTGTTACTAACATTTTCTCTTACTTCTTTGCGGCGTGCGTAGTACTTTCCCTTCTCCTTAAGTATGTTACGTAATTATTGAAAGCTCCCTTATTACATAGCGCCATAAGTTGTCATTTATAAAAATCTGCTATTGTGAAATGGTCAGTTTTGTAATGGTGGTATGCTGTGAAGATAGCCGTGGAATTTTAATCGTATTATCAACGAAAAACGCAACAAAGTGAAGATAATGCTAACTATGCACTAATTAGTGCAAGTCTCTAGAGAAACAAAAGCGTTTTGTGGATCTTTACCAATGCAAATTTTCCCAGTTTCCATATCCTAATCAGTTGTTCTTCTTAAGCTCTTCGATCCTCTATAGCTAGAAAAGTCTATTTACTCTTATTTTTTTTATTTTATTTTATCCACAAATATCTAGTTTAATTTATATAATATAATTATATAATCTAAAGCTATATAGCTATAGATAAAACATTACCATGATCCAGGTATTATAATGTTTTCAGAACTGGTGTTGCACCAAAATCGATAAGCATTGTTTTAAAAATTGATTATGAAAACTTTCTAAGTGTCCGTTTGCTTATGGGTTACAATTTTTGCATATCACAAGAAGAAACAGTTTTATCGACTGGAATATGTTAATAAAAAGAAACATACAAATAATAATGGCGAAGAGACATTTACAGTATAGTATACATAGAACAGGGCATTTGTACGTCCGGCTTACACAAAGCTAAGTGTACGTCTTGTATTTCTATTGACTGATTTTAGGGTTTTTAAAGCTTTTGAGGTATAATTATCATCAGAATTGTATTTTCCCCGTTTAAATGGGGGGCTACCCCTCCCATGTGCATTAAAATTACCAAATAGGCGTAAAAACCGACCTAATCCAAAGACTTAGGTTATGTTACGTCGGACGTTTAAATAGCCGGAGAAATGGCGTAAGCCCTATTTGCAACTCGTTCTACGCGAAATGTTATTTATTGGATGTATTTTCCATAGCGTGATTCATTACGAATAACTATTGTTATTTTTGTTCTTTGGAAGCGATAGTGGCGTGAGTATCGCGCCCCTGACGAATTTAACGTATTTTCCGGACCGTGCTGTTTTACGAACACTGAAATATTGCCTGAAGCCAGCAACTTTGGGTAGTACGTCATGCGCATGAAACCTTATATTTGTCCGCATAAGGGACTTATCAAAATCTACTATATACATGAAAACTAAACACAGTTCGATATTAATGTGTTTAAAGCAGTGCGAAGCATCATATATCTTCACGGCTTATTGTATGTTGGGAGGCAAAAGTTTAGGAAACTAAAACATCGATAAAGCAGTGATGTGTACACAAAGACCTTGTTAATTTAATGTTTTCTTTTTATTCTCTGCTTGGCGGATTTTTTTCTCCTTTTTCCGTTTTAATTTTAAAACTTATCCCACGACTTAGATTTAATCTTGAATGAATTTAAAATGCCGTGTTTAAAACAATGAAGCTCTCTTAAAAGCTACAATATTTTCTGCTCTATAGTCATAAAACCCTTTTCAATATTGAAACAAAATATGATAATCAAATTTATAATTAATATTGCGAATTTTTAAAGAAACATGTACATGGGGGCTTAAATAATATTTTTAAAGAACAGAAATTTTTAATTTTAAACAAAATTATAAAAATATTATTTTATTATTCCATCAATCTATTTTTTAATCATCGTACAGAGTGATATTGGTAGACTGACAGTTTCGGGCTGCTGGCCTTCTTCAGTACCAAGAGTCAACTCTGCACGCTGATTAAGAAAACGTGTTGGTTTTTCATGTTTTGTGATGTAGAATCATCCCCTTTATTTAATGCCAAAAGACAGAAAACACCGTGTATTTAAATCGTACTCATTCAGACTAAATCTAAATGATTTAGATGCTCAGATGTATTATGTCTAATAGTACGTATATGAATTGGATAATTTAAATCGATTTAATTAAAAGTATGATAGATTAAGTGGTATACATGTATGTATGTGGTACATAAATATTTATAATATGAATTGAGAATTTCTCAATGTCAGAATCAAACAAAACAATCAGTAATTTGTAATTTCGTACCTACATGAAGTACTGCTGGTAGATCTGGTCTAAGGAAAAATTAATTCAAAGCGCAATACAAATGGGCCCATGGTCGAACACATTAAGAAAAAACACAGTAAACCAATGATTTATTGGAAGGGATAACTATTTGTCACGCAATTTAAATTTCCGGGTTGGGATTGAATATATTACCAACTATAAGAAAAGTCCCTAAATTTTAGGGCCTAGAAAGAACTTATTTTAACGGTTTAACGATTTAAAATAAAACACAGTGCATAATAAAAGTTTTATAGTAAAGTTTACTAATTAAACGATGTGAAAGACTTTTTTTCGGCATGGTAATGTAAAATATTATTTTAATAGCACATTATGAATAAAAAAATCCGTTTATTATAAATTTAAACAAACTTTTACTTTTTGTAAGCATTTACTTATAATTATAATTATTTGTAAGACGTAAGACGTCATCAGTTTAACCTTAATGTCAAAAATTATCAAAAGCTCAATGGGTAATAAATATGATATATTACCAAAAGTCAATTTTAAACCTCTAAACAGTTGCCTTGATTTAAGTTTTACACAGTTTCTTCGTTTATTTATATTCAACAGTTGAGGTGTTTTTCCTTGAATTGGCTAAACCGTATCGTTCCTATCACATCTCGTCCAGCCGTGTTATGACATATGACAGTTGTGCGCTATATTTGCATACCCAGTATGAGGTGGCCGGGAAAACAAATGAAGATTGGCTAACCGTGCGCGAGCAGCATTTGTAGAGATTAGAATAGTCCTAGAAAAGTAGGTTTTTTTTATATTAATTAATTTAATTAATTAATTGACAGATTTGATGAAAATAAGGCTTTATTAACTATGTTTTTGTAGAATATAGACCTTTCATCCGTGAAAGAGGCAATATGCGGTTTAGGCGAAATTAGTAAATCGGTAACAATGTTTAGCTTCAACAACGACTAGTCAACTAATTTATGTAAAAATGTTTTTGTTAAATGTCGTCATTAAATATTCGAAAAGTCGTTAATATATTTGTTGTAAAGACCTATTTCGTAGTTCAATACTCTCGTTCCCAACCAATATTTTACCCATATAACCTCAACATCAAGAAGAAGCCACCTGTGCACAGGAAAATCAAGTACATCAGGAAACAAGGTTAGTGATATCCCTTTTTTTCCTTCTACCCTTATTTACCCCTAAATTAGCTGTCTACTATCTCTTGCTTCGTTTTCTTTAATTTAAAGTCGCTATATGCTTAGTTACAGAGTTATCGAAGGCATAATTTTTTTTATCTAACTTAGACAAAGACCAAAAGTGACCAAAATGTCATAATTGATGAAGAAGAAGTAACATGATAAATTAACCTTATATTTCCTGGCCTAAACTGTGTGTGCGAGCAGCATTTGTTAAGATTAGAAGTGGTGGTTGTGGCCAAGCATTGCCAACTGCGAATACGAGATTGTATTATTCAAGAATGCACGGTGACAATGAGTGTAGGACACACCCAGTGATACCAGACTTTGATAAAGACTTAGAGGTTTATATGCATGAATTTCATTAATACATTTGTGCACCTCAGTGTGCGCTTCGAAAATATATCTCTTCTCTATTACCGAATAGACAATAACTAATTTTATTGCGTATAAGGTGGGCCGAAATAGTTATTTTTGTATTAGGTGCGCAAAATGACTGATTTCTGCTTCAGCGTGGAATACAAACAACGTTTTTTCTATAATCTAAAATAAATATATAAATTTCAGGCAGTAATTTTTTAACCTTACAAGGTCGTAAAACTTACAATTTTTTGCAAATCTCGTGGTTTAAAACAAAAACTCTTATCATAGTAACTCTCCATAATTCCTTAACAACAAATATTTAACACATACATATTTAGCACACGAAATTAAGATTTGATTAAGATAAATAATAATTTTATAAAAATGGCAGAACACAACATCCCGTAGCATATATATGACACTGTCAAGTTGTCAGCTGTTTTACAATTGACTTGCCGGTTGCCTACACTCTATGGCGCAAAATTCAATTTTGCGCTTGCTGTCATGGTAACCAGCAGAAAAGTAAAATGCTAAAAAATAGGTTATTTTTAGCTCAGTAAACTTTATTTGTTTTTGTAGAAATGTTAACTTTTCGTAGAAAAAAATGATTTTCCTACGACCACCAAATGAAATTTACAAAGTCCAATATAAGAAAACAAACGAAATCTAAAATAGACCGAGGTAAACTTAAACTGATTTATCAAGGTTGACGCAATGCGTCAGTGACGCATCCAGGTTCGGGAATTTTAGCAAAACTGTACCGAAATGTGACAGAATCTGATATGTAATAACACCAAAAAAGGTATATAGCTTAAAAAAAAATAAAAAAGTCTACTTTTTAATCTTATGCCTGGAAAAAACGAAAAACATTTACCTTAGCATACTTAAAACACTACATTTAACATAAATATTATTTAAATAAACAATTACGAACAATTTTTTTTTGTGTTATTACATAAGGTCTTTTTCTCTCATTTAGTTTGATAAAGTCTTAATTAAAGACGAAACGTCGCTAGTGCATAAAACTTTTTATTTAAAGTTCTAGTCCCGATATTTGTTTATTAATTGTAATGTAAACTGTTATTGAAATAAAATGGCATGGGTTCTTTATGCGTGATATTAGAGTGTAATGAAAACCCATAAAGCTTTAAATTTGCGCACCACCTTTTGTGGTAATTATGAAATACGATTTGGCAGAAAAAAAGTAACGAAAAAGAACCGGTGCGGACACCGGGAATTATTGTTCTTCGTACGGGGCAAGACATAATCATGCTACAATAAACAAGTCGTGAAGATCTGTAATGCTTCGCATTGCATCGTATACTTCCTATGGAGAATTAGTATACCGGGTGAGTTTTATTTATGTCCACCCCAAAAATTAAGTTTAATCTTCATTTGATAAAAACGAAACTTTGGTGATTTATATAATTTTACATTCGCTATCAAATGGTGTTTAATTTTTTTGTTTTTTTCGTATAAAATAAGATATACATAATTTACCTTCTTTTTATTTACTTAATCTTCAAAGTACATCATAAGTTTGGCATAAGTTTTATATTTTTTTTAAGCTTAAGTACAAACAAGGTAAATTATGTAAATCTCGTTTTTATACCATACCATCGAAAACGCCAAAAATTAAAAAATTAAAACAATCCGTTTTTTATACGTATTTTAGACTAAATTCAAAAATGTAAAAATTACAGGGTGTTATATTAAAAAAAAACATATTTATACCACTTCCGGTGAAACCGGAAGTGAAACAAAAAATTAAAACCGCTATTTTATAGCCTATTAAGTTATATAAATCACCAAAGTTTCGTTTTTATCGACTGAAGATTACATTATGTTATGTTTATTACAGTAACAGTACCTAACCAATATATTACCAAGCATAATCATAACCAAAACTTCTACAAGCAACCCGAAAAGGCTTTAGGCTTAAGGTTTCGTCCTTTTGTAGAAAAAAAATCATATTAATTGGAAATTTCTTCATAAAAAAATATAACGCACAGACAAACGGACAAGCCGAAAGAGTAGTTCAGAATTCGATAAAAAAGACGTGTATACGAAATTTTTTGACATGTGATATTTTCGAAATTTGAAAACAATCGTATATTACTCTTCCATCTAGAGTTGTGAAGAGTATAATAAATAAATTTCTTGCGGTGCATAACTCCAAACTTCAAAATGTTACGGGGGACACGAGGATATTTATATATCAAGCCATCGTCAGAGGGGGTAACCATAACGAACGATACATTATAAATTATTTGTTGCGTAATAAAAATCCGAACCCGTCCAGTCACTACACTCTGCAGACTTACGGCTCTGCCGTGTTTGAGAAATATCTGTTCAGATTGCCCACGGTGTCCGATATGTAGCAAATGACCCACTCAAATTTTTGGAGACGGATTTACTTACTTTACATTTGCTTAACGAAATTATTCAATTTCATACGCATGTACCAAAAGTAAAACAAATTTCCGTTAGAGACATTAGATCTAGGTCTTAATTTAGAAATGCCTTGCTAACCTAGATATCCCTAATGTCCGTCCCGAAAAAGACTTTCGCTTAAAATTTGAATATATTGTTCACTTTCTGATCAAAAATGTCTTCGGACACAACTTCCTAAATTCGTATTCTTTTTCTACGACTGCTTTAGAATGTGCGCAAATACACACGCTTTTCAAACACAGAATGAATCCATTCTAGCTCTAGATACGGTATGAATATTCCATATTAAGTGTTAGAATGAGCACATGTAGTGCCATCTCTTGTTTATAAAAGTAAAGAAAACTGTAGCAAAATAAGCAAAAATATATATATTTTACCATGAAATATTGAATAATTTAATGCAATTTAAAGTTTTGAGTTAAGTTTATTAGCTTTTCTTAATCTTTGACCAGTTTTTTATCAATTTAGTTCAAAAAAATAAAACTGCTCCATCTATTGTTAAATATTTAAACCTGATATATGTCACAACAATCTGACATAACCTTCAATTTTTGCATCATAAAATTATTAAATAACATTAATTGCTTTATTTAAAAATATGTGTTTTGTTGCATTTACAATGTCGAGTCACAAAAAACATTGTTTTTAACCTTGTCCGCAGTTTAAAGCCATACAGTGTTTCATATTTACAGTCGAAGAAAAAGTATAGTCTAGTCGCGGGACCGTCATACTCACCTACCGGCTCGTATGACAAACTCTCCGCTCGCGCGAAATATTGTCTATTCCATACTATTTTTGCCTTTTTCTGACACAGTTTTTTTTATTTTTTGTGGACCTGTGTAATTAATGGGATGTAAACTTTTAATCGTGTATTTCCGAGAAAGTTCTCACACTGAAAAAACTATTAACAAAAACAGCTATCTGTCAAAGATCTAGACCAGAAATTAATGAAATTATTTAAAACGGTGGACTTTTTATTTAATCGATACACCTCGAATGTCATCGATGCTAGTTGTTTTCGAACTGTCCCTCATTACGCTGCCACTAATGAGCCTACTCACTATTCATGAGTGTGGAGGCGATGGTACTAAGGCGATGTACTAAGCCAACTTAGATCAACACATTGGCTAGTGTGCCTCAATGTTACGTTTTCTTTTACCAAATATTATTTGTCCGCAATTTAGTAAACTAGAGTGCCTTAAGTGCAAAGTGCAGTTAAACTTGCATCCTACCACCATGGGGTGCACCATGGTAATAATGTTATGGGAAAACTGTGGACAGCTCTGTTTCGTCCTTATTGGGATACTTTGAGTATAGTTCGCGCAAAGATGCAAGACGCTTGCAAGACAACTTTACACTACTATATTTCAAGAAGGCTTTGACATAAAGACTTGAAATTTTAAACAAATTTTTTCTATTACTTAGAAAAGCTTTGTTCCCAATTTCAAGTCTCTGGGTTTCAAAGCGTTTTTGAAATATCGTAGTGTAAAGTTGTCTTGCAAGCGACTTGCATCTTTGCGCGAACTATAGCATTAATTGTCAGCCGAAAGTATACATGTGCTCTTAACTGCGTCATGCTAGAGGTGGCGCCACATATTGTTTCCTATCACTAGAAAGACTTTTAAAATTTATAAGGTCTTTCAAGGAATCATACGGTTGGTAGTTATCTAGCTAATTTGATGCACATCAACGGATTAGTTTGCATTTTATATGCCTGTGAGTATACTGTGCTGAAGAGTCCACATAAGGACGAAATAGTGCTGTTATCCCATAGCAGTATAACAATGGTGGTAGGATGCAAGCTTTACTACTGGCTGTCAACCAATGTCTATTTGACTGATATGCCACGAGAAAAAATTTCAGTGGCATTTTCTAGTTTGCAACTATTTAAAAGCATTTATGCACTGTTTTTAAAATTTTCAAAATACAGCCACATTTCTCTGTGTGTAGAATCGCTCTGGTTGGTGCCAGACTTCTCATAGTCTGGACTAATATTCGATCGATAAGAAACGAAAAAAAACCGACTTATTGACTTTAAAACATTGTTGTATTCAGCATAGGACCTTGAGGTATACCATTTTAGTCGTAATTTACAATTAAAATACGGTTTGCCGAGTTTTCTGAAATCAAGTGAAGAGCACACCTTTCATAGGGGGATGAAACGCTACTTTTTTTGGCGATATGCAGTTTTGCAATTTTATTTTACTAAAAAAGAAAGACTGGACGTATCAAAATAATGAAATCGGCCGTTTTTTTAGTAGAAATAGGCTTTTTCTGGCCGTAAATTAATTTTATAGGCTTTTTAATAAGAAATTTATGAAAAATAGTAATATAAATTACGGCCGCTATATCGATTTCGCCATTTTGAATGAAAAAAAAAGTGTAAGTGTAAATTTTCATAAAAAATTGAACCTCTTTTTACATTGAATTTATCCCCTAGCGATAAAATGCCTCATTTGCTTTATTGTCAACTTTTTTTTTAATGCGCATACATAGCAGTTTGACAATACGAAAAAATCCGTTATCTTCCAAAACCACTTTTAATGGTTTTATAATGTGTAGACCTCCTACTAGCAGGATTAACTCTTGGTTTGCATTGGCAAGTCACTAATATTTAGCTTGTATTCAATTCAAAAAAGTTTGAAAGAGTTAATAAAACAGCACGGTCCGCACAATACGTTAAATTTGTCAAGGGCGCGATACTCACGCCACTATCGCTTCCAAAGAACAAAAATAACAATAGTTATTCGTAATGAATCACGCTATGGAAAATACATCCAATAAATAACATTTCGCGTAGAACGAGTGCAAATAGGGCTTACGCCATTTCTCCGAGGAAACAACATCTTGGGCCCAAGTACAAGAAGACACCTGGAACAATACAAGTAAGTCCCTTTTGGCCTCCCGTCACAAAGGTCCTTGGATAAAACACCCCAGCGGTTAACAAAGCGTGAGTGGGGGTTGACCCCTTATGAAACGTGTTCTCTTCAAACGTATATTTAATGAGTGAACAATTAATTCTAGAAAATCAGAAAAGAAAAACCTGCTTCATTTAGTTCCTTATAATAAAATTACCGATGGACATTTCATTTTTAAATCGAGTTTTTTTCATTACCCGTATTTTAATGCATTTTTGTATTAACATGGTACTAAAATATTCTTTGCAGAGTTTTAAACGCTTTTAACCTATAATTGAAGTTTTTAAAAGTTAAAAATGCGTCTGTTTTTGGTGGAATCTTAAAAAAAAACACCAAAGAAAATAATGTTGTTGCCAACTGGAGTACTGCCCGTCTAAGACAAGTTGTCCTATCTGCAAATTAGATGTTTTGAGATATGGCCAATTTTATTGTTTTTGTTTGAACTTTTTAAAAATATGTTGGGTTCTGCTTTATTTTAAATCAAAATTACGTGATATACTTTGAAAAAAAATATATATATTTCTTTTGTCAGAAAAATAAATGGTCATACTAAATGCATTTGTTCTATCTGAGAAAGTTAGGACAAAATGATCTAAAAAGTCCAATCAAATTACTAAGATCTGTAAAGTTAGTCCTAGTCCTAAATTATTCGTCTAGTAAAGACTAGTTAGGACAATATTATTTAGAAAACATTAAAAATTTTCAACTTAGGACAAACATCTTAGGCTAATTTTTAGGATTTGGGTTTTAGATAGGAAATTTCTTTTTAGTAGGCACATGGGGCTAGTGTAAAGCAATACAATGGTGTGCTTATCTCAAAAAGTGGATTTTTGCAGATAGGACAATTTGTCTTAGAGGGCAGAGGCCATTTTATAAAGTTTCAAATTAGTTCCTAGTGCCTATGTTTTGACAAGGTGCTTGCAACTGTTCAGCTGGTTCCATCATGGACAAGAAAAACTTTGTAGAGTTTTTATTTTATTTGATTAAATGGCTTTAAAGAATTGACAGGAATGAAGTCTGAAAGACAGAGGTCCAAACGGAGCGCTAGTTAATATGCAAAGTTGAGATTTTTGTCAGCAAACGGCTCTCTGGGTGGCTATTTTTGCCAATTTGTGTGTCGTCGGTTAATGAGCAAGCAGGCTATGTCTACGCGAAGGTCTTGACACGCGTCCCAATGTGTAAGTTAGTAGGCTGTGCATGAAATAAATCGACGCTTGCCTAACTCTTCGTTTTTATGAAAAGGAAGGGTAGTGCCTAAAGCCAAAGGGGACTTTTTTAGCCATATTGATCTCCTCCCCACCCTTGTCACAAAGTGTCACACCGGAATTGACTCCCTCCCCTCACGTTACGTTAAATTTTTATACACAAAAAACACATTTTGTATTTTACATATTTTTATTAAATTTCAGATAAAACTTTGCTCAAAAAAGTACATAAAATTAATTTGAATATATATCAAGTTTTTACCTCTTTCACGGAAAAAAAAAATTATAGCTAGGAGCGCTATAACACACATACCAAGCAAATTATAATCGCTTATTATATAAATACAAGGCTTTCTCTTACAATTATGGCAGTCAGTGTAAAAATTTATATGAAATACTTTAATTGTTTAGTGAATAATAAAATATAACAAATAGTATGGCATTTATAGCTTAAATAGATTTAATTATTGTCCGTGCTAATAATTTTTATAATATAATAAAATTTCTGTAAATTTATAATAGTGCCTGTAATAAATATAATCGTGTCTGTAATATATATAATCGTTTCCAATTTATTTTTAACATTATTAGTTATTGTGTCCCTTATAATCTATAGCTTAAATCACTATAATTTGCCACTGTTACCAAATATCTTATAATGTATAGCGCAGAGCCCACTAATTTCTTTCCGTGTTGAAAGAGTAAGAAAGGGAAAACGAAGCATTATATATTTTTAGTGGTTGTGTTCATTATGGTGTGTGTCAGTTGTGTGTGTGTGTATTACTTGAATGTTTAAGTCAAATCCTAACTTATCGGCCTGCGCTTTGCAACGTACATGCAGTCGATGGGAACAGATTTGTTAGCTTATCTCATTTTCAGCATCTTAAATATCTGTGCCTGTGCCTCATCGGCAATTACATGCTTCTAGAAAAGCGATACCTATTATAAATGCCATGTTTCTTCATCGGTGTACTTTTAAATTAATAAAATATCATTTCGCGATCGCCAGTTCGTTTTATGCTCCTCACACCAACATCCTTGATGCTAATTTATCTTTCTTAATGCTTCAGATGAACTTATCCTGCTTTTCAATGGAATTAAGATAAGTAATGCAAATATTGCCACGTTTGGACTTTTTTAAAAAGATTGGATATTCATGATGGATATCTAATGGATATCTAGTGGATATACATTAGGGAGGTTAACAAAATAGATGTCCACTGGATATCTCATGGATATCCTGGATATAGGCGGACATTTGAATGTCTATGGGATATCTAATGGCTATCCAGGCTATCCAATTGATATACTCTATATCCAGAAAGTATATCCGCTGGATATCTAATAGTTATTATGTGCTGTCTGGGTCTAAATCACCGTGTATGTGATTTTTGTGTCAAGTAATATTTTAATAAAGCAAAGCAATTATTTGGATATTTCTTGCGAGGCAGCAAAATACTCCATTACGATCCTTCACGATCGTAAATCAACCAGGTCCCATAACCTGTCATAACAAATCTGTCACGAGGATGGGATACTGTAGGAGCATCAACCACAAATGGTTTATGGACACAAGGTCCATATTCAGGAAACAAACTTTATCCAAGTGATTTATCACGGTTATAACAATGTTTTAACCATGACTTAATATAACATAGTAATCTAGGAACAGTTAGAACCATAAATGTATTTTAAGTATCCATACAAATATCTAAAGAGAATTTAAAACTTAATTAAGAAAAATTAATGCATACTTTAAGTTATAGTCTATAACTAGGAATAAGCAATTTCTAGTCGACCATATTTACTGTAACTTTGTTATTTTAATGCTAAATGCTAAATTACTATAGTCTGGTCATCATTTTTATTTCATTATTAGCTCCCAGCTCTATTTTATACAGTGCGGTCCAAAAGTCACCCCCCCTTTTAACTTTTGAACGAGTTGAGATATCGACTTCAAATTTAGAACTCTTAAATAAGACAACTTAAACTATCTTTTAGCATATATTTGATATTTTCAGCTCTTAAAATGTGGGCAGGGGGGCATGGGGGGACATTTTTTTAAATGGAAAGGGGGGTCGTGTGATACATCATTTTAAAGCTTATAAAATTCTCTATTTAAACTAATATTTTTAATTTTTTAAAAATGTTTTTTAAGGTTTTGATTTTTCAATTTTTTGTGCTAAAACATTCGATTTTTTAAATTTTTTTTATAAATTTTTATTTATGTCAACTAAAATTAGTTTAAAAGTATAATTAACATTTTTTTATGATGAAATTAGGCATTTTTAAAAAATTATTTGTTTTTTTAGAGGAATTTTGACATTAATACCCATTTTCAACCCCATTTTAAACCCAAAAAGTTAAATGGAGAATTTTATAAGCTTTAAAATGATGTATTACACGACCCCCCTTTCCATTAAAAAAAATGTGCCCCCATGCTCCCCTGCCCACATTTTAAGAGCTGAAGGTATTAAATATATGCTAAAATATAGTTTAAGTTGTCTTATTTAAAAGGTCCAAATTTGAAGTCGATATCTCAACTGGTTCAAAAGTTAAGAGGGGGGGGGGGTGATTTTTGGACCTCTCTGCTTGTCTTAAAGTACGTTAAAATTAAGCTATTTGAAAATCGCCAGGTCCTGGATTGGTTTTCTTTGGATGCTAGAAGCCTTAAAAAGGTAGTGAAATGGGGTCCCCGAAAACTATATTTAGATTAGTCTATTTTCACAGTTTTACACAATTGTTCAGTAGGCCAAGGGGTAAAAAAGTTTAATTAACATATCGTCGTGTTGCTTTCTCAACCTCGTATCTCCAAACAAACGATTTTGGGTGCCTTGTTCTAACCAACTCTGAACTGTACTGTACTGACTAATAACTTGTACTAACTTCAATTTATTATTGAAATACAACGTAACTTATTAACTAATGGGCATAATTAGTTGAAGTTTGTACAGTTACCAATCACCATATACAGAGTTGATTAGTGGAAGAGACCAAAAATCGATAGTTTGGAGATACGAGGTTGAGAACGTAACACAACGATATGTCAACACTAAAAAGTCTAGAGAATTTTTATTTATTATTATTATTATTATTATTATCAAAATGTTATTTCATAAAATTAATTTCTATAAAAAATTAAGTATCACATATCGTCATCTAAAGGCTCTAACGGTCTAACTCCAAAACGTCATATTTTTCAGGAGACGTAAAAAACGATTTAAAACTAAATTATAGCAATTTAGAACTTTAAAACTAGCTTGTTCACAGGTAAAAATGTTTGAAATGTGTTAATGTATTAAAAACTTTTCATTGTTATCTATTTTATATAAATTATTTGAAAATTAAATTTTAACCACAGAATCTAAATTCACTAATGGTCTAACTCCAAGGGAAGATAAAGGAGGATACCTATCGTATTATATCGCGTAATATTATTACAAAAAAATTATATTTTTATATTTAATATATAATATTACTACTAGGTAGGCATAATATATATACATTATTAATGGCAATATTTATAATTATCATCAAACAGTAAATTAACAAATATTTGAAACGGGATCCCCTGTTGTCGAGAAATAGTTTGACATTAGTGACAGTTCTCATTTAATTGTTTTCTCACAATCATATGATGGAGTTAGACACTTAGCGACTTAAAATATTTACATTTTTGCTTTTTTTGAGGCTGATATTGGTTTAATGCAACTTTTTTTTTTTTTGAAGTATGTTGGTAATCAGATAATGAAGCAAATTTGATAAAAATCTCATTTTTGAAAAATTTGGAGTTAGACAACTAGAGCCTTTAGTGGACGATATGCCAAAGGCACTTTTTAAACACTGTTCTTACCCCTTGGCCTCAGAATTATTGTATATAACTATGAAAATAGCTTAATTTGAATGTAATAAATGTATTGTATTTGACTCGGCAGGTTAAAAATTGATTTATTGGTAGCTCATTGCCAGAGCTTTTGGAGCTTCTAGCACCCAAAGGAACTGCCATTCCAAAATGTAAGGGGTGCTTCTAAATCCAAAATTATGAAAAAAAGTTTCTATAAAGGTTGGTCCTCAGTTTTAAATGAAGAATCACCATGCAGCATTAAAATTTTATTGATGCTTTTTTTTTGTTCCCAATTCAATGTCATCTTCGAAGGACCGTAGCTTCCTTAGGCCTCATTTTCGGACCAACCTTTATAGGAACTCTTTTTATACTTTTGGATGTAGAATAACCTCTTAAATTTTGGCATGCCAGTTATTGATCACCCTGTATGAAATACTTTTCTTGCAATCAAATTACAATTTTTACAAAATGTTAAGACTATACTTCCTAAATAAAATGTATACGTTGCAGCATTTAGGAAACAGATTCCAAAGATTTTGTTAATAAAAAAAAAAAACTAAACCATTAGCTAAATTCTTGGTTAAAGTTTTTTCACTTCTAGTAGCTAAGCCAACTTTTTTTGTATGTGAGATATTATCTCTTAAAGATTGGATTCGATTTAAAATTTAGATAAAAATATGCATAAAATTGGGTTCTTCACCCATTTGGGATGATTTCTGTGCACCGATAATAATAATAATGATAATAATAATAGTATAAGGAGTTCAATCTCGAGCTGATGAGCGTATATGTTTGACAAAACAACTCCTCCCTACAACTACATTGCAAATTGCAAAAGCTTGGAACGCCCCCCCGTACGTGTTCCGCTCATATCGGCGTCGAGTAGAACAAAAGCCGTAAGATTTACTTTCAATGGGTTATCCTTTAAGAGTTATACAAGAATTAGGCATTTTATAAAGGCAATAAAACAAAATAAAACAAATACAAATTTTTTTTTGTAAACGTGGCATGAAGAATATTGTCTATAGTTAAAACCAATACAAAATAGAATAAGAAAATCCAAGAATGATAACATTTAAAAACAGTTTTTCTACGATTGCTTTAGAATGTAAGCAAATACACACACTTTTCAAACACAGAACGAATCCATTCTAGCTCTAGGTATGGTATGAATATTCAGTATAAGTGAACTACATGAGCACATGTAGTGCCATCTCTTCTTTATAAAAGTAAAGAAAACTGTAGCAAAATTAGCAAAAATATATATATTTCACCATAAAATATTGAATAATTTAATGCAATTTAAAGTTTTGCGTTAAAATTACACAAAGTTTATTAGTTTTTCTTAATATTTGACCAGTTTATTATCAATTTAGTTCAAAAAATTAAAACTGCTCCATGTATTGTTAAATATTAAAAGCTGATATATGTCACAACAATCTGACATAATCTTCAATTTTTGCATTATAATTTGTAAATATGTGCTAAAATTAAATAAAAATCTTTTTTAACTACTGATTTGATAAAATAACATTAACTGCTTTATTTAAAAATATGTGTTTTGTTGCATTTACAATGTCGAGTCACAAAAAACATTGTTTTTAACCTTGTCCGCAGTTTAAAGCCATACAGTGTTTCATATTTGCATTCGAAGAAAAAGTATAGTCTACAACACTTATGGAATAGTCATTCAGCGCTCGAGGGACCGTCATACTCGCCTGCCGGCTCGTATGACAAACTTTCCGCTCGCGCGGAATATTGTCTATTCCATACTAGTTATAGAATATACTATGCTTAATTTTTTTATAGCAGAGAATACACAAAATTAACAATCATTCATTTGTTTTTTAAAAGAAACTTAATTGCAATTACATTAGCATCGTTGGCACGGAGAATATTGCATTCTCTCTAGAATCAGTTTAATTCTATTGCTTTTTTAGTGTTATTTGTAAAAAAACAGTGACAAAAATAGATATAACTTATGAAACCTAGTCAGATGAGTGACTATTAAAAAAACATAGAGATAAGTTAATGTATCAAAGCTAATAGCTTCTTTTCAACATGTTAACATTAAAAAATTAAGATAAAGGAGATTATTTTTCATTATATTAAATTGTTTTACTATTATTTCTAAATTATGACATTTTAATTTAAGGTACTAATATCTTGCTTAATCTTGGGCCTTTAAGAAAACAGAAACTACTAGAATAGCATTTTAGTATTTTTTTTAAAGATAGTGCTAGTAAAACCTTCTAGTTTATGAATGTTACGGTGTTCGGTGTACCAGGGGCAAATATGCTCTTCTTTGACGGTTTTCTCGGGCCCCCTTGCCCCGGCCCTGCCCCAACTGTCTGCATCTGATACTAGTCGGCCACTTCACCGCAACTCGTTCAATGTTAATTAAACAAAATTGACAGAGTTATGATTTAGTGTTAATAATTATTGCTTGTGCTGAGCAGTCACATGCTAAATATAACCGCCACTTATATTAAGCATTTTATTATTGTTTTTCGTTTTGGTCGTTTTTTTTTTCGGCCAGTGATACATTACCGAGAACTTATTCAATTTACCTCGGATGTTGTTTCTCAATTGCATAAAAAATACGCAGGAAAAAAAAGACCACACAGTATACCACTGAAAAGATTATAATTATGATAACTAGCAGTGTTCCCGTAAAGGCATATCCAGAAGCTTGCACAAGAACATAAAAAATAAGAATGCAATGCCGTGATTGGCTTACAAGATACATGGCGGCACGTCAAGCCAATCATGGCATCGCATTCTTATGTATTACGTTCTTATGCGATATGGATATGTCCTAAAGCTTGGACTGGTCTACTTTAAAACTTAACAATCCATTATTATAGCCTGGTGGAAAATAACGTTAGAACGATTTGACCAAACGTTAAGTGAATGTGATAGGGTTTTACCAAATGTTACACAAGCGTTATTCTAACGTTAGGCCCTAACGTTAGGCACCAAAGTTAGAAATCTGGATATTTATACTTTAAAAACGCCTTAAATAAAACGTTTTTCTTACTACTAAGACTAAGTATGTAAGATTAAAAGATACGACTACATGAATGTCCCCATTGGGTCTCTGGAAGTTTTAGTCTGGACCTAAATGTAGTTTTTATTTAACAAAAAAATCTAATTTGTATATTTTCTTTAAATTATTAGTTTTCAAAACAGATGTTTCTTTTTTACTGTGTAGTAGTAAATAATATTATTAGACCTGTCCAACTTTTTTTAATCCTATTCATTTTCCAGGTTGCCTTTTTATTAGTGTTCTGTTTATATCTGTTGGGATTATGGTGCACGTGGTACTACCACGGTGGTACCATGGTATGCACGGAGTTCAACAACCCAATCGCCTTTTTTATGTGAAAATCCATTCTATGAGCAAATATCCATAAATTTATATTACGAAAAGTAAATAATAACTTTTTGTTTTTAATTATTTTTAAACGACACTTTTAAGAGGTTTGATAGGTTTTTTTTCCAGTATAGGTGTTTCTTCTTAATACATACAACGGAGAAGTCGTACACGGTTTTGCAGTCTTTTGTAATTAAATAAAGGGGATGATTATACATCACAAAACATAGAAAACCACCATGACGATTCTTTATTTAAAACTAAGCAAAAAAGTTTTCTTCAACGAAACACCTAAATTTAATAATAATGGAGTAATAGCGTTTTAAAAAATAACATTTTTGGTGGCACAAAATGTGATGCTACTTCCTCCTAATTGCTTTTTTTTAACGGTTGCTCCTTGTTACACTATGTAACATTTTTATGTATTTTTACTCAAGGAATCTATATTTTTTCACAAAAAATCCAAAAAAACTAGATCAGTTATATAACTTAACAACGACTTAAAGTATACCATACTATAAGTGTGATATGCTTTAGCAAATTTTACAGTAGTTTTTACTATAACATGCTAGTATTAATAAACACATGTTTCGTGGGGATCCTAATGTACCAGCACGGTGTATGACAACATTTTGTATACTAAACACACATTGCAGTATTGAATATCACAAGTAAAGTATTAAATACCAATAGTTGCGATATAAATAACAATATGTATTTACAAATAAAATTTAGTATTTAAATTACAATGACATTTTCTGAGTTTAAGGAATTGAGGGGATTGGCTAAGGAGGGTGTGGAATGGAGAACTGCCTCAATATTTTATTTGATCAGAGTACCAATATATTGCAAAGTAAATGTTTTAATATAAGGTAAGTGATCCAAATATTGCCATGTTAACATTTTATTTTTTAGTGCATTCAAATTTATTTTTAATCACCTAAAACCTTCCTATATTAACAATAAACATATCTTTATTCCAATGGGTAAAAAATAAACAATCTGCAGGAGCTTCAAAAAAATATTGCTTTTTAAAAAAGATTGTATACTGACGATATTAGGAACCAATGTCCTAAATATTGCCAATAATAGTACAGAATAATCAGAATTGTTTCTGGTTTATTAGAGTCGACTTTGGTTTGTTGGAAAATGGTTTAAACTAAGCAAAGGGTCAAAATCGAAAATTATTAAGGAACCAGGAATGATATGAATGTTAATACTTTAGCTAAAAAGTATGAGGTAGAAAAATTACCGTTTTCTTATATAAAAATAAAACCGATAAAATTATTGAAATATGTAGTAATAAAAATAAATTTGTATCAGTGATTTCTTGTACAGCGACAAAGGAATTAATTCAATTTTTATAATTAAATTTTTATATTTCATTAAACAATTTGTTATTTTAAATAGAATAAAGTTAGGAAAAATAAAAAAGATTTATTAATTTGGCGGTTCTTGGGTGTTGGAAACGTACAAAAAACAATATGGTTTGCCGACTAGTTTCGTTTATTTTATATAAACTTCTTCAAGGCTGTGGAACAAAAAAAAAATGTCTTAGGTACAAAACATAACTTTTTTTTTATATAAGTAATTTTTTGGGGTATTTTTACATTACATTAAATTTAAAACAAACTAGTGGTGTTCACAATCTGAAAAAACTAGGGGGGGGGGGGTTAATTGTTTTTTATTTTTGTAATATCATAAAGCAAGCAACATTTTTTTTGGGATATATTTTTAGGTTAGTTTTATTTTTTTGACAAAGTTTTTTATGACTTACCGGTTAGCCGAAAACTCTAAAGAGGTTGTAAAGGGTACATGAGTGTACCATTTTTTGGTTTAAAGGGGTTTTATTTAGTTTTTTTAAAAATTCATAAATTTAGCACATTTTTGTTTAAAGAGGGATCTGGTGGAACTGAGTTTTGTCAGGTTGGTATTGGTCGACGCGCGTTTTTTGAAACTTGATTCTAGGGTGGGTCTTGATTTTTTTTTTTTGATAATAAATTTTTGTAAATTTTTGGTAAATAGGTACAGTCTTGATGAAAGTTGAGATTATTGGGGGTTGACTGTATATGACTCATTTCGAGAAATAGGCGTTTTTCTTTGATTTTTTCGGTTTCTAGTATTTTTAAACTGTCTTTAATTATTTGATGGTTCATTTCGGTGGTGTGGGAGGAGAGGCCAGTATTTTTATTTTTTTTTTGTTCCACAGCCTTGAAGAAGTTTATATAAAATAAACGAAACTAGTCGGCAAACCATATTGTTTTTTGTACGTTTCCAACACCCAAGAACCGCCAAATTAATAAAAAAATAGGAACGAGATAACTCAAATATAAAAAAGATTTAATTAGCTTAATTTTCTTGTCATACAAAGCCTAACTTATATTATATTTTCACCCCCACTAACTTGAACAGTCGCTTTAATTTAAACAGCCCCGGTTTTTGTGTGTTCACAGTATCGAGCTTGTACTGTATTTTTTTATAAATATTACACTAAGGGAACGTTCAAGTATTACGTAACGAAAATTTTGATCATTTTGGACCCCCGCCCCCCTGTAACGCTATTTTCCTATACCATTAACATGGACGTAACACTTAAAAATAAACCCCCCTTAGGAGCGTTACGTAATTCTTGAACGTTCCCTTAAGTGAAGCATCTTATTTAAAAAAGCTTAAAAATTACAAGTTTTAGTTAGCGGGTCAAAAAAACTTTTTGGTCCTAGGGCCACAAAGTCCACCTTTTCGCCCGAAAAAATGAACAAAAAGTGACGCTTTTAGAATCAATCGAATAAAAAATCTATTAAATATTCTTCTGTAAGCTGAAGAAGAGTAATAATAAGTAAATAATCGATCTGATGAAGAGTAATGAAGTCAGGCACAGGTATGCTGATAAAAAATCCGCGATATCGGAAAGGGTTATCTGGTGTTTAAAATACTGGGCCCCACCGTGTTATTATCGTGTAATTTTCTCTTCTGCGGAGCTCGGTCATAGCTACATGCTATTACAAAAATGTATCGTTGAGAGTATTATATTTTTAATTTAGTAATAAAGCAAGCCGTGAAGATTTTTGATGCTTCGCCTTTGGAATCATATACTCTTCGCTGTTGATCAAGTCTGCCACATGGATCTGACACCGTGAAAAAATACACAAAAAAATATACTCAGAAATAAGAGGGTTCCAGACTGAATGTCTAAAAAGTGCTTCAATTAATTAGCTACCTTTCTTAGTACAATTTTTTTTCGCATTCTTTTTATGGTATGGTAGATTCAGTCAAATGACAAGGAATTCCTATGTTTAAATTGCAGAAAATATACACGGGCTGATATTTTAAAGGTTGGTTGGTTTTAGTTGGTAACGGAACACAGTTTTTCACCGGGTCATTTTCGTAAGGGGTGTCCGCTATCTTGAATTTTAGGGGTGAGTGCAGTATAGTATCTTCTATAACTAGTATGGAATAGACAATATTCCGCCCAACGGAAAATTTGTCATACGAGCGGGCAGGCGAGTATAACGGTCCCGCGAGCGCGGAATGACTATTCCATACGTGTTGTAGACTATACTTTTTCTTCGACTGCAAATATGAAACACTGTATGGCTTTAAACTGCGGACAAGGTTAAAAACAATGTTTTTTGTGACTCGACATTGTAAATGCAACAAAACACATATTTTTAAATAAAGCAAATAACTTTATCAAATCAGTACTTAAAAAAGATTTTTATTTAATTTTAGCACATATTAACAAATTATAATGCAAACATTGAAGGTTATGTCAGATTGTTGTGACATATATCAGGTTTAAATATTTAACAATAGATGGAGCAGTTTTAATTTTTTGAACTAAATTGATAAAAAACTGATTAAATATTAAGAAAAACTAATAAACTTTATGTAATTTTAACCCAAAACTTTAAATTGCATTAAATTATTCAATGTTTCATGGTAAAATATATATATTTTTGCTAATTTTGCTACAGTTTTCTTTACTTTTATAAACAAGAGATCGCACTACTTGTGCTCATTCTAACACTTGATATGGAATATTCATACCGTATCTAGAGTTAGAATGGATTCATTCTGTTTGAAAAGTGTGTGTATTTACGCACATTCTTAAGCAGTCGTAGAAAAAAATTATTTGACTAGACTAATCCGTGTGACGGACTTTATTTTTTTGTGATTCAAAGTACGATTGCTGTATTTTGGAGCAAAAATGTGTGGTTTTAGAGAACTATTACAGTTTTTGAGACCTATATTGCTCCTCTATCCTTTAAAATGGGAAGAGTATAATAACATCGACTCTCTGTGTACATGCAATTAATTTTAAAAGGTTTTTGCGATATTATTAAAGATAAGTGGGCACACAGATAGTAGAGTGAAAAGCTGGTAATTTTTTAAGCTATTCCGAGAGCGATTCACTCACTTTTTGGCTTATAATTTGGTCATTTTCAGATAATCTGCACTCTAAAAGAGTCAAAAACGTATTAATTATATCTTTCACTATTTTACAGTTGGAATTGATGGTTTTAGGGTTCTTTTTTATTGAAAAGTGGTAAAGAGATTAAAGTTTTGCCACTTAATTTTACCTATGATTGAAATTTTACTAGTGTCAAAACTTGCCATCTAATTAAATATGTAAAAATATATCAAAATTTATTGAAATGCCTATATCTTGGAAACTAATAGTCCTACGATAAAAATGATAACATATGTTTTTGTAGGGAGTTAAACATTATTTTCATTTGTGCAAAAAAAAATGTTCTACTATAAATAATAAGTAAAATATCGCCAAAAATTTTAGTTTTTTTTCCATTTTACCCCCCCTTGACCAAGGCTAATGTTAACTATATTTTAAATAAAAAAGGTCCTTAATTTTTCAAATCGGACATTCCGTTAAAAAGTTATAAGGTTTACATACAGACCGACAGACAGACAGACAGAGAGACATTTTTTAACACCCACTTTTTTCACATTTTCTCGATGTCTCATCACGGAAAAAAAAATTATAGCTAGGAGCGCTATAACGCACATACCAAGCAAATTATAATCGCTTATTATATAAATACAAGGCTTTCTCTTACAATTATGGCAGTCAGTGTAAAAATTTATATGAAATACTTTAATTGTTTAGTGAATAATAAAATATAACAAATAGTATGGCATTTATAGCTTAAATAGATTTAATTATTGTCCGTGCTAATAATTTTTATAATATAATAAAATTTCTGTAAATTTATAATAGTGCCTGTAATAAATATAATCGTGTCTGTAATATATATAATCGTTTCCAATTTATTTTTAACATTTTTAGTTATTGTGTTCCTTATAATCTATAGCTTAAATCACTATAATTTGCCACTGTTACCAAATATCTTATAATGTATAGCGCAGAGCCCACTAATTTCTTTCCGTGATGACATTCTTAAGCCAAAAATGCAAAAATTTGATTTTTTGGTCGATTTTAATAAGGGGTGAAATAAGCCAAAATAATATTTTTCTACGACTGCTTTAGAATGTAAGCAAATACACACACTTTTTAAACACAGAATGAATCCATTCTAGCTCTGGATACGGTATGAATATTCCGTATCAAGTGTTAGAATGAGCACATGTAGTGCCATCTCTTGTTTATAAAAGTAAAGAAAACTGTAGCAAAATTAGCAAATATATATATTTTACCATGAAATATTGAATAAGTTAATGCAATTTAAAGTTTTGCGTTAAAATTACATAAAGTTTATTAGTTTTTTTTTAATATTTGACCAGTTTTTTATCAATTTAGTTCAAAAAATTAAAACTGCTCCATCTATTGTGAAATATTTAAATCTGATATCTGTCACAACAATCTGACATAACCTTCAATTTTTGCATTATAATTTGTAAATATGTGCTAAAATTAAATAAAAATCTTTTTTTAGGTACTGATTTGATAAAATTATTAAATAACTTTAGTTGCTTTATTTAAAAATATGTGTTTTGTTGAATTTACAAATTCGAGTAACAAAAAACATTGTTTTTAACCTTGTCCTCAGTTTAAAGCCATACAGTGTTTGATATTTGCAGTCGAAGAAAAAGTATAGTCTACAACACGTATGGAATAGTCATTCCGCGCTCGCGGGACCGTCATACTCGCCTGCCGGCTAGTATGACAAACTTTCCTCTCGCGCGAAAAATTGTCTATTCCATACTAGTTATAGAATATACTATACTAGAATGTGTACATTTAAAAAATATCTGGACTGACCTATTGTTGGGAAATATTATATGGTATGCGTTGCACCGTGTTGTGTATATATATAGCCATAATATGACCTGTAACCCCATACCATCATGAATCATTGTCAGTTCTTTCTAAAGCCCTGTGCGTAAATTACGGTACGAAACGTATTAAAGGCCGTTTTCTTAATATTTTCAACGAGTTTTGAGATTTTTTGGTCGGACGCCATTTGTAACCGATGCGGATACCTACACTTCAGAACAATTAATTTAATTTATATTTAATAAGGCACTATTAATTAAAAAAATGACGTC
The DNA here is from genome assembly GCA_958510825.1 of Brachypterus glaber. Lineage (NCBI taxonomy): Eukaryota > Metazoa > Arthropoda > Insecta > Coleoptera > Kateretidae > Brachypterus > Brachypterus glaber. Next base: position 4,820,672 of record OY294050.1, read on the forward strand.
TGCTCTAATTTAAATCTACATGAATTTATTTTTAATTTAAATCCTTACTTTAATTAACACAGCCACACAAAAAAAGATCAAGAACTTTTTCGTAGGCCAATAATACAATGCGTTGTATTCCTATATATTTTGAGGCGCTGAACTAGAATTTAAAATCAAAGGTCTTTATTTATTTTTTAGTGCTGAAAAAAAGCTTCTTGTGGTAAGTCATTTTGTGGAAATTTATGTATTACATATTTGTATGACATATTACAGTTTTTGAGAAAATATAGAAAAACTATGCGTGATAAGATAGGTACCTTTTCCTATTGTACTATAGCTATCAATACCAGATTTTCAAATACGTTTGGACACTTGACTGACAAAATTCCAGAATGATTCCAACACAAATAACCCATCCATATTTATTCTGACAAATTACCGTTAATACGAGAAGTGAAAAATGTAAATAAAGTATTTACGATAAAATAGATTTGTGTGGTGCGTTTAACTGAGATTATTTAGGGTGACTCCATTCAGCTTTGCTGCTGCAACTTCTGCAACATGTTTGCGGGTTTGTTATTTCCACAGATTTTTTTTATGTCTCCACTCTTTTTCTTTATAGAAAAAGTTACATTAAGACATTAAGACATTAAGACAAAGGGAACTAGGTGTTTTATTTATAGATACCCCTCAATGGCGGTTGTAAAAAACCGCCGCTGGAAGAAATGACCCTAGTTTGACTGAGATTATTAATGATGAATGGCCGCCGTTGTACCTCCTCGACAGACGTTTGAATGATATAAATAAACGTCGCTGCTAAACACTCGTCTTCGCACTCGTTAACCAGGAAAACAACCTGAGGAAGCGTTCGGCCACACAACTCTGCTAATTGCGAGCTATTAATATTGCTATTTTGTCCATTTTCGACTTTTAAAAATACCTAGCAATATGATTACAGAATTACGCACTAGAAAAGTCACGGTTGGTATTACGAGTAACGCCCGTATAGATTTTAATTAGTTATTTATGGTACTAGTGGGTAAAGTAAGATATTGCCCATGATAAAATTAACCTGCGAGGCGTCAGCCAAGCAGTTTAATTTTCGAGAGTGCAATATCGGTTTACCCATGAGTGCCATACAAGGTTTTATCCAAGGATTAGGAATTCATATTTTTATTAAAAATTTTAATGACATTTACAAGAAAATAATTTGACAAGTGACAGTTGAGTGGGGGTTATTATTGAGTTTATCTATTTAAAATAAAGCTGGTAATTGTCTTATTATCTGTATGTATTGGATAAAACTTATTTATCAACAGTACGTCACAATCATGTCATTTTTCGTTTCTAGTAATCATTTCTCAGCGTAGGTATATATTTCTGATGTATTTGAAAGTGTCGGTAAATTATCTGTAGCTATCTTTCAGGAAAAATTAAAACAAATATTATTGTTTTAACACGGCTTGAAATTCAAAATGGTCCACTTAAAGCGTAGAAGCTTTTTGTACAGAGGATGCATCTTAAGGCGGCATAACGCACAATAGACTCTATAAACTGTTGACCAAACAAGCGCAAAACCTAAATAAACAGAAACGACTATGGGATTTTAAAAGACGAAAAGAGAACGTTAAAAGTACGTTAATTTAATAAAAACTACTATCTTCCATTATGAAAATTTGTTGATATTTTCAATTAGTAACAAACAGAACTACTTTTTTACATTGGGATTTATAAATTGTACAGGGTTTTCCGAAAACATACCGACAAACTATCAGGGGTGGTAGGGGACATTAAAGAATTTTGCAAGAAAGAGAGTTATGTAAAACTAAATAAAAATTAATTTAGGAATTTGGATATGATTTTAATTGCTCTAAAGCCAAAACGGCTCATTTGCGGACAAGGGGTAATTTTTTGACAATAATTGATTTTATTATTATTTTTATGTCCCGTTGAACATTTTTTGTAAATTAATATTATTATTTATCGATGATATAAACAGAAGTTACAAAACCATTTTCCCGCTTTTCTGCCAAAACGGCTTATTTAGGAGCATGTTTATCAAACATAAAATGTTTGTTTTGATGTCCCCTGCTACCCCTGAAAGTTTGTCGGTATGTTTTTGGGACACCCTGTATAATGGATTATCTATTTAAAGTTATTCTTTTTGTATGCTGCCGAAAAAGTGGTCATTATAACCATATATCAATGTATAAAAAAGCGGAAGTAAAAACTTTGAAAAGAATTCCAGTGGCCAAGAGAAGAAAAGGCCAAGAAAATATCCAACCAATAATTTCGTAGGCAATTATTTAGGTAGATACTGAAAATGCCTAAGGGGCTGTACATAACGCAGTTTGTTTTTAGCAAGTTTGTAAAAAGCAAAATGATAAATCCAATTGGATTGGCCAACTTAGCTTACTTTTCGAAAACCGCAAAAAAATGTTTAATATTTTCCGAAAAAAACAAAAAAATCGTTTGGACTTTCTCAAAAAAGGTGTTTTCAAAAGTGAACCTCGGAGTGACAAGTTTTTATTGTAGACAAGTGCTTTGGAAAGTCGTATAAGATGCGCTCTTGTTTTTTTTTTTATTAATTTTTGACAAAAAATGTTCTTTTTTCGAAGCCAAAAGTAAACGTTCATGTAAACGTATAATACTTTTCTGCTGCGAGGGTAAAAGTAAGGGTATTTTGTAAATAAACCCATGTTTTGATGTGGGTGGTAGATCAAGGTACACCTATAATTTGGTGGTAGCAAACAGCGGGTCCACAAATCACGAGCATAGGAAGCACACTGTGCGATTACTGTCAAAAGTTAATAATAACCATTCATTTATAATCAATAATGATGGTTTTATACAATGTATGGTTATTTTCGATTCTGCGAACCGATTTTTTTATAAAACTGGAAATATTACTACATAAATTAAATAAAAATACACGGTTTTTATTCGCATTTTTAAACGTACTCCTTAATTTCTTTAGGACTTTTTAAAACGTCAAAAATGTAACTCTTATATGTTACATTTTTACTAAATCGGCGCAGAATCTATTTGGGTTGATGCTCATTTGTTTCTTGTTACATTTTTCAATCAATTTTTCACTTTTTAAAAATATTTTCTTATAGACATTTCTAAGACGTAAAATGACAGTTATCATAATTTAACTAAATGTCAAAAATTATCAAACGCACAATGGTTAATAAAAATACCACTAAGCCATTTTTAAACCACTAATTATAGCGGACTTGATCCAATTTTTAACTCAGATTCTGCGCAGAGACTAAATTTTTTCTGTATGGTACTCTACGTGGGAGTATAATCTCTCTATCAAATCTAAAATAGTACTTAGGTACTTTCACTTGGACTCTAGGGCTTTTCTAGGAACTAAACGTTACGATTTTTTTATGACCAGCGGTGATTGCAGTGAAATCGATTTTTCTAATTAAAAAGGCGCGTCGTAAGAATCTCTAGTTGCAAATAATAATTATTATTATTACTGATAATAAAAGTTGTATAGTTAAAACAATAAACGTTTTACAGCTTATAGATTACCTTTTAAATGGTCTTTTGTGAAAAGTAGCTAGTGAGGTTTTACAAAAGTTATAAAAACATGCGCCTATAGTCTAAAATTGATGCAAAGTTATAGTCTGATCAGGGGTGCTTCCACGGGATGGTCACCAGCTCTTAGACTATAAGATAAGATATATCTTAAAAATATTTTTCGAGGGAAGCAGTGTTTTATCTTGCCAAATTGGTGTTACCATCTAGATATCCTTGACTGACGTATAATAAATTACTAATGAAGCAATTACAATTAAAGGCAACTTATTTCTGGAATGTAAAAGAATGGAGTTGTGTTTTGTTGATGGTAGCAAAAAATATCAATTCTGTCTCTCTTTCTGCGAGCTAAAAATAAAAGTGCTTTCGTACATAAATCACCTTGTATCATAAGACGAGATTAAATAAATGCCGAACAACGAATACCAACATGCGTACTGTTTAATTATTATACTATTCACAGCGCATAAGCGCTAGAATAGTATTATACGGTACCGTATAATACTATTCCATCGCGGTAGTTTGGACTTTCCCAAAATCGCCAAAAAACTCCCTCGACAAAACGTTCTTGAATACAAATGTGTTTCATGAACACAAACAAACAAACTTAGAAAATGTCCGTCTGTCTGCCGGTTTGTCGGTCTGTCTGCCCGTTCGATGTCACGTTTCTTGTGGACCTGATAACTCAAGAACGAATAATCCGACTGACTTGAAATTTTCAGGAAAAATCAATTCTATGAGATCCTTATTGTTTTTGAAAGTAGGGGAGTTAAACTTTTAAAAAAATAAAAAAAATCATTTACAATTTTTTTTTCGTTTTTGCAAAGAGAAAATAAAAAAATTGTTGAAATTTATTTTAAATTTTTTTTCATTTGTTTTTCAAAAAAAATTCGGTTTTTAAAAGAAATTGTATTTTTTTATATATTTTTTAATTTACCATTTACTGTGAATAGTATATAATGGAATGCGTAACATTACATATATTCACGGCTTGTTTTTAATTTACAACAGTATCATTAATGTGCAATAACTGTTTGCTGGTGCTTTATTTACTTTTGCAGCAAAAAATACGGATTACAATAATAAATTTTGTTCAATAAAACATCGCATATTAATTATAGTAACACAATCATAATTTACTCTCTCTCTCTCTCTCTCTCTTTCTTTTTATTTGGTCTTTTTCTTCCGAATAATTAACCAGGGTTTCTCTATATAATCATGAGGTTTCCAGTGCGCAAGTACTAATCGGATATGTATCCTGACTTGCGCACTATCACTGATAAATTACTACTGTAGTAATTTCCACACTAATATAAAAAGTTATCATTAAAAACACACAAAAAAATTATCTTCAAACGTCCATTATTATTAACTTAAAATTCAAAAGTTCACACGATTAATAACCATAATATATGGTTTACTTTAACTTGTACATAATACATTAATATAAAAATACTCTAGGCACATCACAGAAGATGGCAAAACAAAAATACACAAGGCACATCATAAAAGATAGCGAATTCGCTGCACTGAAATGTGCCAAGAAGGCTACACCCGTCCCTTTAAAAGGCCACGCTGTAACTGATAATTTACTATAAAAAAAAGTATCATTAGGTAGTATAAGTACAGGTATATTATACCTGTAGATATAACAGTACAATTTATGCTGCAGGTATTTGTCTAGCAATTTTTTCATCAAATATATATTATATTAGATTCAAAATTATATTCTCGATTTATTACGTCATCAACTAAAAATCGAATATGTAATTTACAGATTTGATGGAGGGCTTCACCAAATTTCAATTAAACCGGTCCAGAAATAAGTATATGAGGGAAATTATGGCATATAACGTCATATTTAATCCTTTATATCTCGGTTTTTCTTCGATAAATTTTAACTTTAATTTAATTTAATTTTATACACCAAATCCAAAGATCTATATTTTATTTTTGGAGAAATTCAATACATTTAATATTGTTGTTATTGGAGTAAATTTATTACATTCTAGTATAATTCTCATACAATTAAATAAAAAGATAATTTTATTATATTATACCAAAAAGATATAACAAAACAAATAATTATTTATAAATGGACCCAAGAATAATGTTCCCAAGAACCCAATAATAAAAATACCAAGAAAGGATTCAACAACTAATAATTATGAAATTATAAAACTTTTGCGTCTCTTAATAATTGTCAATCATTTTTTTTGTGGTTGTCTGGGGGTCTGTATTCGATTTATTTTTATATGAGTAGCTTTCATTAAATGAAAAAAAAAAGTGTTACATTGGGAAAGGTATCAAGTTATCATTTCAATATATTTGTGTAAAAAAGTTTGTAAAATGTTTTTTTTTTGTTGTAATTTTTCGCAATTTCTAAAAATTTAGGCCATGCACGCTATCAGAATTGGCTGAAATAGCAAATTCCACACTGGAATTTTTAATTTTTGGCGAAACCCAGGTTAAAATACAAAAAACTCATATGGATTAAAGAAGAAAAAAATCATACATACTTTTATTCTGAATATATTGCTAAAAAGAAAGGTTTGCACTGAACAAAGTAGTATATTAAGTAACCAAGGTAAAATTTACAATCCATAACGCTTGTTGTTACCGTACTCGCTACGCTCCGCTCCGCTTGATCGATAATCCAGCAAAATTGACAGGGAAAATATCACTTTTCCTCTTAGTGTATACACCATATATCTACATGTGTGGGTTGTGTCCGAAGTCACCCCACTTGACGGTACTGTTTATTTTTCGCTAGATAATATGGGCCCATTTCTCAGTACCTTACCCAGTTCTTGACTAAAATAAGAAAACAGGATCTTTTTGAATATATTTTAATCTGAAGTGATGTTTAGTAATTACACAAAGCCAGTGTTAAAAGCAGATCAATTGATTTTTTTTATCGAGAGAATATTTAACAGTTCTTTTATCTTAATTAGTTATTACGGACAAATACCCAGATATAAAATGATAATATATACAGATCCACAATTAGAATATAAAATGTACATTTGGCTAAATTTGAGGTTATGTGTTTGACGTTTACTAATTTTGTGACAGCAGATATGTAAAATCAGCTGATCGTCACTTCCCAACCGTTGTCATAGGCAACGGGTGGGAAATAGGCACTAACTTTGTTTATTTTTTTTATTTGTTTAACCTCGTACTATTCTACTTAATTAAGCATCCCCTAAGTCCAGGACTTGTGTGGGCTAGTAGTAGAGGGAACCACCGGCTTATACTGACTTTCGAACCAGTTTCTAGGGATTGTCCGTTTCACTTATCGCCTTTGCCAAATTTCAATTATTAATTAACTGAAAAAGGCAAATCGGCGCCAGTGAGAATCGAACTCACGATAGTAGACTTGCTATACATACGCGCTAGCCACAACGCTATGCCTCCCATTCTACTAACTAGGTCGTATGAAATAGTTATTTATGGTACTAGTGGGTAAAGTAAGATATTGCCCATGAGAAAATTAACCTGTCAGCCAAGCAGGTTAATTTTCGAGAGGGCAATATAGGTTTACCCATGAGTGCCATACAAGGTTTTATCCAATAAATAGCTTAGAAATTCATATTTTTATTAAAAATTTTAATAACATTTACAAGAAAATAATTTGACAAGTGACAGTTGAGGGTAAAATAAATAATTATCCACTCAATAAAGTAAAAGCCACGCGGGGGTTATTATTGAGTTTATCTATTTAAAATAAAGCTGGTAATTGTCTCATTATCTGTATGTATTGGATAAAGACTGTTTTTACCTCTTGCTCCGCAAAATAATTGTGTACAACTATCAGAATAGCTTAACTAATTGTAATAAATGTAATGTGTAGGACTCCGTAAGTTGGGTTTTTTTCGTTTAAACACATTTATGGAGCTTTAAACAACCAAAGGAACCGGATCCAAAACCTGGCGATTTAGTAAAATTATGGCGGGAGAAAATAACCTATAAAAATGTGTCTTAAAGTATAATATACCTTTAACGATATTTACAAAAAGTCGTTCGTTAAGAAATGGAAAAACAAGAACCTGAAAAAGTGCCAAAACAGATTCAAACGTAGCCTATTTTAAGTTTTTCATTACTGCACAAATTATACTTTTATGAAAATTCATATTATACAGGGTGTCTCGGTACTGACGCATATCCTAGAAAGGACAATTAGTTCAAGGTCTGAAAACGTAGAAAAAAAATACAAAAAAAATCATCATTTTGAGTTTTCGAAATAAGAACATTTAAAACTGACCAATGCTAGGAGATGTTAAATTACCTATAAACCTGGATTAATTAGCGAGTTGGTTGCTATAGATAAAAACCTACCATGAGTTTTAAGTTTCAAGTGATTAAGTTATAAGTTAATACTAAGATGTCACCTTCGTTAGTAATTTTAGTACCTATTCCTTTCAAAGCGGAGCCCCTATCACAAGCTTTAAGGCTTAATTGAGGCTCTTTATGAGTATTATATTATCAAAACAACTAAATAACAATAAATCATAACAATACCTACGTACAACTCAATTTTAATAAATAATGGAATAATAAATTACATTTTATTACAAAACCGAAAGAATAATAATAGCACAGGATGGATGTCTGTGTCCAGGAAACCTTTCGGCGTACATACGGCAGATGCATCTTCATTTAAAATCTTCTGGGATTGTTCTTATTTCGAGAACCGATGATTTAGGATTTCTTTTGTAAGTTTTTTCTGCGTTTTCAGACCTTGTACTATTTGCCCTTTCTAGGAGGTGCGTCAGTACTGAGACACCCTGTATATTATTATAAAATTATTTTGCGACTGGTCGCAAACGATTTTTATATAATATTTTATATACAGCACAAAGCTTCAAAAAACCGAAAAAATTACTTGAAAAGAAAAGAAGTACTGTCAAAATAGAAAAACAAAAGCATTCGAGTTTCATGTAATCTTCAAAAAGCATTATGGTCTGTTTCATCAAGCACGATAGTAAATTTAAAATCGCACAGTGAATATTTTCAAAACAGATTCGAATATTGGATGTGCGAATATACTGCTTAGTTTATTTTATAAAACATAACTTTATTCTATACACAAACAAATACTAAAAAGTCCAAACCTGCTGTAAAAATATTCACTGTGCGATTTTTAATTTACTATCTTGCTTGATGAAACGGGTCATAGTGTTTTAATGTGAATATTATTAAACCCAAACGTGTGCTTTAAGCTTTAAGTATAATTATTTGAAATTTTTCGAAAACCTTGAGAAATAGTTGTAGTTTCATTTTTATCTTTTGGTACATAAACCTAAATATTTTTTAATTTTTTTCTGTGACATTTAGAAGAACATAATTTATTAGAACAAAGATATTTAAGTTTATTCACACTATATAATTTTGAGTAAAAAAATTAATATCCTTGAAAATAATTATATAGATATATTTACTAATTTATTTTTAATTTGAACAAAAATTTCGGAGATTATAAATTGCTGTTTTTAACATTGTTACATGATACAAATAAATTATACATAATTTGTTTTTATAAAACCATTATCCAACAGCTTTTATCATCTATTTTTTTTTTGAAAAATAGAATTTTCAAAAAAAAAAAAATAAAAAAAAAATAAAAAAATGTTTTTAACCCCTTTGACCCTTTTACTCCCCAATTTTTTTCCAGAAAACACCTTGGTCAGATTCGTTTTTTTTTTTAATTTGTTTTAATTTAATGTTGGTACTCCCTGTTTATATTTTAGTCATTGTTTTTAACGAGAATTATGGCCAGAAATAAACTGCAAATGGTGCGAGAGTGTCCCTATAATTTGTGCAGAGACGCCGCGTCCATTACTGACCAGAGTGGTAGAGGAAGAAGTAGAAGAAGAAGAAGAAGAAGATAGTTTTACTACGAGTGCTGAAGAATTACAATGCTTTACTTTATGTAATATACTCTGCAAAATTGTCCTGATTTTTATTAAAATTATGAATTCTGTGCTTTAGTAAAAAAATAATGCTTTTTATACGTTTTCCATTAAAAAAAGGTTTCCGCGAAAAAATCTGTCTTGGGCATAGCACGCTACCAAATTAGCTGAAATGGCGTCCGCGTTAAAATTGTTGATTTCGGCGAAATTCAAGTTAAAATACGAAAAAGCACATGAAAAGTTTTGTAAATGGATGTAAGATGTAAATTTATACTTATATTTGAAATATATTGCTAAAAAAGTTTTACGAAACAATTTAATAACTTCTTGAAAAATGCACTGAACGAACGTAAATAATTTAAATTTATGACGCTTGAAGAAAAAATATTATGTTATACTCGGAGGTAAAGTAACTTTCCCTATTTCATTTACTGTTTAAAAATAAATTCGACAGGAAAAAGTTTTTATTCTTTAAAAGTTAATAAAGCTTTTCTTTTCCAACCTAGGTTAGATATGAATTCGTTTCTTACCTATTTGGCACTTTTGGTTATACCCCATAGATGGCGAAACTACCGCCTCGTGAGAACTGTGGTTTGCGAATAAAATAACCAAACATTCTTGTTTATTTCTAATAAAAACAATAAGAAATAATATTTATTTATTATATATTATATGGTTCATACCGAGACCAATAATAGGAAATAACAACGAGTCATGTATCATAAATTATAATTTAATAACTTGAAATTTATAGAAATCTGTAAAATTGGCTTGCTAATAGATGGCACCACTTGATTAGACGTTTCTTGATACTGTGTAAATGTTTAAAATTGTGAATTTTACAGGGTAATGTGTTATTTATTTATGCTTGTGAATAAAATTATGTTCTAACCATATAAGAAAATGACATTTCCAACTCTAGAGATGATGTGTTATTTATTTATGCTTGTGAATAAAATTAAATAAGATCTTTCCAGTTATTAGGTTAGAAATATACAATACTTTCCCTCCTGGTATAAGAATGTACTATTTTTTTACGAGTAAAGTTTATATAAAAATTGGGAAATTATTATTTTTTTGGCAGCAGTATTTCTGCGTAGTTTTCTGGCTACAGCCCTGCGGAGAGTACCTATAAACAAGCGTCTTGATAGAAGGGCCATTAGGCACATCTCATTTCCGACAGCTGTAACGAAATTATAAGGCACTAAAATTTCAAGCAGAACTCATTTCTGTATTATGGACATAAGTATTTTAAAACAAATAAAGAAATATGGATACAATGTTTTTAATGACCACCCATTTACCTGGTCGATTTTGACCACTTCTCGAAATGACGGTTAAAAGTTTTTATTTTTTTTTTGGAGCGCTTTTTAATTCTGATTTTTTTCGGGAACTGCTATTTAACTCTAATAGAGAACATCTATTACCTTCAGGGCATTTTTTATGCTGCTGCCAACAATAGAATAACTAAAAAGATTGGAAAATAGACTAACAGACATACTTTTTTGCAAAAACATAAAAGTTAACTTAAAAAATAGAAAAAAACTTATTTTTTTACTAAAAAAGGATGCAAGGTAAAGTACCAAACTAACTAAAGCTCTAAATAAAGGTGCGTTAATGCAAAAATTAACATAGCTAAGAGAAATATAAGTAATTTTAGGTCTATGCTGCGCAAGCGTGCTGATAATTAACGAACTAGCTAGATATATAACACAGCCACACAAAAAAAAAGCTCAGGAACTCTTTTGGAGACCATTGAATTCCTATGTATTTTGAGGCGCTAAATCTTAATTTGAGGTCAAAATAGCATCTCATCCAATAAGTTTTGTAGATACTCAAAAAAGTTTATACTCGTTATACTCGAAAATAACGTTTTTTAAGGTTATCCCCAAAACTAATCTGACGAGGTGCTATTTTGACGTCAAATTCGGATTCAGCGCCTCAAAACACATAGAAATACAATGGTTTCTCAAAATACATAAGAATACAGTGGTCTCCGAAAGAATTATTGACCTTCTTCTTCTTCTTCTTCCTTTAGGTAGAAATGGCAATGTTGCCAATTCTGTTCTGGCCTTATTAATTAAGAATATGCGGCCAGGTCTAACTCACATTCCATTTTATTAAAACTTCCG